>OY744476.1:71092579-71365079 GCA_963556175.1 Tipula confusa
GAAAAATCAACTTAATCGGAGGACTTTGAACCAATATTTTTCTGTAAGGTCTAGATATGTAGAATTCAAAAATGCTATTTTTAAGTCGCTGCGACGTCTAGTTTCCGAGATATAGCCGTTTAAAGATTTGAAAAATCAACTTAATCGGAGGACTTTGAACCAATATTTGTCTGGTAGGTCTAGATATGTAGAATTCAAAAATGCTATTTTTAAGTCGCTGCGACGTCTAGTTTCCGAGATATAGCCGTTTAAAGATTTGAAAAATCAACTTAATCGGAGGACTTTGAACCAATATTTTTCTGGTAGGTCTAGATATGTAGAATTCAAAAATGCTATTTTTAAGTCGCTGCGACGTCTAGTTTCCGAGATATAGCCGTTTAAAGATTTGAAAAATCAACTTAATCGGAGGACTTTGAACCAATATTTTTTCTGGTAGGTCTAGATATGTAGAATTCAAAAATGCTATTTTAAGTCGCTGCGACGTCTAGTTTCCGATATATAGCCGTTTAAAGATTTAAAAAATCAACTTAATCGGAGGACTTTGAACCAATATTTTTCTGGTAGGTCTAGATATGTAGAATTCAAAAATGCTATTTTTAAGTCGCTGCGACGTCTAGTTTCCGAGATATAGCCGTTTAAAGATTTGAAAAATCAACTTAATCGGAGGACTTTGAACCAATATTTTTCTGGTAGGTCTAGATATGTAGAATTCAAAAATGCTATTTTTAAGTCGCTGCGACGTCTAGCTGCGACGTCTAGTTTCCGTTTAAAGATTTGAACAATCAACTTAATCGGAGGACTTTGAACCAATATTTTTCTGGTAGGTCTAGATATGTAGAATTCAAAAATGCTATTTTTAAGTCGCTGCGACGTCTAGTTTCCGAGATATAGCCGTTTAAAGATTTGAAAAATCAACTTAATCGGAGGACTTTGAACCAATATTTTTCTGGTAGGTCTAGATATGTAGAATTCAAAAATGCTATTTTTAAGTCGCTGAGACGTCTAGTTTCCGAGATATAGCCGTTTAAAGATTTGAAAAATCAACTTAATCGGAGGACTTTGAACCAATATTTTTCTGGTAGGTCTAGATATGTAGAATTCAAAAATGATATTTTTAAGTCGCTGCGACGTCTAGTTTCCGAGATATAGCCGTTTAAAGATTTGAAAAATCAACTTAATCGGAGGACTTTGAACCAATATTTTTCTGGTAGGTCTAGATATGTAGAATTCAAAAATGCTATTTTTAAGTCGCTGCGACGTCTAGTTTCCGAGATATAGCCGTTTAAAGATTTGAAAAATCAACTTAATCGGAGGACTTTGAACCAATATTTTTCTGGTAGGTCTAGATATGTAGAATTCAAAAATGCTATTTTTAAGTCGCTGCGACGTCTAGTTTCCGAGATATAGCCGTTTAAAGATTTGAAAAATCAACTTAATCGGAGGACTTTGAACCAATATTTTTCTGGTAGGTCTAGATATGTAGAATTCAAAAATGCTATTTTTAAGTCGCTGCGACGTCTAGTTTCCGAGATATAGCCGTTTAAAGATTTGAAAAATCAACTTAATCGGAGGACTTTGAACCAATATTTTTCTGGTAGGTCTAGATATGTAGAATTCAAAAATGCTATTTTTAAGTCGCTGCGACGTCTAGTTTCCGAGATATAGCCGTTTAAAGATTTAAAAAATCAACTTAATCGGAGGACTTTGAACCAATATTTTTCTGGTAGGTCTAGATATGTAGAATTCAAAAATGCTATTTTTAAGTCGCTGCGCCGTCTAGTTTCTGAGATATAGCCGTTTAAAGATTTGAAAAATCCACTTAATCGGAGGACTTTGAACCAATATTTTTCTGGTAGGTCTAGATATGTAGAATTCAAAAATGCTATTTTTAAGTCGCTGCGACGTCTAGTTTCCGAGATATAGCCGTTTAAAGATTTGAAAAATCAACTTAATCGGAGGACTTTGAACCAATATTTTTCTGGTAGGTCTAGATATCTAGAATTCAAAAATGCTATTTTTAAGTCGCTGCGACGCTTAGTTTCCGAGATATAGCCGTTTAAAGATTTGAAAAATCAACTTAATCAGAGGACTTTGAACCAATATTTTTCTGGTAGGTCTAGATATGTAGAATTCAAAAATGCTATTTTTAAGTCGCTGCGACGTCTAGTTTCCGAGATATAGCCGTTTAAAGATTTGAAAAATCAACTTAATCGGAGGACTTTGAACCAATATTTTTCTGGTAGGTCTAGATATGTAGAATTCAAAAATGCTATTTTTAAGTCGCTGGAGGACTTTGAACCAATATTTTTCTGGTAGGTCTAGATATGTAGAATTCAAAAATGCTATTTTTAACTCGCTGCGACGTCTAGTTTCCGAGATATAGCCGTTTAAAGATTTGAAAAATCAACTTAATCGGAGGACTTTGAACCATATTTTTCTGGTAGGTCTAGATATGTAGAATTCAAAAATGCTATTTTTAAGTCGCTGCGACGTCTAGTTTCCGAGATATAGCCGTTTAAAGATTTGAAAAATCAACTTAATCGGAGGACTTTGAACCAATATTTTTCTGGTAGGTCTAGATATGTAGAATTCAAAAATGCTATTTTTAAGTCGCTGCGACGTCTAGTTTCCGAGATATAGCCGTTTAAAGATTTGAAAAATCAACTTAATCGGAGGACTTTGAACCAATATTTTTCTGGTAGGTCTAGATATGTAGAATTCAAAAATGCTATTTTTAAGTCGCTGCGACGTCTAGTTTCCGAGATATAGCCGTTTAAAGATTTGAAAAATCAACTTAATCGGAGGACTTTGAACCAATATTTTTCTGGTAGGTCTAGATATGTAGAATTCAAAAATGCTATTTTTAAGTCGCTGCGACGTCTAGTTTCCGAGATATAGCCGTTTAAAGATTTGAAAAATCAACTTAATCGGAGGACTTTGAACCAATATTTTTCTGGTAGGTCTAGATATGTAGAATTCAAAAATGCTATTTTTAAGTCGCTGCGACGTCTAGTTTCCGAGATATAGCCGTTTAAAGATTTGAAAAATCAACTTAATCGGAGGACTTTGAACCAATATTTTTCTGGTAGGTCTAGATATGTAGAATTCAAAAATGCTATTTTTAAGTCACTGCGCCGTCTAGTTTCCGAGATATAGCCGTTTAAAGATTTGAAAAATCAACTTAATCGGAGGACTTTGAACCATATTTTTCTGGTAGGTCTAGATATGTAGAATTCAAAAATGCTATTTTTAAGTCGCTGCGACGTCTAGTTTCCGAGATATAGCCGTTTAAAGATTTGAAAAATCAACTTAATCGGAGGACTTTGAACCAATATTTTTCTGGTAGGTCTAGATATGTAGAATTCAAAAATGCTATTTTTAAGTCGCTGCGACGTCTAGTTTCCGAGATATAGCCGTTTAAAGATTTGAAAAATCAACTTAATCGGAGGACTTTGAACCAATATTTTTCTGGTAGGTCTAGATATGTAGAATTCAAAAATGCTATTTTTAAGTCGCTGCGACGTCTAGTTTCCGAGATATAGCCGTTTAAAGATTTGAAAAATCAACTTAATCGGAGGACTTTGAACCAATATTTTTCTGGTAGGTCTAGATATGTAGAATTCAAAAATGCTATTTTTAAGTCGCTGCGACGTCTAGTTTCCGAGATATAGCCGTTTAAAGATTTGAAAAATCAACTTAATCGGAGGACTTTGAACCAATATTTTTCTGGTAGGTCTAGATATGTAGAATTCAAAAATGCTATTTTTAAGTCGCTGCGACGTCTAGTTTCCGAGATATAGCCGTTTAAAGATTTGAAAAATCAACTTAATCGGAGGACTTTGAACCAATATTTTTCTGGTAGGTCTAGATATGTAGAATTCAAAAATGCTATTTTTAAGTCACTGCGCCGTCTAGTTTCCGAGATATAGCCGTTTAAAGATTTGAAAAATCCACTTAATCGGAGGACTTTGAACCAATATTTTTCTGGTAGGTCTAGATATGTAGAATTCAAAAATGCTATTTTTAAGTCGCTGCGACGTCTAGTTTCCGAGATATAGCCGTTTAAAGATTTGAACAATCAACTTAATCGGAGGACTTTGAACCAATATTTTTCTGGTAGGTCTAGATATGTAGAATTCAAAAATGCTATTTTTAAGTCGCTGGAGGACTTTGAACCAATATTTTTCTGGTAGGTCTAGATATGTAGAATTCAAAAATGCTATTTTTAACTCGCTGCGACGTCTAGTTTCCGAGATATAGCCGTTTAAAGATTTGAAAAATCAACTTAATCGGAGGACTTTGAACCATATTTTTCTGGTAGGTCTAGATATGTAGAATTCAAAAATGCTATTTTTAAGTCGCTGCGACGTCTAGTTTCCGAGATATAGCCGTTTAAAGATTTGAAAAATCAACTTAATCGGAGGACTTTGAACCAATATTTTTCTGGTAGGTCTAGATATGTAGAATTCAAAAATGCTATTTTTAAGTCGCTGCGACGTCTAGTTTCCGAGATATAGCCGTTTAAAGATTTGAAAAATCAACTTAATCGGAGGACTTTGAACCAATATTTTTCTGGTAGGTCTAGATATGTAGAATTCAAAAATGCTATTTTTAAGTCGCTGCGACGCTTAGTTTCCGAGATATAGCCGTTTAAAGATTTGAAAAATCAACTTAATCGGAGGACTTTGAACCAATATTTTTCTGGTAGGTCTAGATATGTAGAATTCAAAAATGCTATTTTTAAGTCGCTGCGACGCCTAGTTTCCGAGATATAGCCGTTTAAAGATTTGAAAAATCAACTTAATCGGAGGACTTTGAACCAATATTTTTCTGGTAGGTCTAGATATGTAGAATTCAAAAATGCTATTTTTAAGTCGCTGCGACGTCTAGTTTCCGAGATATAGCCGTTTAAAGATTTAAAAAATCAACTTAATCGGAGGACTTTGAATCAATATTTTTCTGGTAGGTCTAGATATGTAGAATTCAAAAATGCTATTTTTAAGTCGCTGCGACGTCTAGTTTCCGAGATATAGCCGTTTAAAGATTTGAAAAATCAACTTAATCGGAGGACTTTGAACCAATATTTTTCTGGTAGGTCTAGATATGTAGAATTCAAAAATGCTATTTTTAAGTCGCTGCGACGCCTAGTTTCCGAGATATAGCCGTTTAAAGATTTGAAAAATCAACTTAATCGGAGGACTTTGAACCAATATTTTTCTGGTAGGTCTAGATATGTAGAATTCAAAAATGCTATTTTTAAGTCGCTGCGACGTCTAGTTTCCGAGATATAGCCGTTTAAAGATTTGAAAATCAACTTAATCGGAGGACTTTGAACCAATATTTTTCTGGTAGGTCTAGATATGTAGAATTCAAAAATGCTATTTTTAAGTCGCTGCGACGTCTAGTTTCCGAGATATAGCCGTTTAAAGATTTGAAAAATCAACTTAATCGGAGGACTTTGAACCAAAGATTAGTTTCCGAGATATAGCCGTTTAAAGATTTGAAAAATCAACTTAATCGGAGGACTTTGAACCAATATTTTTCTGGTAGGTCTAGATATGTAGAATTCAAAAATGCTATTTTTAAGTCGCTGCGACGCTTAGTTTCCGAGATATAGCCGTTTAAAGATTTGAAAAATCAACTTAATCAGAGGACTTTAACCAATATTTTTCTGGTAGGTCTAGATATGTAGAATTCAAAAATGCTATTTTTAAGTCGCTGCGACGTCTAGTTTCCGAGATATAGCCGTTTAAACATTTGAAAAATCAACTTAATCGGAGGACTTTGAACCAATATTTTTCTGGTAGGTCTAGATATGTAGAATTCAAAAATGCTATTTTTAAGTCGCTGCGACGTCTAGTTTCCGAGATATAGCCGTTTAAAGATTTGAAAAATCAACTTAATCGGAGGACTTTGAACCAATATTTTTCTGGTAGGTCTAGATATGTAGAATTCAAAAATGCTATTTTTAAGTCACTGCGCCGTCTAGTTTCCGAGATATAGCCGTTTAAAGATTTGAAAAATCCACTTAATCGGAGGACTTTGAACCAATATTTTTCTGGTAGGTCTAGATATGTAGAATTCAAAAATGCTATTTTTAAGTCGCTGCGACGTCTAGTTTCCGAGATATAGCCGTTTAAAGATTTGAACAATCAACTTAATCGGAGGACTTTGAACCAATATTTTTCTGGTAGGTCTAGATATGTAGAATTCAAAAATGCTATTTTTAAGTCGCTGCGACGTCTAGTTTCCGAGATATAGCCGTTTAAAGATTTGAAAAATCAACTTAATCGGAGGACTTTGAACCAATATTTTTCTGGTAGGTCTAGATATGTAGAATTCAAAAATGCTATTTTTAAGTCGCTGCGACGTCTAGTTTCCGAGATATAGCCGTTTAAAGATTTGAAAAATCAACTTAATCGGAGGACTTTGAACCAATATTTTTCTGGTAGGTCTAGATATGTAGAATTCAAAAATGCTATTTTTAAGTCGCTGCGACGCTTAGTTTCCGAGATATAGCCGTTTAAAGATTTGAAAAATCAACTTAATCGGAGGACTTTGAACCAATATTTTTCTGGTAGGTCTAGATATGTAGAATTCAAAAATGCTATTTTTAAGTCGCTGCGACGTCTAGTTTCCGAGATATAGCCGTTTAAAGATTTGAAAAATCAACTTAATCGGAGGACTTTGAACCAATATTTTTCTGGTAGGTTTAGATATGTAGAATTCAAAAATGCTATTTTTAAGTCGCTGCGACGTCTAGTTTCCGAGATATAGCCGTTTAAAGATTTGAAAAATCAACTTAATCGGAGGACTTTGAACCAATATTTTTCTGGTAGGTCTAGATATGTAGAATTCAAAAATGCTATTTTTAAGTCGCTGCGACGTCTAGTTTCCGAGATATATCCGTTTAAAGATTTGAAAAATCAACTTAATCGGAGGACTTTGAACCAATATTTTTCTGGTAGGTCTAGATATGTAGAAATCAAAAATGCTATTTTTAAGTCGCTGCGACGTCTAGTTTCCGAGATATAGCCGTTTAAAGATTTGAAAAATCAACTTAATCGGAGGACTTTGAACCAATATTTTTCTGGTAGGTCTAGATATGTAGAATTCAAAAATGCTATTTTTAAGTCGCTGCGACGTCTAGTTTCCGAGATATAGCCGTTTAAAGATTTGAAAAATCAACTTAATCGGAGGACTTTGAACCAATATTTTTCTGGTAGGTCTAGATATGTAGAATTCAAAAATGCTATTTTTAACTCGCTGCGACGTCTAGTTTCCGAGATATAGCCGTTTAAAGATTTGAAAAATCAACTTAATCGGAGGACTTTGAACCATATTTTTCTGGTAGGTCTAGATATGTAGAATTCAAAAATGCTATTTTTAAGTCGCTGCGACGTCTAGTTTCCGAGATATAGCCGTTTAAAGATTTGAAAAATCAACTTAATCGGAGGACTTTGAACCAATATTTTTCTGGTAGGTCTAGATATGTAGAATTCAAAAATGCTATTTTTAAGTCGCTGCGACGTCTAGTTTCCGAGATATAGCCGTTTAAAGATTTGAAAAATCAACTTAATCGGAGGACTTTGAACCAATATTTTTCTGGTAGGTCTAGATATGTAGAATTCAAAAATGCTATTTTTAAGTCGCTGCGACGCCTAGTTTCCGAGATATAGCCGTTTAAAGATTTGAAAAATCAACTTAATCGGAGGACTTTGAACCAATATTTTTCTGGTAGGTCTAGATATGTAGAATTCAAAAATGCTATTTTTAAGTCGCTGCGACGTCTAGTTTCCGAGATATAGCCGTTTAAAGATTTAAAAAATCAACTTAATCGGAGGACTTTGAATCAATATTTTTCTGGTAGGTCTAGATATGTAGAATTCAAAAATGCTATTTTTAAGTCGCTGCGACGTCTAGTTTCCGAGATATAGCCGTTTAAAGATTTGAAAAATCAACTTAATCGGAGGACTTTGAACCAATATTTTTCTGGTAGGTCTAGATATGTAGAATTCAAAAATGCTATTTTTAAGTCGCTGCGACGCCTAGTTTCCGAGATATAGCCGTTTAAAGATTTGAAAAATCAACTTAATCGGAGGACTTTGAACCAATATTTTTCTGGTAGGTCTAGATATGTAGAATTCAAAAATGCTATTTTTAAGTCGCTGCGACGTCTAGTTTCCGAGATATAGCCGTTTAAAGATTTGAAAAATCAACTTAATCGGAGGACTTTGAACCAATATTTTTCTGGTAGGTCTAGATATGTAGAATTCAAAAATGCTATTTTTAAGTCGCTGCGACGTCTAGTTTCCGAGATATAGCCGTTTAAAGATTTGAAAAATCAACTTAATCGGAGGACTTTGAACCAATATTTGTCTGGTAGGTCTAGATATGTAGAATTCAAAAATGCTATTTTTAAGTCGCTGCGACGTCTAGTTTCCGAGATATAGCCGTTTAAAGATTTGAAAAATCAACTTAATCGGAGGACTTTGAACCAATATTTTTCTGGTAGGTCTAGATATGTAGAATTCAAAAATGCTATTTTTAAGTCGCTGCGACGTCTAGTTTCCAAGATATAGCCGTTTAAAGATTTGAAAAATCAACTTAATCGGAGGACTTTGAACCAATATTTTTCTGGTAGGTCTAGATATGTAGAATTCAAAAATGCTATTTTTAAGTCGCTGCGACGTCTAGTTTCCGAGATATAGCCGTTTAAAGATTTGAAAAATCAACTTAATCAGAGGACTTTGAACCAATATTTTTCTGGTAGGTCTAGATATGTAGAATTCAAAAATGCTATTTTTAAGTCGCTGCGCCGTCTAGTTTCCGAGATATAGCCGTTTAAAGATTTCAAAAATCCACTTTATCGGAGGACTTTGAACCAATATTTTTCTGGTAGGTCTAGATATGTAGAATTCAAAAATGCTATTTTTAAGTCGCTGCGACGTCTAGTTTCCGAGATATAGCCGTTTAAAGATTTGAAAAATCAACTTAATCGGAGGACTTTGAACCAATATTTTTCTGGTAGGTCTAGATATGTAGAATTCAAAAATGCTATTTTTAAGTCGCTGCGACGCCTAGTTTCCGAGATATAGCCGTTTAAAGATTTGAAAAATCAACTTAATCGGAGGACTTTGAACCAATATTTTTCTGGTAGGTCTAGATATGTAGAATTCAAAAATGCTATTTTTAAGTCGCTGCGACGTCTAGTTTCCGAGATATAGCCGTTTAAAGATTTGAAAAATCAACTTAATCGGAGGACTTTGAACCAATATTTTTCTGGTAGGTCTAGATATGTAGAATTCAAAAATGCTATTTTTAACTCGCTGCGACGTCTAGTTTCCGAGATATAGCCGTTTAAAGATTTGAAAAATCAACTTAATCGGAGGACTTTGAACCAATATTTTTCTGGTAGGTCTAGATATGTAGAATTCAAAAATGCTATTTTTAAGTCGCTGCGACGCTTAGTTTCCGAGATATAGCCGTTTAAAGATTTGAAAAATCAACTTAATCGGAGGACTTTGAACCAATATTTTTCTGGTAGGTCTAGATATGTAGAATTCAAAAATGGTATTTTTAAGTCGCTGCGCCGTCTAGTTTCCGAGATATAGCCGTTTAAAGATTTGAAAAATCAACTTAATCGGAGGACTTTGAACCAATATTTTTCTGGTAGGTCTAGATATGTAGAATTCAAAAATGGTATTTTTAAGTCGCTGCGACGCTTAGTTTCCGAGATATAGCCGTTTAAAGATTTGAAAAATCAACTTAATCGGAGGACTTTGAACCAATATTTTTCTGGTAGGTCTAGATATGTAGAATTCAAAAATGCTATTTTTAAGTCGCTGCGATGCTTAGTTTCCGAGATATAGCCGTTTAAAGATTTGAAAAATCAACTTAATCGGAGGACTTTGAACCAATATTTTTCTGGTAGGTCTAGATATGTAGAATTCAAAAATGCTATTTTTAAGTCGCTGCGACGCTTAGTTTCCGAGATATAGCCGTTTAAAGATTTGAAAAATCAACTTAATCGGAGGACTTTGAACCAATATTTTTCTGGTAGGTCTAGATATGTAGAATTCAAAAATGCTATTTTTAAGTCGCTGCGACGTCTAGTTTCCGAGATATAGCCGTTTAAAGATTTGAAAAATCAACTTAATCGGAGGACTTTGAACCAATATTTTTCTGGTAGGTCTAGATATGTAGAATTCAAAAATGCTATTTTTAGGTCGCTGCGACGTCTAGTTTCCGAGATATAGCCGTTTAAAGATTTGAAAAATCAACTTAATCGGAGGACTTTGAACCAATATTTTTCTGGTAGGTCTAGATATGTAGAATTCAAAAATGCTATTTTTAAGTCGCTGCGCCGTCTAGTTTCCGAGATATAGCCGTTTAAAGATTTGAAAAATCCACTTAATCGGAGGACTTTGAACCAATATTTTTCTGGTAGGTCTAGATATGTAGAATTCAAAAATGCTATTTTTAAGTCGCTGCGACGTCTAGTTTCCGAGATATAGCCGTTTAAAGATTTGAAAAATCAACTTAATCGGAGGACTTTGAACCAATATTTTTCTGGTAGGTCTAGATATGTAGAATTCAAAAATGCTATTTTTAAGTCGCTGCGCCGTCTAGTTTCCGAGATATAGCCGTTTAAAGATTTGAAAAATCCACTTAATCGGAGGACTTTGAACCAATATTTTTCTGGTAGGTCTAGATATGTAGAATTCAAAAATGCTATTTTTAAGTCGCTGCGACGTCTAGTTTCCGAGATATAGCCGTTTAAAGATTTGAAAAATCAACTTAATCGGAGGACTTTGAACCAATATTTTTCTGGTCGGTCTAGATATGTAGAATTCAAAAATGCTATTTTTAAGTCGCTGCGACGTCTAGTTTCCGAGATATAGCCGTTTAAAGATTTGAAAAGTCAACTTAATCGGAGGACTTTGAACCAATATTTTTCTGGTAGGTCTAGATATGTAGAATTCAAAAATGCTATTTTTAAGTCGCTGCGACGCCTAGTTTCCGAGATATAGCCGTTTAAAGATTTGAAAAATCAACTTAATCGGAGGACTTTGAACCAATATTTTTCTGGTAGGTCTAGATATGTAGAATTCAAAAATGCTATTTTTAAGTCGCTGCGACGTCTAGTTTCCGAGATATAGCCGTTTAAAGATTTGAAAAATCAACTTAATCGGAGGACTTTGAACCAATATTTTTCTGGTAGGTCTAGATATGTAGAATTCAAAAATGATATTTTTAAGTCGCTGCGACGCTTAGTTTCCGAGATATAGCCGTTTAAAGATTTGAAAAATCAACTTAATCGGAGGACTTTGAACCAATATTTTTCTGGTAGGTCTAGATATGTAGAATTCAAAAATGCTATTTTTAAGTCGCTGCGACGCCTAGTTTCCGAGATATAGCCGTTTAAAGATTTAAAAAATCAACTTAATCGGAGGACTTTGAACCAATATTTTTCTGGTAGGTCTAGATATGTAGAATTCAAAAATGCTATTTTTAAGTCGCTGCGACGTCTAGTTTCCGAGATATAGCCGTTTAAAGATTTAAAAAATCAACTTAATCGGAGGACTTTGAACCAATATTTTTCTGGTAGGTCTAGATATGTAGAATTCAAAAATGCTATTTTTAAGTCGCTGCGACGTCTAGTTTCCGAGATATAGCCGTTTAAAGATTTAAAAAATCAACTTAATCGGAGGACTTTGAACCAATATTTTTCTGGTAGGTCTAGATATGTAGAATTCAAAAATGCTAATTTTAAGCTCAATGTAAATTCTAATGAAATTCGACCAGTTTATATATTTTTTTTATGATAAATCATGCTTTTTAATAATTTTTGCATCGGACGATTTTTCCCACCAAGCTTAATTTAAAGCCTGTTAGGTCCTAAATTATCTAAAATATTTTATTATGTCTACAGTGTATTAAAAAGCGATTACATAACAATAATGCTACGTGTAACATAATTTATACGTTAAGTGAAAGATGTAGTAATTTTTTTTTGGTCGAAACATAACGAAAATCGTAGGACATAATTCTTGTCGCATTCACCTACACCCGATACCTCCCTTATACATAATCAACGACTAATGATTTACAATTTTATGTTTTCTTTTTTTACACAATAATTCAACACCTTACACAATCACCATATAATCTAGGTCAAGTGTTAAAATAAACAAGAAAATACTTTTCGGCGTGTAAAGATAAAATATGTCCCACTGTGTGTATATGTATGGTACCCTCGCAACATAGAAAAATCTTAGTAAATTTTTCTCAAATTCCAAAAAATCATTTATCATAACATAATCTGACAGTGTTTACGGAATAAATTACGTACACCTATCAGCATTTCTCACCTTTCTTACATAAACACACACACACGCAGAGTTCGTACTAACGTTACACAAACCTGGATGGGTATACATGTATAGCATCCATACACGAAAATATGTTCAAATTAGTCTAATCCTTTCTGTAAAATTTTCGTCTCGGTTCTCCCTTGAATTTTCTTCTATTTTGTTTTTCATTAAAATGACATTTAAGTATAATTTTCTTTTTTGTCGGGATCCCTTTTTTTGTAATTTTTTCTTTTTAGTTTTCGTCGTCCTTTTAATATTTACATATAATATACAAACGTAACGAAGCGAAACGATATAAGATAAGAATATTTTCCTTTTTTTTGTCGGATTTCCCTTGTTCCGTGTTGTTATTGTTGTAATCATTTGTTTTGTTATTGTTGTTGTTGTTGTTGTTAGAAATTTTCATTAATTTACTTCGGTGTGTGTGTGTATGTCTATCGGTTCCAATTAAATTAAGTCTAACTTGTGTCCCTGAATAGATTGTTTTTGTTGTTTGGGTTTAAAGAAAAATAATTTCTTCACCGAACTTTGTTGTTGTGCTTTGCCTTCAATCTTGACAAAAGGATAAATTTTAATAGGATTTGAATTTTGTTAAGGAGATATTGAACTAAAAATATCATTAGGCGAAGTGTTTGTGTATGAAAATTTCTGTATGATTTTTTTGCCTCTATTTTTAATTTTGTTTCGGCCAAAGAGATAACAGATTTAATCATTTGGAAATTTATGATAATGCGATTGTCTTTATTTATTTTTGACGATGATATTGATTAGATGCGATTGAATAAAATTAAAATTATAAAAAAGTTTGTTAACATTTTGTTTTTTTACTTGGGGAACTTTAATTTTTTTGGTCGAGTGCAATAACCTTTAAATTTAAACCGTTTCTCATTTAGTTTTACCTCATTAATTCCTAATCTTGGATTATAACCTCACTACTGGTTGTATTATTTCGTCTGTATTTCTATATTTGTTCTGGAAAATGGTTCTAAGACAATGAAAAATTAACAGGTAGTTTCATCTAATCTAAAAATGTTTGGTCCAATCCACTAGAGTTGTTAAACTTCCAACTTCTTCGGACTTTAACCGTTTGTCGCGCAATTCACTAGATTAGTCTTTGATTTAATATGTCACCACCTTTCTCTATGACCTCATTCATTCTATTGCCTTTTTGAAAGCTTTTAGTTTTGAAAGCTAGTCCATCACGATGGTAGAATTGGTCAATTTTAATAACTGCTGATCTGGAACGTTTACAATCTGCTAAACATGTATAAGCAGAAAAACTGTAGTGAGTGCAACTTTGGTTTTAGCGACTATCGAATTGGTTACTTGATGTTTGTTGGTTATGTACTATACCTGATATTATTTGATCATGAGACTTATGAGCTTTGACGTTGTTAGTAGAATCTTTGATGTGTTCAGCCTTAATTTATCGAAGAAATACATGGATATTCAATACTGATTTTCTCGGTCCTTCTCGGCTCAACCGACATAATATATTTGAAGCTGAAAACTTGCATCTTATAACTTTACTATATAGATTGGTAGTATGACTTTATTTGTGATTTGGCTGGATATATGACACATTGCTTCCGCGATTGAGTGACTTCTGGAGAAGACTTCTGGTTTTCTATTGGTTCAACATATGGTATAATTGGTAAGGTAAAACAATGATCTTTCTTCGCCAATAATGACATCTTAAAGACAGTTGACAGTAAAAATAGCATTTCTATTTTTTGACTAATTCGCTTCGGTTCTCGAAAGATGGTTGATAATGTTTATAAAAAGAGATTGGTGTATATGAACAAATGATCTGGTCAAAAAATTAGCAAAGGGCCTTCACAAATTTACGAAAATGGATAAACTGTCAATAAACCACATAAAATTGACCCAATTGTGATGAATAACATCTTAACCAAAAGCTCTTATAACACGAATGCACAGCACCTTACTCCTTCGGTAAATCGATTAGTTGCTTAACTTTAATTGAAATTCATTTTTGCATAATTTGGTGACAGGACATTTTGATTTACCAATTGTAGCTTTCAATGTAACCACCCTTAAATTACCGTATTGATCAGAATGCACTTTAATAACTCGCCCTCTTGCCTACGACATTTATGGTGCATTGTTACCTTTGACCATGATCGCGCGCCTTGCTTAAAATTATGCTGTTGATGTTGCCATTTTGATATATTTTGTGTTCCTGCGTAAGATATTCCATGGTGCACCTTTTTCAAAAATCTTTGGAAATATTTTTATAGGCTCCCAATCATTTAATTTCAGCGTGATGTATTTATTTGCCTTGTCAAGTGTTTCTATCATTGAAGATCCAATTAAAAAATGACCAGGTATTAATATTTAGAGGTCGACAACATCATTAACTGGTGTTAGTTTCCTCGAGTTAATTTTTAACTATATCTGAGTCAGATGTGTTTGTTACTCTTCAAAAGTAGGCGCGGTTACATTCAATACTCAATGAAGATGACTTTTACTGATTAAAATCTCGACTCCCATATTCCGCCAAAGTGTTAACCTGACAGTGGTATTGTATGCCCTCTTAGTTTGTGTTTTGTAGATAAATCATTTACCACTTCGAGATGTATATTGCCTTTGTTGCCCTAAACTAGCTTTTTTGGAACTTATTGTGATAGGGCCAGCGAAGTCAATTCCAACATTTACAAATAATCGATGGGGTCAAATGATAGAAGGTTCCATTGACAGATTATCATGAGAAGGCTTTGGTTGAAGTTTCCGAGTTTAATTATGGGATACTAAACGAGAATGCGTTTTCTCTCGTCAACCAGCAAACTCCTAATATTTTGAAGTACATAGTAGGATCTTCGAAAGCAATAGGATCCATTTCCTTGTTTTTCTATCGGTATTTAGTTTACTAATTCAAGACGGTTTTTAATTTAAAATGTTGCCTCCCGCTACCTGGATTTTTTCGTCATACTTTTATTGGATAGTTTTGATGTTTCGAATAAACAATTATTTGCTGGTACAGTTTTAATTTCGGCAATAAATACAATTGTATGCTTACAAAATCTCGTCAAGATTGTGAAAAGATCATCTTAAATGGATGAACCTGTTAATAAGACATCGTTTAACGATAATCCAGAGGTTGGTTTAAAGGGTCTAGGATTTTGTGAAGTGTTGCTCATTTTAAAAACAGCAAGGAGTAGTAAATAGTCCAGTCCGTTCTTCTCTCTTTCTCTCTCATTTCCTCACAACTAACAATTTGTGTCATATAAATGCCTTGTATTCTTTCATAACCCTTATTCACTAAATTTTTTAATGTTACCGTTATCTGGCAAAATACTGAGTACTAGCCAATTATTCTTCACATCTATCATCTTTGGTGGGAGTATTAAATGATACCTCCTCTATTTCCCAAAATTACCGTAATGGCGTAATAGAATATTCCACATTTCAATCATATTTCAATATTAGCACTTTAATCATGACGAAATGACTATATCGATTAAATATAGAATCAGATAGACAAAACTCTTTTAGGCTGATCATCTCATTCTGACATAGTCTGAAAAAATTGATAATCAGTAAACTTACCTCTAAGATTAATTCATACTAATACGAAACAGTTTCTATCGTGTTTCACTCAATGTACGCATCCACGCAATCACTCCACAAACAGTCATATCACTTAAATATAGAATAACCCTATACCTGATTTCCAATTTGTATATCTATTCGCAGCACTATAATTTTTTGTCTTTATCTCCTGGAAGCTTTCAACACCTACTGTCTGACTAAGAATATTTTAGTGTAAGCACATAATAAAACCAAGCCTACCAAATTCCATTGAAAGAGGTCACTATAAGAAAAAATATAAATTTATGTGGTTTATTCCAATAACAATAATCATCGTTACATTCGGCCTTCCTCAGTATTTTCTTCCAAATCGCTGCTAATGTCTAGTCTTTTTACAAATTTCATCTTCTGATCCTAAAATACGCCCATAAACTTTTGCTTTTTACCCACTGGATCAATTTACGGACACGATATCCCGCCCCGTGTAGTTTTGGAATAATATGATACAAACCTCGGTATTGTCGCTGCAATTTTGTACTCATCCCC
This sequence comes from Tipula confusa, assembly GCA_963556175.1. Lineage (NCBI taxonomy): Eukaryota > Metazoa > Arthropoda > Insecta > Diptera > Tipulidae > Tipula > Tipula confusa. The sequence continues at coordinate 71,109,055 of OY744476.1, forward strand.
GTTGCAACTATTTCCCGTTTCAACATTACTAGGTCTTCGATAGCATACACATCGACCTTTCTATGTTTAATGTAAAAATATTCTTTGATACATTTCTGGAGACGTTGAATATTTCTTCACAGTTTATGAGCGGTTGTTTTCATTATCCTGCCAATCTTCGATAGTCTTACTATTTTCCAATACAATATTTAATGTATTCTGGAAAATACTACGCGGTATATATCCAAACAGTAATTCATGTGGTGGTTTCTTTGTTACCAGATTTCCAGTTGTAATAATTGTCCACTATATGAAGTTTGGACCCCCAATTTTGTTTGCTGTCCTTTCCTGTACGATTCGATTGTTCCACTTTTCCATTTTTTTTCTAGGGGTGGCAGTTGCATTTAGAATATATTTGATATTCAAATGTATATTTGATATTCGGTCGAATTTTTTTGAAGTGAACGCAAACCTTCTATCTGATATGATTCTTGTTAGTGTACCAAAATGGATGTTCATGTTATCAATAGCTTTAATTACAAACTTTGTGGGTGTATCTTTAGACTGTTGGGCATGAAAACATTTGATGAATGCAGCAGTAATGACTATCATATAGGCATGTTTCCTTGAAGATTTGATGAATGGCCTCAGATGATATCACAGATCAGATGATATCACAGATCAGATGACACATCTTAGATGCCACGTATGCTGTAGGATGGGAATTTTTTTAATCGGATGTATTTTTATTTCTTGGGCACCACCATTTCCTTTTTGATAAAGATACTCCCCACAAGATACTGAACCAAAATTCAGTTTAATACTGAACCAAAATTGTTTCCTTAAAATACCAAGAGTGTTCTCAGTACCAAAATATCCAGATGAATGCGTTTCCGTTACCACCCGACTTCGAAGACAATTTGAAATAATGAACAATTCGTCTCCGTTTTTAGATTTGAAGTGAAATCATCTATTTATGTTCATGGTGGATGTGAAACATATCCAAGGTAACCTCTACTTCAACACTTTTTAGCACTGGCGATCTACTCAATGCGTCTACGCAAGTCATTTATATGGTCCATTTATATATTTAATTTAAAAAACAAATTCTTGCCGATGTAACGACTTTTCCGCAACCTGAGGTATTAAATTTTTCTGCATTGTGGATGTTCCTAATGATTCTCAATCCGTGGTGATCACAAATAGTTTACCAAGTACATAAACTCGGGATCAATCTCGGAAAATGCTTAATTGTTTCGAGCACATAGATAAGTTTCAATTGGTTGAATGCCGCATTTTGCTCTTCACTCCATACAAAACCCATGTTTGGTCAGGTCAGTCAGGGGCCTTGCAACCTCAGCAAATTTCAGAGCGAATTTCCTAAAAAACCTCGCCAAGCCAATAAATCTTTGCACACTAACTTGACACACTAGTGTCTTCGTGGACACTAACTAGAGTCTCAACACACATCTCAACACACATGACTTTTTAACACACATGATTTTTCCCTTACCTGGACGAGTACCGTTGTTACTAGTTTCATGTACCAAAAACCCAATCTGAGTGGGTAGGAACTTGCATTTTAATGGTTTCATTATTAAACAATATTTGTGTAGTTTTTCCATAAATTCTTTAAGCAAAATAACACTTTCATCATTTGATGACGGAATGACCACATAATCAAGATATGTTACGATTTTATTCCGAAGCTCATTGGTTATGGATATCATCATATGCTTAAACAGAGGCGGTTGGTAAGCGCAAACGGCATACAGTTAAATTGATATTTCTTATAGTGTTTTATGAAGCCTTGTGAAAATAATGTTTAAAAAATTGTGATGGTTAGCCCATTCGAACATTTTTCGTTAACAACTTCTGGTCTTTTGTAAATTTAAATCATTATACGACCATAAAAATTTGTAAATATTTAAAATTCACCCTCCGCATAAAATTACCAATCAAAAATTCTGTAAATTACGCGCCTAATCCACCAAAAATGGAAGTACACAATTATATTGGGGTACGCACAAATCAAATCAAACTGTGTACCCTTTTTTTCTGGTTGTACGCAAAATACATAAACCATAAAAAACAGAAGAAAAAAAAACATTTTCCAACCAGTTCTGGGTAAAACATCAAGCCCTGTCCCACAGTAATTATCTCATTTTAGAATTTTTATTTTAATGAAAATTGAATTAAGGTTTTCCAACTCGTATTTCATTCATTTTCGGTTTCGCCTTCGTATTTTTGTATTTATTTACATTTTGTTTGGAATCATTTAAATTTGTTCATGGAGTTAAACCCTTATCAATGTCAATGCCGTGAAATAATTTTTCTTTTTTTTTTTTTTTTTACTTTAACTCCCTACCAAAATAAGTTAATAAAAATGTGTTCTTTGTACATATATACTCTCTGGTTCGTCCTGTATTTACCAGAGTACGAGTGTAACACAGTAAAGTTGATATAATTTAATATTAAAAAAAAAAAAAAAAAAAAAATTCGAATCACTGTCAAAAAATTTAATAATCGTCCGAAAAACTAACTTAAAAAGGTCGAACGTTTTTTTTTTTTTAATTTCTACTACAAATTACAAAAATTGTTAAGGATTTAATTTTTTTTGGATTCCTGTTAATTTTTACCATTTTTATTTTTTATTTTTATTTCAACATTCTTTTGAGTGTTATCGATTTATGTGTCCATGTGCGGCTATATGAACTATACGTGCCAAATCATATTAGCCACAAGGGGAATTATATTGGCTTTCTATATCAAGTTTTTACCTTTTCAACCTTTAGATGTGAGCAGAGGGATACATCTTGTTTGTCAGATTAAAGCGTAAAAATAAAAAAAAAATAAAAACATAAAACTTTTTATAAAAGTTAAAAAGTTGGCAGATTATTAGAATATACCGACATCAGTGTAAAATAAAACATATTTTAGCTCATCAGGATTTTTTGAAATTTTTGTTTGATTTCAATTTAGTTAAGGATTTAGTTTTAAAAAGCTGATGATCCCTCATCATTCAAAACAGTTGGTTAGGGATGTTAATACATTTATATGCTCATCGATTTTGTAAAACTTTGATGGTTTTATTCTGTACTGACAAAAGACTGACGGGTCACAGAAAGACACAATATTAAGGATTGACAAATTCCATGTGCAGTTAAAGAAAAACTAAAACTCATTGGTTTAAATATTAAAGCAGCAGAATAAAGCTAGAATATAGTTCTAGATTAAATCAGATTATACGATTATCTGACATATCAGATCGTTGCAATTAAAATCTAAATATTAGGGTTAATATTGGTCTATACAGACTACTATTACAGATTTTGGCTTTCTCGATTTTAAGACAATTCGAATTTAAGTAAAAATTGGATAAAATTTGATCTTAGCAGCTAAGAAATAATTGAACCGTTTAAAAGAAATAAAATACAGTTTATACACTTAACAAAATCTATTCTCAGTCGAATCAAGTAAGTCATGCAATAAACAACAAAAATTTTATTGTTTTGGAGAAAAAAGTTAAAATTTATAATAAATTAAAAATTAAATATTTTATTTATATTTAAATAATACAATTTGATAAATTCTATTTATTTTATTATAATTCATTATTGAAAGTGTCAACATAAAAACTTAAAAGCTAATTTCATATGTGAGACATAAATACATAATATATATCTCAACAGGGGGCATGCGATCTCGTGCTCCGCTAAATTATTTATTGATTAATAAAGTGTTTATAGTAAATTCAAGTAAATTGATTTAAATGGAAATAAAAATAGAGTGTTAAGTGATTAGTTTAGTTTTAAAGCTTTGCACACTTTCGCATGTGCACATAATAAGATATCTTGTGAATAGTTTCTAGTTTAGTGTTCCAATTTTTTTTAAAACTACCCGTATAGTTCAACCAACCCGAATTGTCAAATTATCAAATATTAATAGACCCTAACCATTTTGAACAAGTCAAAAAGCAAGTTCAAATGTCAAATGTACAGGACACCATAAAAGTTGTTAAAGGTCCTAAACTAAATGATTTTGAGATCAAATGGGTCGACCGCAATCAGCACAGCATATTGCTATGGAACCTTGATGATTATTACAAAGTAAAAAACGGCCTCAAAGAAGTTGAAGACAAATATTTCTCTTATACCTCCAAAGCAGATCAATGAAAAACACACGATGATGGTAAAACAGATTAAACAATTACAAACAAAGAGATCAATGCAGCGGGGATAACCCTTTCCTTTATACATTATACAATTTGAACCTATAGCACCATTTTGGGTAAAGCGTTTGCAATTAAAAAATTTAAATACCAGCAAGTTTAGTGGGAACATAATTCAAAAGAAAAGTGCGGTTATATACAAAGCAAAAATTGCAATGCAGCCAATTGCAACTTTGGTTATCGTTGCATCAAATGCTCCGGCAATCATGTTCCAAGGGAAGCCTAAGAACCGACAAATCTTCAATTACTGAAATTTTCAGTATAAACTGCAAATTACAAGACCATCCACAATGGAACATATATGCGAACATTTCAAACAACACAAATAATTCCGGAATTATCACAAAATTGACCAAAAAATAAATGTTATGACAAAAATCATGCAACAGTAATCTGAGCAAACAGACCATTCAATAAGTCTTATTGCACAACTATGAGTGCGTTAAAAAGTATCGCATTAAACGGGAACTCCATTGTAATACAGGCGTATGAATTTACTCAAATTCATCGAACTCCATAAATACGACTTTATATTGATGACGGAAACAAAGTTAAGTTTTAAACACAATGTTGAGTAAAAAAATTTGATGTAATCCAGAAGGATAAAAAGGATGGTTGGAAAGCAATACTTCTTCTGTATAAATACAAATATAAACATATAAAGTCGGCTCAGAATAATAATGGTTTTGAAACGACCAAATCCTTTATATTATCACTATCTATTGTCTTGGAAGGCACAACAGCCTTTCAGACACTAGGTTCGGAAAAGAATTTGATCAAATATTTCATAATTTACAACTAAATGAAGCAAACAGATATTTTATAATTTCTAGGGGCCTGAACGCGCACCACACCAATTTGGGAAATGCAATCAATAACCAGCATTGCACTAAACTCAATAACTGGTTACAATCAACAACTCACAGTTGTTAAGTTCATATTAAGCCATCGTTAAGTTCATATTATGGTCCTCAGAACTATCCTTTCATTCACGCGGGATGAACTGTCATGGGCAACTACGATACCACCAAAACCAGCCATCATTCCTGAATGCCGAACATTGAAAGACAACGCTCACGCAACATTTCATGAACCAGACATTATAAAACGCATGAAATATATCGGAATAGCTTCTCATCTGTACGAAATATTATATCCTTTGTGATGCGGTATCTTAACAACCGAAGATTCAGGAAACAAAGAAAACTGGATCGTTTACAACCAGCGAACACGAGTTAAGGATGACAGCCATAATCAAGATAATGCAGAGTTCCACATTTAGCCAGGAAAAGTTGTTGATAAAAAGAAAGCCTCTGAATCAAAATTGCCACCTAAACTCACTTTCCGTTTTTCTGAATGAAAATCCGTTTTTCTGGATGCTTCCTTATCACATTCTTGCAAACATCCTCTTCTTCTCCCTTCCACACTCCCCTTTACGATCATAATATTTGAACATTTCTATCTTTCTTATATACACGCAGGTCGACAAGTACTATTGGCAGAAGTCAGGCAAGAGTTCTGGCCAATAAATGGAAAGCGGATAACGCAAAGGGTGTATCAAAACTGTATAAGATGCTCAAGAATCCACGAGAATTTTCACAATTAATGGGTAACTAACCATATGAGCGTATAACGGCTGCACCACCATTTTATAATACTGGCCTGGACTACTGTGGACCATTTTATGTCCACCATCGAGTAAGAGGAAAGGAAGGACCTACAATAACCTAAATTGCGTATTTGTTTGTTTTGCAGTTAAAGCGGTGCACTTGGAGCTGATCTCAGATCTCATAACAACTTCATTTAGTGGTTCTTTAAAACGTTTTATTACGACAATGGGTTTATGCAAACACATTTTCTCCTATAATGGTACCAATTTTGTAGGAGCCAACTCTGAATTGCACCTTTTATTACAGCTATTTCAGTCGCAACAACACACAGAAGAAATGAACAAATTCTATTATTTGGATGAAATTGAATGGTTTTGCACACTACCTAGCGCACCTCACTTTGGAGGCATTTACGAAGCAGCCATTAAATCAGCTAAAAAACATCTGCGAAAGGTAATGGTAAATACAGCGCCCACATACGAAGAACTAAACACGCTCGTCAAGCAAATAGAGGCTGTTATGAACTCCAGACCAATCACAGCACTTTTTTCGGATCCACCACATCTACAACCGCTTACGCCTGCGGACATTTTTTGATAAATAGACCTCTTATATCAATTGTCGAACCCAATATAGAAAATGAGAGGGTCCAAATACTTAAACGATGGCGTATACAACAACAATTGCATCAACATTTTTGGAGTCGCTGGTCCAAGGAGTATCTAACTCAATTGCAACATCGGCGTAAGTGGACTAAGGCTTCAGAAAACGCCGCAACCAATGATTTGGTAGTGGTCAAGGATGAAAATTTGCCCCCGCTTAAATTAAAACTGGGCCGTATCCTTGAAATCCATCCGGGAGCTGATGGTTACGTAAGGGTAGCTACCTTGAGGACCGCTCAGGGTATATTTAAACGTCCAATAACCAAATTGTGTCCTCTGCCTATGGATGACTTGGAGCAGCAGTTGCAAAATATATTCTTTCAACAAGGGGAGAATGTTGTAGTCTCATCAAAATGACCGTAAATTATATCGTTCATATACGTTATTTGTTAAAAGTTTGATTAATTGTTTTTAAGAACATTTTTTACTACAACTTTTCCTACGTCCAACAATAATATAACTTTTTTCTATAAAATAATAGAACTTTTATATAAACACAAAATAAAACAGACAACAGCCATTCATCGAATCAAGTTGATGGGCCTGAGATTGGATATAATACCTTAAGAATATTGCGGTAATATCTAACCAGAAGAAATCATAGAAAAATTATGTTCTCTGTATAAACATTTACACGACAACCGTTCTTTCCCCGTATGTTGAAAAATTTCAAAGAATTTTTCAATTCCAAAAAAAAAATAAACAGCCGGCTAACCCTTATAGGTACCGCCCTTTAAGTTTATTGTCGAATTTGGGAAAAATAAACGATACCAACATTTCTAACAAAACCAATAAGCACGCCGAAACAAATAAGGTCATTCCGGGCCATCAATTTGGTTTCCGGCATCAACATTCTAAGTTACATGCCATAACTAAACTATAACATCGGAAAACGGCCATTAACTCCGCAAGAATTAACCACTACACCAATTGTTCGATGTAAACAGAAATTATGACGATTATGTCAATAGTGGGCAGTAATTTTAATTGATGAAGTTGAGTACACTCTTTTACAAGTTTCTAGTATTCGTCAACAAATTTTCGTTCTATGCTTATTAATGTTTGGTATAGCGTTACGTAAGTAATAACCAAGTGACGCGAGAATTTTTCGAAATGAAAACCGAACTTTATAATGACCATGCAGTGAACGTCTCTTTGAAGCAATAAAATAATTTTCGGATGGTCAACAATCTCAAATTCTAATTTCTTTCTAGAAGTTACATTTGAGGTTCGAAACTGTAAATCTATAGTAGACTTATATATTATCATCCTCCACTCTTACTGAGATCCACCTTAATTTTTTTGTTTTATGCGATCAAATTGACATCAAGCCTTTTTTTTCTGAGGAAGAAGTACTTTTATAAATCATTGTTTCCCAATATGAAGCCAATGATATTGCACTTAGCAACATTCTGATCAGCTAACTTCAATCGACCTGAAGTTCGAGATGGCAGTTATATGGCAATCTAGATGACATTACTGGAAGGATCAAAGCTTCTGAATATTCAGATTGGTTGATCATGTATGGAACATAATCTAATTACTGTAGAACTTTTGGTGTATTCCGCTTTTACTGCACTTGAAGTGAATGTCCTAAATGAGTTTGTAAAAATGAAAAACTAAAGTCTCAGCTGTCAAACATTGTAAACATTTCAAAAGAATATGATCTAAATGTGTATCACTCTGCTGATGCTCTCTGGCGGATGAAACTTCGAAACTTAGATTAACAGTTGGGTTATACGGCATGGTTATGCCTTAGACAGTTAATGTACTAGTGATGTATATGCACAACATCCTGGTTTCCAATTTTTACATTTTTTTTAAATATCAAAATTTTTAAAACTGTCTTAATAGTAGAAAATCCAATTTTTTTTAAATTCTGGTTTCCATGCGTGTTGCATGTCTATAGAAGTAATTTGCTCAATAAAACAAAAAGAAACCTAATCTTTTTATTCGCTACTTTTATAAACCAATAGCATGGATTACTCGTAAGCTTTGACACGGGGAAGTGTGAATCGTTATTTGAGAATATATAGGTATGAATTGGTCTTCAAAATTAGGTAATCTTAAGTGACGACCAATAAATGATTTGATTTAAATACATGGTAATCAGCTAATAACCGTGGAGTATTGGTTCGATCAAGAAAGTCTTGAATGTCTAGTGCCCGTGCCAAATCAAATCAAAATTGAAGTCCATATACGCATCATCCCCATGTATTTGGGAGTTAAGCTATCGTTTTATATTTTTCTTATCGAACACATCTTCAAACGGTGTTGTCTGCGTAAAATGAATCTTTCGATGTCATCGATAAGAAATCGATAATTCGGGAGAACCTTCGTTACGATATTGGGACCTTTAAAGTTTGGTATAAGTTTAAAATTATGTCATGACATAGCTAGATTTTAGATCATAATATAATCCGCTTCTTTAAAATTGATTTGCCGTTTACATTTTATACCCTTTAAATCGCTTGCTCCGTGATTTGATCCCAACTCTTTGTTACCACTTTTTTATTTATTTCCCACAACATCATACTCGGAATCGTTCCTAGACTTTTAGAATAAGTATGATTAAAAAAAGTCTACATCAGTCAAAAGTAAATATTATTCAACTCCTTTCGAATTATTGACAACTTTAATCAATCAACCCCGTATGGTTATAAACCTATAAATTATTTCCCAAATACACCATCAAGTGTGTTTCTTTCACACTCCGATAGTCTTGAAAAAATTTAAAAAAAGTCTGATATTGCGTTAGTTTTGTTCAGTTTAGCCTGCAACTGTAAAATAGGTCAATTTATTCCCTAAATTATGTAATCAACAATTTCTTCCTCTCCAAATTTAATTTATTACCCAGCACTAATTTGTTTTAAAATAATCAGAAAATTTTTCCCTTTTATTCCAAAAGTTTTATCAAAATTTCCCATTTTTCTAATTTTGTTTGATTCCAAAAAAAAAGGTGTATTTCCAATCGAAATAAACTTTATTTGGTTCTCATTCACTCCGTACAGAACCAATACTGTTTCCAATTGAGATGGAAACACAAAAATATTCTCATCACTATCTCACAGAATTTCGGAAGAATTTCGTTGAAATTTCGGAATATTTGATATGATTACTTGCATCCTGTAACTGTCTTAAACATTTACTACTGCATCAACATTCATTGCTTGATTCATCCTTTTATTCAGAATCAATATAGGATTAGATCCTCAATATTCGATTTGTTTCCATATCAGAATTTCAATGATAAAGTTTAACACTCGACAAATAAATTGAAAAGTATGGTCTCGAGATCGTTTTCTGTACATGATACGTATTATGTATTTTTAAGCTACATAATTTTTAGCGTTTCGTATACCGCTGCACCCCAAAGAGCTAGGCCATAGTCAAATCTTGAATTTATTAAAGCAAAATAAATCAATTTTAACAAAGCTCTAGGACACAGTTCTCGTAGAATGTAAAATTTCCTAATAGTTGACTTCATTAACCTCGAAAGCTTGGCAGTATGAGCTCCAAAGTTCAATTTAGAATCGATACATATTCCCATATACTTGATCATGTCCACTTTCTTAATTAACACACAATGATCATCACATCTATTACGTACACAATGAGATGAATGTAAAGTTATAATACCCAGGGGCACCATCAATTTCATTTTGCGTCAAAGAAGGTATAAATCGGGTTTTGTTATGAAACCTTCCTATGAATCCTGAACCATTTTTTTAAGGTTGATATGTCCTCTTTTAAAAACAACAAAGTTTGGTTCCAGATCTCAGCTTGATAAGAGAAAGCAGTATCATCGGCAAACGCCAAAACTTTTCCAGTAATTTTTGTATTTGCGTAGCGAGTTAATATAAACAAGAAATAAGATCGGGTCCAATTACAATTCGTTGTTAACTGTATCGAAATGCCAATGCCACCGCAACGTACCGTATCTAACCGTATGTTGCCTATTTTACGAATTGTCAAACACAAAGTGTCTGCGCTGTTTCAGAAAAATTACAGATCAGCCATTTAATTTTTTTAATGAATTTTTCAATTTTAAATTCCATTTTTTCAAAATCAATTTTGTTTTAATTTTTAACGCAAAAACGCCTACTTGACCATAATGAATTCACAAAAATAATTAACACCACGTGATTTTAAACTTTAAATTTATCTGCATTTATTGCATTCATTCTTTCATTGTTTAATCTCCAAAATTATTTATTGCTCTTTATTTTTTATTTTTTTATTTTATGCTATATAGCAGCATAGCTCATTTAACTCAAACAAATAACTACCTAACTAACTAACTAACTAACGCCTTTCATTTATTTCTTTTATACAAAAATCTTGTTTACTATGATTAAAATAATTTTTGAATTCAAATTTACATACTACTACAAATTTCAAAATCATGAACACCAATACCAATCCAACTTCACAACGATTCTTGACAAAAAAAGCACTATCAAATTATGCGTCACTAAAATTTATGTAACCACTCGCATAATATAAAACTAAAATTACAGTTTAAAAAAAAATATTTAAAATAATTTATTAACGATTTGTAAACTACAAAATCCATCGTTTTCTATATAATATACACAAAACATAGCAAAAAAAAATTAATTTAAAATTCTAATTTTCCATCAACACCATTTGTTTACAATAAAGCTTTTCAACACCTCTCTATGTACACACTAATCACATTCGCACAGTGTTAAACGAAAAACTTTCCCGAGCAGCATAAATAAAAATAAAGTTTAGCAAGACAAAAAAAAAATGGGAGACGTGTATACGTGTACCTACTTTCCACCGTCGAGTTTTTATGATGGTGTACAGGGAAAGATTTTAACGAAAATATAAAGGAAATCGAATTTTTTTATTTTATTTATCATAAAATTTCACATAATTTTCCATCATATCTACAAGCATAATACATAAATAATTTTATGTGTATATACATGACGAGGAGTACATTTCACGTAAATATAAATTTAATTACCATAATTAACATTAAACATATTTATATAAAACTGAAATTTAATATTATTTTTTAATTAATTATAAATTAATATTTTATTTCGAAATAATAACAAAAAATTTGGAAAATTTTAATTTTATGTGTAATGATGTAGAATAATTTTACATATTGTACCTATACATATTGTCAAAGTAACGTTTATAAGCTTTCGAAAGTTCAAAGATTGGACATGGTGGATGGAGATGGGTGTTGACGTTGCTAAAAATATAATTTCTAGTCGAAACACACCAAACACTGAATAACAATGAAAATTTAAAAAGGAAAATGACTTTTTTTTTTTTTTTTTGTAAATGGAATTTTATAATTACTTTACACAGGATGGATGACTACAAATTTAAGCTTTGTGTAATTATTTTTATGTATATAAACGGAATAAAATACCAGACAAAACCAATATTTGAATTGAGTTAGCAATTTGTCTAATAGTCAATATTACAAGTACTGTATAATTAGTTTTGTCATTACAATTACTGTTGTCGTTGGTTTTATGCACGAATAATTAAATTGAAGACAGGTAGATGTCTTTATTTTCTTTACCTGAAACAATTTACCTCTTTTGTAGCTTTAATATGATGAGCAACGTTTAATGTAGACAAAAGAAAACCAACAAAATGTAAACATTATTAAACGTGGTAATTTGGGCGTCTCAAATACTGAAGTTCTGGCATCTAAATAGCTAACCAACGAGCAATTATTACTGGCGTTTTTAACAACCAAATCTACCTCTCTCTAACGTGGTTTTCTTTATAAGTCAAATTACCCACATTCTTTGCTGGTATTGGTCATAAAATGGTTAATTAAATAGATTTGTAATGTATCAATTTTTTTAAAATCTAATTTGTAATAATTTTAAAGTTTTGTTACCCAGATACCTCGATGAGTCACGCGTATCTTGGTTTCGTTTTTGAGTCTTGTATTCCGTTGAGAACCATTACTCTAAAACAAAATCTCCACCTTGGGGGTGTCAGGAAATTTCTAATGCTATTTGTGTTAGGATTAGCAAATATCGTTTATGGTAAAGTACCCTAATTTCCAGTCCGACTTTGATTATAAGCAGGCACGTAATAGAGTTGTAGAGTTAATTAGGTTATCTAAATATACGTTTTTTAAAGATAAGATAGATCCCTCTCTCCCTCCCAAGGTCTTTTGGTTGAATGTTCGTAATTTGGGACTTGGAAGATGCAGGAGTATCATTCATGAGGTTTTCAAGCCAAATGAATTAAATAGTTTTTTTAGCTCTAATCTGAACTCTGGTAGTAATACAGTCGAATTACTTTCTGACCAGTCCTTTAATTTATTTTCGTTCTCAAATATTTCGCTCGATGAGTTACATTTCGCTATTTGGAAGGTTAAGTCGGAATCCTCTGGTTTGGATAATATCAGTTTAAAATTCCTAAAACGAGTTTTCCTTTTCGTCTCAAAGTACTTGTTACATATTTTTAATTTTATCCTTACGTCCTCTTCCTATCCTGACCAGTGGAAGCTTAGTAAAATTATTCCTATCCCAAAGATTAGCAATCCTTCTGAACTATCTCATTTTCGACCAATAAGTATTTTAAGTTCTCTTTCTAAAGCCTTGGAGAAAGTTGTTAAGAATCAAATTCAGGTACACATTAATAGCAATAGTTTAGTTAGTTGTGTTCAATCTGGGTTTAGAAAATTTCATAGTACAACCACTGCGTGATTAAACGTATGTGGGAGTTGACCTCTTTAACTTTGTTAGATTTTTCCAAGGCCTTCGATTCTATCAATCACGGTATTTTATTCAATAAGCTTATTTCTCAATTTAGATTTTCGTTTTCTGCCGCCAAATTAGTTCTCAATTACCTTTCTAATCGTTCTCAGGCAGTTTATTTCGGTGATAGCTTATCTGGTTTTCTCCCAATTACTTTCGGCGAACATCAGGGTTCAGGGCTGGGTCCCTTATTGTTTTCTATGTATATTAATGATATATAATCCTCTATTCACCATTGCTCTTTACATATTTTTGCTGATGATGTCCAAATATATAGAAACAGTCGTTTAGATTAAGACTCTGTAGTAAGGAATATTTCTCTGATAAATGATGATGTATGTAGTATAGTTGATTGGTCGATATTGAATGGGCTTAGATTAAATGCGAGTAAATCTCAGTCGATTATAATATATAATAAGCCTCTTGATACTTCGTCCTTTCCTGGAATTTATCTAAGCGATTCTCTTATTTCGTTTTCAAATACTGTAAAAGATTTAGAGTTAGTTTTCAATAAATCTCTTACATGGGGTGATTACTTAGTTAATATTAGTAGAAGGGTGTTTGGCATGCTTAGTAGTTTGTACAAAGTGGTAGGGTTTACGGATAGTCATTTTAAGAAAAGAATGTTCTTGTCTTTTCTTCTCCCTCAGTTTATTTATGGTGATGTAGTTTTGTTTGGATTACTTCAGGAGAATATGAGTATTCTCCAAAGATGTTTCAATGCTTGTACTAGGTTTATTTTTGGTATTAGAAAATTCGAACACATTTGTCCTTATTCTAATGTTGTTTTGGGATGTAGTTTATCTACTTATTTGAACTTCGCGTTTGTCTTTTTATTTTCAAACTTCTTAAAACTAAGCAGCCAATTTATTTGTATAGGAAGTTGTTGTTTAGTAGGTTTCATTCGGCTAACTAACGGTTACTTCCACCAAAAAATTTGTGTAGATCGTTAAACAAATCCTTTTTCGTTAGGGGAATTTCTCTCTGGAATTCAATTCCACTTGTAATTAAAAGACTAGGTTTGTCCAAATTATTTAAGTCAAAATTTTTAGAGTGGCGTGGCTGATTGGCAATACGTAGTTTTTTTTTAAATTTTTTATGTTACTTGTTATTTTATTATTATTATTATTATTATTATTACTTCATCTCGTGTAGCACATTTCATTATAAATGAGCTTTAGCTCAAAATGAGGTGTGCTGTATGGGATGAATTTGTTTTGAAAAAATTTAAGAGGTTTTTATGGCTAATGGAAGCAATTGTCGGTTTTGATGTTTTTATATTTGGTTCCATATGTGCTTTTCCTCTTAATCAAAATTCTAAATACAAATAAATAAATAAATAAATAAAGTGTATATAAATTAGATTTTCGGCTATTCCATGACGGTTTGGTCATTAAACGGTTATTTCAATTGATTTTTAATGTTTACTCAATTTTTGTGAAATCTAATTTATATTAATTTTAAAGTTTTCTGTCAAATAAAGTGTACGTAAATTCAATATTTGGCTATTCCATGATGAATTGGTCATAAAACGGTTAATTGATTTGTAATGTTTAATCAATTTGTTTATAATCTAATTTATATTATAATTTTTATAATTATATATTTTTAATCAAAATTTCTCGATAAATTAATCAAACGTAAATTTCAGATAAAAATTAATCCAATTTATTACAACATACAACTTGGAGAATTTAGCCCATTAATAGATTTTGTTTTTATAGAGTTTTTTTTGCAGATTACTCTGCGTTTTTTCTTTAGGGCGGACCAACGCCAGATGTTCAACATTCTACACACTTTCACCCAACTGACAATCCTTGTCCCCTTTCAATTCACGTTTCCAAAACCGTTCATTTCAATTACATAGATTTAGTCTTGATTTCTCGATTATTCTCGTTATTTGAAAATCACATTTGAGGTCTTCATAAAAAGTAGTTTTTACGGAAGAACTGCATAGTTCTCTTTATTTCATTCCTATTATTTGTTTTTTATTGTTATATTCACTCTCCCAATTTTTCCAATGTTTTATCTCAAGCATTCGAAGTACAACTATTGCATCCTTGCTTTTATACAACTGTATCAACTCATTCAATGTTTCGTTTTTTGCTAATATATTGGCTCTTTCTTTTCGATCTATACAATGCTTTGCCTTTCATCTTCACATTAAAGGGAACAAAAGCTACTCTTGGAATCAGGAAATTTTACAATTTTCATATTACAATCAGTTACAGCCAGTTTGAAACCTTGAAATTTTCCAACAAGTTTGACATTCATTAAACAAATACTTTCATCTACTTTAAATCACTTTTCCACATTGTACCTAATATAAATGCATACAAATAATACCAACACCTACTCCATTATCGCCCACATTTCCCAAACAAAATTTAGATATAATTTTATTCATCGACTTGTTGAATTCCTCCTCCATGAATACTGTACGGTTTTTAAGAATGAAATATATTTATATTTGCAAGTACAATGCTATGTTTATATGTTGGTTTGTATACCACCCCACTTTGAAGCCATTCAATTATTTCATTTCATAACTTATTTTTTTTGTTATCATTCGCACTGTCTTTCTCACTATAGCCACTCTCTTTTATAATCAAAAAGTGAAAATATCTTAAGTTACAAATCGCAAACAACCAATGCGGGACAAGCTCGAAGCTAACACATCTACTCCGTTAGTCTGTTTAGCACAAGCAGGAAAATCATAATGATTAAGTGTAGCAGGTTTTTGGAAATGTCTGTGGCACAACTATAGGAATTTGTAAAATAAAAAATCGCTGTTTTAATTGTTTTAACTCTGGACACTCCTCATATTACTGTAAAAGTAAATCAAAGTGCTCGATATGTCACAAAAAATATAAACGCAATATAGCTTTTTTGCTAAAAAATTGTATTCTTTTGAACTTTGGATTGAAACATCATTCGTAACTGAAAATGTATCCAGAAATTAGAACTACAAAGAAAAATGCATTGTTAAATATTACAGGCCATAGACAGGTCAGTGCAGGTGCATCCAGAGGAAGAATAACCGTGGTAATATCACCAACTTACTCAAATGAATGCATTTCAGAACAAGCATATTATGCCTGTAATTACATAGATCGTGCCCACTTTAAAGCTAATCGTTGAGCAGTGGCATCACCTTTAAAAACTCCAACTTGCGGATCTTAAATTTAATATTCCAATCAACCAGTGATGTTGATCATGTGATAGAAGCCTATCATTTTTTATTTTATTTTTTTCAAAAAACTAGCGATGAGAAGATATTAGCTGCTAGCCATTAACCAATAAGATATCAATAAGTTTTTCGGATGAGTTGTCGCTGGCAATACTGGAGATCACGTGGCTTATTGTTTTTAAGAATCGACTTTTTCTCAAGTAGAAGTAAAAATTGATCGGTCCCTTCGGAGTTTATGGGAAATAAAAGAACTTCTAGACCAAAACACTTTACACAAGATGAAGAAGAATGTGAACGTCAGTTATAAAAATTATCACAAGATATCCAGACTGGCGATTAAACGTCCTTTTAACATTGAAAGTTATACCAAATCTGCTTGGGAAATCATATATACTGGCATTCCAGAAATTGATGGCAATGGAGAAGAGTTCAACAACCTGGATTTTATGATCAATATTCAACAACATGGATTTTATGATCAGTTACATGGCAGATCAACATTTATGTTGATGATATTATGACTGGTGCCAATTCAATCAAGGAGGTAGAACTTAGATTCGAGATTGCAAAACTTTTACCAGACTTGGTCTTCCAATGACACAATTAGCCATCCAACCATTCGGTGATACTCGAAGACCTGCCTGCAGTTAAAAAAGATGAGGCCCCCAAAACCATTTAAGAAAATAACAAATTCATAAAATTACTAGGTTTGTAGTGGGAATCAGTTTGATGATATTTTAGCAATTAAACGTAAAATATTATCACAAGCCTTGTGGAGTTTTCATCTATTAAAATGGCTAGCACCAGCAATCGTCCAAATTATGATATTCTTTTAATGTCTCTGGTTTTATAAAATTGACTAGAATGAGCTACTTGATTTAAAAAATAGTAAATGTCCACTAGTCAGGACAAAACAACAATGCTCTGTTTGTTCCGCAGTGCATTGCAGATGTGCAATAATGTAAAAATTTCATTAATTTTAGGCCAAGGTAGCTTTGCTAGTATTAGAATAATTGTTAACGAAACGTATAAAAACGATTCGAAAGGTACTGGAGATAGTCTTTGGTAGAACATATCAATTGTCTGACTCCAAAATAGTTTTGGTTTAGTTTTCTTTACATTCTTTACATTGGCTAATCTATGTGGCAAACAGGACTGATCAAATCTTGAGAACAATCAGCCGAGAGCAGTGGTACTACGTTCCCTCGCAGAACAACCTAGCTGATTGTGCTTGACGCGCAATGTCACAAATTTAATTAGCCAATTTCAGCATAACAACTAGGCCTTACTTCGAGAAACGTCTACGTATCACAAGAAGAAAGTTTACCTTGCAGTAAGACTAATTGATCCATTGAGGTTTGTGATGGCCTGATTATTGATCCAGTAACTTACATAAGATAATATTTTGGTGGTGTCTTGTAAATTGCCCAAGTTTTGGACGGCGAGTCCAGCCAAGCAAAACTATGCTTCTAATCGCAGCAAACAAATTAGACTCACCGGAAAAAATTACTCTGGGATGACTAAATTCAAATCCACGTCAGTATTGTCCATCATCGAAACTAAAACTTCGCTAACTTCTTTGGGCTTGGGAGCTATAAACCAGTTTATGCATTAGGTCCAATCTGTTCCAAAAGATCCAATATATGAGTTGAGCAAGATGGTCAAAATTATATGTAAAGAGGTAAACAATTTAAAACGACCAATCTCAAAAATACTTTCTTCAAGTTATGGTCAGAATAGTTTCCGGGGTATATCAAGGTCTTGCTCAAAAGAATCGTAAATTTAGGTGTAGTTGACCTCATAATATCAATGGAATTTATTGGTATCATCGATGTTTTGAAGAGATCCCATTATCCAAAAAAAAAACTAGCCAACCGAGTTGTTAAAGCAGCCGACAATTGTTTAGGGTCATCACGGCCCTTATTTATCCTGGACTCAGCAACAAGTTGAATCGAGACGGGAGCCGATATCTCGGTCATACTTCGTTTTTCGAATACATACCTCATACATTTGGAAACCACAGCCTCCTTACAGTAGCAACCGGTTCAACCATTAAAACGTACGGCATAAAATATTTCAAGTCAAGTCTGATACTTAAAAGTAATTTCATATACAATTTCACCGTTGTCAAGGTCAATCAGCCTTTTAAGGGTGCAAATTTTTTATCGAAATTTTGCTTGACGGTAGATCTAAGAAAGAAACAACTCATCGACGCAGAGACGAATAAAGTTTACGCAATTATTGCAAATCCACCAAATCTTCGATACGATTGTATAAAGTGGTGCCAACTACAAATTTATACTGTTTGAATTCGTGGGAATGCCACTTGGATTGGGTTATGCAGGGCAAATCTTCAAAGGCTTATAATCCGTGTTTGCATGGGACTGGAGTACGTTTTTGTTTGTAAAAATGATCTCCAGGTTGCTATAATCGTACTCAAGAGGATCACTTCAACACCTCGACAAATTATTCCGCCGCCTTACAGAAAATGGAATTAACATAAATTCTACAACTGTGTTTTTGGAGTGACCTATCCGGGTTTTTTAAGCCACAAGGTACATCTACAAGAATCCTCCCAGATTCAATGATCCATATAGG
Source organism: Tipula confusa (assembly GCA_963556175.1). Taxonomy (NCBI): domain Eukaryota; kingdom Metazoa; phylum Arthropoda; class Insecta; order Diptera; family Tipulidae; genus Tipula; species Tipula confusa. Next base: position 71,128,095 of record OY744476.1, read on the forward strand.
GATGGTCAACTATAACCTTCGATTCATGAAGATGCTGATGAAGATGCTGAATATTTCTTGACGGTCGATGCCTCTAGTGTAGCATTTGGGACTGTACTACAACAAAAAGCACCAGGTGTGGACGTACAGCCACTAGGTTATTTTTCAAAGAAATTAACTATCGCCGATCAAATATATTCAACATTTGTTAGGGACGTCCCCAATCCACCACCAATATCAGGTACGTCAATGGGTCAGGCAACTTAATGGCAGATTTACTTCCTTGACCTGAAAAAGCCAGTATTGGATTGGTCTAGGTTTCACTGACCACAGTACAAGAAGGACATTGAGACATTGCAAAATTAATAACAGAGAGCTAGGTTGGAACAAGTAATGTGAGGATGGAGTTAGTACAGGTATGAGATGTCCATGACAAAACCACGGTCGTTCGTATCAGAGAAATAAAAAAGTGGATTTTCAAAAATCTTCACGGAATTTCGCATCATAGAATACGAGCTACTCGTCAGTTGCTCGCTTCATGAAAGTTTTGACCAGCGATAAATAAAAAACTGAATGTTTAGACAAAAGATACATTGGGTTGTCTCATTAGATCACCATTATAATGATAAGACCTGCCTTTTACTGGTTTCGAGCACATACGTGTTAAGAGGCCACTCTCACTGGCCGAAGGTTTTTCGTATTTGATAATAATTCTCGACAGATATGGTGGCGCTAACAGATGCGAAAACTTTGGTCAATAAATTCGAGATATGGATTTCTTTCTATAGTCACGAGCTTTTATCCAAACTAACGAAACTTCTGGGATGCCATCAAATACGTATACGACCGCGTACCCGCAAGTAACGGATTAATCGAGCCCCTATGAATTGTACTTTAAAGGTTGTCGTCGTGTCGCGCGAGTTAGGGTTAAATGGTTCGAGGAACTACTCATTATCCTGCTCATAAACCTTTATTCTTCTTGTCTTGCTTGGTTAACTAATCGGAGACATTTTTGATTCAACTATTACTTCTGAAAAGCTTGTAATCCGACTTCGATAATTTTCTAAGACGTTTTTTCGGCCTCAACCCATTCTGATCTTCGAAACATAAACATTTCAAAAACGATATAAACACGCACCCGTGCCTACGTGCGAACCAACTGAGTGAGACGTCGACTAATAATTCCACACGAAGTACTATTCATAATCTTCAGAAACAAATTTTACAAAAGGTTCAAAACAGAGTTTTCACTTGTGTTTTCAACGATTGGATTGGCCAAGGCCTTTTAATTTTGAAAGGTGCTCTACAAAATATCTTCATAACCTCGCCTAAACCTTAAAAAGTGCAGATTTCCCAGCTTAAATTTTATCCAATTTTTTATGCAAACTGTATACTATCCACCTCAAATAATATGCTAAATAATATTAAGCTTCAGTCTTAAATTTACTAAATTATCTAGATTTAAATTATTAAAGGTTTTATTCAACTTTTTAAATCTACATGTTGTTAGTAGAATTTGTTACGTTACGTAAAAAAAATGTTGCCTGACAGAATTTATATCGTAAAATTCAAATATTCAAATCTTTCACTCTTGAATAACTATATAGTACAGTGCCATTAAAGGCAGGTGACCGGTTAAGATGACCTTAACTATAATGAAACAACTGATGACTTATTGTAGTAAGTAAAATTATAAAAAATAATATTTGCACTTCGCACATCTTCCTTCCAATCTAATCAATGCACTAATTGTTTGGTCAATTTGTTTGATCACCCCTGATGATAATATATTTGCGACAAATGTTACGGTTAATTTATATATTTTGTAAAATGTAAACAGGTTTATTCTCTCGTTCGATATCAGACGAGAGAAAATAAAATTTAAATACTAGAATGGTCAGTGTATTTGTTGGCTTGCGTTGCGAGAAGAAGTGTTAGTGTTGTTAGCAGTTGTCTAGTTCATATCGTTACTATAATTTTTAATTTTAGTGTAAAATTAATAATTAATAAAAATCAGTGTTGTGCGAATTTTAATGATAAATATATTAATAATTTAATAGTGCAATATATAAATTTAGTGAAAGTGAAAATTATAAAAACAAAATGTGGTACCACAAAGCCCGAAAGGAATGAATAAAATTCAAGGTTAGTTTTATTTTTTAAAAATCTCTATGTGTAGCGTATTTTTTAGACGTAGATTCAGTGTATATGTATTTTAAGAGTTAGTTAATTAAATTATAGTCAGATTTTTTATTTATTTATTTTTTATTTTTTTTTGATTTGGAAGGCCCGTGGAGTGAATTGGATAACAAATATCTGTTCTTACTCACCCATATACCTCTAAAATTTTTATTTTATTTTAACCAATTTACCACTATTACCAACCAATTTGACAAAGGGGAAAAAACCGATAGTCGGTTAATATGAGAATATATATTTGTGTTAAATATAACTAACGTTTAAAGGAATTAAATAACGAACGTTAGTTGTGGCAATCATATATTAGTAGAACAACTTTAATGCATAGTTTTTTAAAATAAGTAGTTGAAATTACAATATTTTCTCAGGAAAATTGTATGTGGAAAAAGAGCTGCATATTTGCTTACAGATCTTCACCCAAATTGTACTCTACAAAAAAAGTTCATTATATACACCATTAATTTGCAAGTAGAGCAAACTAACTGTTTTATATAAATAAGCTACGTTTCAGGAATTTTCATTATATTGCATAGTTCATCTGTCGGGGCACGGATGATTAATCGTACTTTTTTCACAAGTTGACACTAACTTGGCCTTATATTTAATGCAGGTAATACATTTTTGGACTATATCTCCTTTGCATTTGCCTTGCCATTTGAAATCCAATCGCTTTGGCCGCTTAGTGTTAGAAGAAGCGAAAATGCCCCAAACTTTTTATTTGAATGGATCTCATGAAAACTCATATAGAAAAATCGATATTTTGGATGCTTGGTACAATACTTTGTTCGTATAGCGGCAGATGATTTTTATGAATTTAAAAAGTTCTTCTCGAACAAGGTAAGGTACTGGTTATTTTGAACTTGGTATGACCTGCACGTTTGGTGGCAAATCACAATTTATAATTCAATATTCTTTGAAGCTTCTAATACGATAAATATTTGTCTAACATTTGATTGAAAAAGTCATTAAAATGTGAGCGTAAATATTATATTTGAAGTTTTTCTACTTACTAGTAATTTTGTTTTTGAGGTGGCCATTTTTTAATGGGTTGGGCAACCAGCTAGGGCCGAGACACCAGAAAAAGTGCAATTGAAGTTTTTTGGGAAATATAGACCACGAAATGCGCAATCACACATGTACTTTACCTCTGGCATGGCTTGCCTTTTCGAATACAATCTGAAAATCTTTCCAGGCGTAAATTTGGTTGATAGGAAATCGTAATTCAAATGTGAAGTCTTTGATGAGCTTCGTCAGTAGCACGGCAGCCAATCTATTGCTTGATAGTCGCTTCTTTTGTTTTTGAGAATATCGATTAATTAATTATGTTAAGACTTTGCAACCAGGATTTGTAATTTGAAAGAATGCAATAGCTGCATAAGCCAATTGTTTTTCAGAGGGAAGTGGATCGTCCCAGCTCATGATATCAGCTTCAAGCATCTGCATAAAAATTTAAAATTTTAGTACAATGGTACGCAACCACTCATCCCAATGGATCGAATGACCTATACTTGATTTGGACTGGGTGGCACGATCATTCAGGGAGATGCATTCAGGGAGATCATTCAAGGAGATAATTTGGTGGATCCGTCGAATACAATTCCAAGTTTGCTAGAATTGTTTGGTTTTTTGAATGCGCCTTGGTGCAGTAAATATAAAAATCATTTTGTGGTGTTTCAGCTGCAGATATTTGTACCATGTGTTTTTTTTGTTTCTGAACTCTGCAATCTGTTCTGGGGCCGAAGCTCTCCCAACTCTTTTGCAGTTAATTTTTATCGTCCTACCTTACGCCGTCACCAGCCAAATTGAGGACGCACGAATACAGGTTCGATTTTAAATCCATCTGCATATTGCATTGCTCTAGCCAGCCTGCACTGACATGGACGATGGTTCGGCCCATGGATTCTGCACTCCAACAGGGGTTCATAGTTGTGTTCATTGTCATCACCGATCGAAATCAGGTGATGAAAAATCCCATTTGCAACCCTCCCCCGTTGGGATTCGAACCCGGTACATCCGGTCCCAAACACCGCAGATTTAACCACTGCACCAATTGCTCGGTACCATGTGGGTGAGGAGTTCAACATCGATCATAAATTTGTGAATTTCATTTCTCTAAGCCTTGGAATAGCCACTATAAGTGAATCACCCAAAGCGTTTGTTGATTTCTTAATTTGTCTTCCAAAACTGAAATCTAACTATGAATCGTCCTTCTGTGTTTCTTTAAAAAAAATTACGAAATGGTTCTTACAAAGTGTTTCATCTAGTGAGAGAATTTTTGTGGACTCGATTATGACTCGATTCTCCTAAAACTTTTTAATTTTGCGCGGCTCCAATGAGAATACCAATTTTTTTTGGCTGCAAAAATTTCGGATTGGCAAATTTGGTTTCGGGAAATGACTTTAAATCATCTACGTTTTGGAAACGGAGCTGAAAAATTCATATAATAGAAAATTCGGGTAAGGGTTTAAGTTTTAGCTGTTTATGATAATTATGCCATTCGATGTTCAGGAGCTCGTTTATCTGACTCCACTAATGACAACTCGCGCATTTACAATTTATTAAAGACGTTGCGAGCAGGATTCAGTTACGAAATTTGTTTTCGATCTGGGATCTAAAACCGCCCATCATGATGTTACTTTATCCTTTTTGCTTTTACCCCAAAACGACGTGGCATCGACGTTGGGAGGTACATCTGAATATAGAATGATTATTGCTTGGACAGTTGAAGCATTGATTAGTGTTTTATGCAAATTAATTCTATCAAATGAGCTCATTGCTTAAAATTAACCAGAATGAAGTGGCCAATGACCCTTTTTTTAGCACATTGCGCATTAAGATATAGTTTTGCCTTTAGGTATTATGCTTTTTCGTCGTATATTCAGCAGCGTTATGTTCTCTAATAACTCTACTGCTGAATGCAATATTCAGGCTGGCTTAGATTTACCATTCAGTTTATTGAGTAGGGTGTAGAATAGCCATGGGTCCAAGAAAGAATATGATATTTTATTGCGTTGTCTAGTTAAAAATTTAAACTATTCGCGTAATTGTTTTTTAGTATCCGTAGCGTTGGTTCCATTACCACTTAAAAAATACAAAGCATAAACCGCGACAGCAATGAAAACCTTTTAAATTCTGCGTGGAACGATATGTTATCATGTCGCCTACAAGTTCTGTGTGCAATGCCTTTTGGTACAGAGACCAAGAAATATTACAACATGTACGCGTTTGACAGTCGAAGCCCTACTGCTTCTAACGATAGGATACCACACATTGGTGTATGACTCGCTTTACTAGCTTCTCGACATTTATAACCCAAAATCGGTTATAAATGACATTTTTCAGAAGACTATTCCACGCGTGTAAAAGATGTCTTTCCTCAACTAATCGTTTGGTTATTAAAGAATGGCTATAAAATATAATCTGATATCTGGTTTGAAAATCTTAGTTCCTCATCTCCAAACGACCACCTGCTCGCAGTAATCCCGTACTATCATAAATAGGTAAAGCTATATGCTTAATACAATTTTCTTTCTTTGGTGATTGCATTTCCTTCCTTTAGCAGTAGAATTTTATAGGAGAAGTTTTACTCATGGGCCCAGCATAATATTATTTACTCCTTATGTTTAACATCATTTATACTAAATTTCAGCATATGTCGAATATCTCTGGTACAGCTTTTCTCTTTTATTCTAGTCTTATGATTTACTTTCAGTCAAAACTCACATGAAAGACACACGTTACCGATTTTCATTCCTCATTGATATATCTGCCTCATCCGTGGTAATGCTCCGTTGCAATGAGAGTTTTCTATCAAATTTACCACTAATACACCGCGTGATGCTAAATCCGTTGGATTGTCTGCAGAACGAAGAGACCGCCTTTGGCATCTTTCTGTGACTTCTAAAACTTTTTAATTTCATCTCGATTCAGGTAGACATTTTGTCTTGATATATTTAACCGTTCTACCCGATTCTTAATAACCATAATTTCTGAAATAATATTTTAGTTTGTATTATTTTTGGGACAAGCCATCCAAGAGGATCGAATAATATTGATGCCTCTGACAGAATACGTCGTTTTGTAATTTCAGAGGTTTCTTCCAGTGCGAGCTTGAAAAAAACTCGTCCTTCTGCGAAAGTCAAATACGCCAAGTATTTTAACATGAGTTTCAGGATCCAAATCTAAGCTTTGGTGCCGCGTTCAAAATGACTAATTATGATTACTTCCGTAATTTGTAATCGTCTGCCGAGAAACGCATATAATTACTATTATTTTACCGGTATCATCCTGTTCTTAAACTTCTTGCTGCCCGCAATCTGCTTATGATCCATATTGCCAAATGGATAGCTACTTAGCTGTGCTGTGATAGTTTAGGTGGTTCCAACTTACTACCCTTTGGAAAGCTCCATTGCCAGAAGTCGTTCAAAATGACTAATTATGATTACTTCCGTAATTTGTAATCGTCTGCCGATAAACGCATATAATTACTATTATTTTACCGGTATCATCCTGTTCTTAAACTTCTTGCTGCCCGCAATCTGCTTATGATCCATATTGCCAAATGGATAGCTACTTAGCTGTGCTGTGATAGTTTAGGTGATTCCAACTTACTACCCTTTGGAAAGCTCCATTGCCAGAAGTCGTTGGTTAGCTATCCCCTGTGAAAAACCAATAACATCATTTGTAGTGTTGAACGGTAATTTCACTTAAAACCTTGAAGGTGTTGGTGATGAAATGATGTTATACATTTAGCTCTAGTTGTGCAAAAAAAATCGTAGCAGACTCAATAGAAATACAACAACTTGACGATTGATTAAATTGCCGGACCATAATCTAAACAAAAATTGAAGGTTGGGCTTGAACACTTCACTTGTCTGCTCCAATTAAAATATTGACCTTCACTGGCACATGCAAGTTTGGATCTGCAAGTTCTAATTTATATATACAATCTTGTTCGGAGATGTCGATTTCGACCAATGGAAAATGTGATGCCACCTTCGGAAGCACAACAGCCTTTACATTTAACTGGATACCAAAGTCTCTAACCGCAGCAAGTAAAATATCTTTTATGCCTTGAGCTAAGTGGAAATCTTGCCTTTAGCTTCGGTAACCGCAGTCGTGGGAGGCATGATTCTGTTATACTCGATATTTGTGAGCCTAAATCCAAAATAGATCGGCATAGTTCTTCGTTGCCAGTTCCAGTTGCTAGTTTGCAATAATGTGGTTTCAACCTCCTTTAATTTGTGCTATGATTGGGAATTGTTTAATTTTTGGCTATTTATCATTCTTTCGACTTGGAGTTGGCCGTTCAACATAGACGTTGAGAGTAGAAGGACCAACCAGTTTTTTAGTTTCGATTCTTGCATATGCAAAATTTCGTGATGTCCATTTCGTCATTTTGTGAATTTTTGTTGAGCTTACATTTTAAAACTAGGTGATATGGAAACTGCACTTTTCCATGCCATCTGTTGTTGAGCCAAAGAAGTCTTCTTTTTCATCCTATTTCCTGTATACTTTTTAACTTTTTTGTTTACACCATCACCAGCCAAATTAACTTCACTCGTAAAGCTTCTACACCTGTTTAAATTAATGTTAACCTATTAATATTTAATAATGCTGACATTTTAGACTTTTTAATCAAAGAATTAGCACAACCAGTTGCAACATCAAAAAAGTTAGATAGACTTTAAAAAATCGCCAAAAAAACATGTAAAAAGAGATATTCGGTAAAGAAATATCGCTTTTGCTGGATGCAGATTTGAAAAGTGTTTCTTTATTAAAAAAAAAACATTTAATACAATTTCAATTGAACGCAAATTACAGGAAAGTTAATGTTTGATAAAATATATCAGTGACATTAATGATTTGCCATATTTTTTAATTACTATACGAGCCGAGGTAAAATATTTTAAAGCAGAACATATCAAAGGGAATCCTTTTGCTCTGATTTAAAAATTATTAGGTACTGCAGTTTTCTTAAATTATAAAGACTGTTAATATATTTTCTTATAAAAAAAACTGTCAAAACTAGGTTTCCTATTTTGAAAACTTCCGAAAGGTAAAAATGGGATTTTGTAAGTTTTTTACCATTTTGGAAGGTTTATAGTAAGATGAGAATTAGAACTGCTTTCTTTATTTCTTTTTAATGTACGATTTTGCACTTTGAAAAACATATATAGTTGCATTGACCTTGAAAATGATTAAAATCAAAACTATTATTTCATCTAACATCTGGAGTTCATCTTAAAAATCAACACAAAATTACAATCAACTTTCAATTTGTTACTTTTTGTTACTTTTTTAATAAGTTCGATTCTTAGACAAAAAGAAATAATTAACAATTCTGAAAATAGCAGCTGGACTGCATTTTTTATAAAAAAAATCTTTAAAACAATTTAACGCGATGATGTGTATTTTCGTTCCAGACACAAGCACCAATAAAATATTATAAAAATATCATAAAAATATCATCTCCAGTGTTTATAAGGACGATAATATTTTTTATAACGAAATAAATAAAAACAAAACAAAAGAAAATAAATTTATAAGATTGCAAAATATAAAAATGAAAATTAATTAAGATGTTTCTTTTCCGCGTTTGTTTTTTTTTCATTTTTTTATTTTCTTTTAATTATAATTAGATGTGCTTAGTAAGTCTGTTTGAAATATATAAAAATTAAAATTATACGAACGCTAATAAACAAATTTAAATATCACTTATATACAAAAATAACACAAAATTTTTATTATATATTATTACAAATTAATTAAAAAATATTTTTAACTAATTATAAAACAAAAAAAAAAACACAAACAAAAAACAAAAGGGACAAAATAAAATAGCACAAAATTTTTTTTTCTTAATTAAATATCACTGATTTGTATCCATTCTTTCTATGTACGTATAAACTCTGTTCATTTTAGGGTATATTGCGACTTTGAGATGTGAAAACTTTTTTTTTTTCGTTTGCTTTAATTATTTTGATTTCTTGGAAAATCACAATAATTTAATAACTTTTCCTTTCTTTTGACGCTTTGTGTTCAGCTTCCGAAACGAAATTTACTACCTGTACCAAGAATAAAACAAAAAATTCTCAGTAAATAATTAAACAATTTTGAGGTGAATCTTTTTCAGTTTTTTTCAATTTTCTTTTAATTTCCTTTACTTTTGTGTCACCTAGTTAAATTTTTCAGGTTGATATTTTGACCGAGATAAATTAGTTTATTTTATAGAATTTGTCGAAGAATACCGAAATTATTATCAAGGTGGGAATAAACGGGCGATGTGGGTGTAATAGTTTTGTGGCAATGGTAATATCTTATGTTTCCTAGTTATTGCTTTATTTTTATTTTGTATGTTTGGGGATCGTAACTACCTGAATTATATTTATTATAAAAAATGTAGTAAATAAATAGTGACAACTAGCCTATAGTTTCTTAGCTTCAATTAATTTAATGAGTTTCGCTACAGGTTGGTCCAAGGTTGCTGTATTATTTTTAATGTGTGCAACACGCACCCTACCATCGTTTCCGATGTAGTTTTGATGATCGGGTGGCCACGATAGAGGTGGTAGATTTGTTTTTTTTTTTTTACATAATGTCTCCAGTTTGTAAGTTTCTGTAGCTTGTCATCCACTTATTTCTCTGATGTAGATTGTTAAGTTATTCCACTGTGTATCACTTCCAGGATATTCTTACTCGTTTTTGGAGTTCTGCCGACCTTGTCAAGTGGTTGTCAGGGATGACCGTGTTATCGATCCCTGGAACTGATAATAGAGAAGTGATGGTAAAGAAATGATCTAGTCATGAGTTCTTCGAACGTAAGTTTGGATTGCCGAGTTATCCGTGCAAGGTGATGTTTGACTGAATGAACTGCAGCCTCCCATTGACTGTCGAAATGAGGTAATGCTTTTGCTCAGTTCCTTGTTCTGTTATGGAGTTAACTGGAAAAACCTGAAAGTCCGGAATAAAGATATGTTAAGTGTAAATATGATAGTATCACTCTACTTATAGAATATAATCGTGAGGAAGACGAATTGAGTGTTTATGGTTGCATGAGCAGTTTGTATTCTTTAAACGTTTTCTTACATGTAGCGAATCATCATCATTCAAAAACGGCGATGACAATAGCAGGCTACCTTTGGTAATAGATTGGTTTGATTTCAGAGCTGCATTTCATTCTCAAAGTGTTGCTGCTGCACTATTTTGCAAAATGTTACACATTTGTACTCTGGTTAATGGACTGCCGTGGTTTGAATTTTTGACAGTTAACTCTAAATCTGTTGACGAATATACCGGAACAGAATGTAGGTACATGGACTAAATGATGGTTTTGTTTAATGTGGCTATTAACAATGCACCGCATAACGCGAGTCGAAAAATGAGAATTGTCTTGATTGCTGCTACTCTTGTCTTTGCGGCAATGAGGCGGATATATGTACATTCATATATTTATTTGTTCATCTTCAACAATATAGTAAAGCAGCATAAATAGTAGAACTTGCATCAGCGAACCTACGAAGCATTCAATTTAGTTTCATCGGTATATAAAAAGAGGCATGGTTATTGTTTCTAACTGCTTGAAGTTGTTTCAAACAGAGCTTTGACCGCAGCAGTGAATAATCCATCCAATATGAAATAGGCATAACTGTTGAAATAACAATTTACTCGGTACAATGACTACACACTGAGCCATCCAAAAGGACCGTATACAGACAAGAGGCTAATGACCAGAGCAACTCTTGCGCCCCTTAGAGGGCCATTTGGTTATTAAGTAATATCCTAGTTGTGGAAGAACGCGTGTAGCTAGAAAAAAGGTAGCCAATGTTCCATACGTGACTGTTAGCAAACAAAAATGTCTCAGTCGTTCAGTATGATCGTTTTGCCACACAATTTGTTAGGACGTGGGTTAATCACGTGGGTCAACGCGAATCTAGAGATATAAGCGTTGGATATCTGCAATGATGGCTACTATGTGTGCCAAGAAAATCAAAACAAAAAACTACGGAGCTGCTGCATTATTTGGTTTTACTATTGGAGGGTGTATCAAGGATCAGTACTCGGCGATTAAATTGAGATGCTGGTATCCATAAATTATTTATTTATGTGCATAAATAAATGTGCATTTATATGCATTCCGTAGACTTGTGCCATTGTAGTTTTGCTTCCATAGATTTAAATCTTAAAGTAGCTTGGTGAGTATTAAAAAAAATTGTTTGCAATATTTATTCTCAGGAGTCAATAGACATTGGTCTGAAAGTTAACTTTTCCAGCACTTAAAATTTGCGTAAAATTTTATTGATGTTTAGATAAATTCGTAATGTTATCCGCAGAATGATTTCGGCCTTCAGTGTTCTGTGCAATATAGCCGTTGGACCATGTGCACTGCCAATGTTATAACATTTTAAAGAATTGTTTTGATCCTAAAACAATATCACTATCACGACAGGGATGTTCAAAAATGTCGGCTATTTGTATTGATTTTAGCTTGATTCAGCTGTTTCCGACTTCAATGTTTATAGTTACGGAGCTTTGACATTAGTTTATCCAAAATGAACACCTCAACCTTTGTGGTAAGGTCGAAATTTAACCGTGATATGTTGGAATAATGGTAAGTCACTGTTTGTAGGAATTGCCATACCTTTAAGCACGGTTTACTTAGACATCGAAGTAGCAGGGTTCAAACAGCGCTACTAATGGTCGTTCTATCAAAAAATTATATAAAGTAATTGCTGCTACGTCTCCTGCATCGTTGGACTCGATATAAAAGGTGTTCCACTGAGTATTGCTTCAATTTTGGAAAGAACAGTCGTCATTTTTTTTATAATATATCGACAATCGTTTCGGCGTTTGGTGTAGTATATTCACGAAAAAGGGGTTTTCCTCGACTGTCAAAATTGCGGAAGAATCACAATTCTCATTTTTTCTAAATCTCTTGACCTGATCGATTAGACCAACCTCGTCATTTGTAGACATTCCGCAAAAGTCCGATTTTGGGTTATTCGATGCTCTGTAAATCGCTTTGCCTCCGACCAGCCATCGAAACCTTGATTTAGTTTTTTTTGATTTTCGATCCTAACGTCTGGAAAAATTTCCAACTCCTATTTCAACATATCAATGCTTTGAGGAATATTAAAATATGAATCAGTCAATTGAATATTGCTCCATTCTTGAATATTCAATTTGCTTGTTGGTAAGTTTTCTGCTATGTTTTTAAGAAGCAAGAAATCTAACTTGGCTCTGAAGTCAGTTGTTCGTAATTGGATTGCTGCGAAAACTTTAAATTCATGAATTGATGACGTGTATATATGAGTATAATGCTTCATTTGGCATTTGCGAAATGTTCCTCTTTTACAAATATTGGCAAGGTGCTCTTGACTTAATCAATTGAAATATAACCTTGCAATTGTTACTTTCTTTATTCTAAATTTTCAAAAGCTTAGAAGATTTTTGTAAATTACATCGGATCGACATGTTGCTGTTTTGGATCAAACTTACTAGTATTATTTGCCTTAAATTTTCAAAACTATCAAGTGCATGACATCGATCAATCACTGTGGGTTTCTCGCCTTGTAGTGAAATTCATTGTCGGGCGAAATAACTGAAATATGAACTTGACCATCATCATTCAATTGCTGAACGAGTTCTGGGTTCAAGTCAATCTTCTTGGTATTTGTCGAAAACTTTTGCGAGTACATTTCGTTTCTTATATTAGAAAAGCTAAAACTCCTCGTTTCACACACAAATTGTCATTGTTTTGCTTATATTATGACAAACAGTTTGCATTTTTTTAGACAATGGTTATCTGCAGATTAAGAATAGTATCCATTTTGGTAATTAAATTTACCATGTAAGTTACCAACCATTTTGAATAAGATTGAGTGGGCTGTTGTTTTTGTGACGACCTGAATTAGGTTCTTAAGCGGAGTTTAATTTTTCTATTATACTTCTTCTCTGAGAGGATAAAATCTGAAAATTTGAGTGTAACAACTTTAATCAGATGATTTGGTCCCCGGTGAGCTTCGGTAATACGTTCGAACTTCCATTTCATTGGAGTCACATTTTCGTCCTTAATAATGACGAGTTGACCCACAGTGACGTTTTTTGATGTTTTAGTCCATTTCTGACGTTTTTGCAGCTCGAAAAAGTATTCCTTGGCCCATCTAGATTAGAAATGTTGATGCAGTTGTTGGGTGAATTGGCATTGTTTCATTATTGGTATTTTCCTGTTCTTGTTGTTGGAATCAGGTGTCGCATTAAGAGATCGCCCAATTAAAAAATAATTTGGATCTGATGTTATCGTTGTAATAGGTCTAGAATTTAATATCGCTTCTACTTGCTGGGCCAATGTACACAGTTTTTCGGCAGTGAACGACGTACTTGCCATAATTCGGTTAATGAATGAAGGTACTTTGCTGATTTTACTGCAGCTTCATAAATTTCTCCAAAATATAGCGAAGCGAGCGGTGCAAAATGCCATTTGATTTTTTTCACTTACCAACATACTTGAAGAGACGCCTTATGCTACTGCCAGTGGAACAGAAGGAATAGGTAGCGAAGCTCATTCCTCGCACCCACAAAATTTGTTGCGTTATCGGAGTAAATATTGCCGTGACCAATCCGATGTATATTGCCTTAACTGCGTAACACACGAAAATTTCCTAATACGATTTGGTTGCCGTCTTACCACGTATTTTGTAGTGCGCTACAAGTAGCCACAAAAATTCGAGAGCAGTGATGTACATTGTACTCGGTGTGCTGGTAGACTATCCATAAACTGAGTGACGGTAATCGATCTTGCTCTAAAACACCTGTAGCACTCTTTACATATTTTTAGTGCTTAAACCCTCTCATCAGTGGCCAAAACTCTTTTTTAACTGCTGCTAGTAATAGGGCCTGAATGGAGATTTCTATAATGATAATAACGTAGTATAGTTAAAGTGAAAAGATGATTTTTTCATCTCTTCACTTCGGATGCTTTGCAGTAAAAGGAAGTTGCAGTAAAAGGAAGTAAAAGGAAGTTGTGAACCATGGAGTCGATCATGCACGCGAATGATATCGGTCTTATCAATAAAGGGATTAAGGCAGTGGATTTTACTCTTTTGAGTGGTTTGATTCCTTGTCTTCAACACTTGTAGATCATCGGCAAACACATCAGCTTGAATGGCTTTTATAATGCAATCTGAAGCATTCTGAACTTCGCCTCATGTTAGACGACCATGTTCACTTTAATTCAACAACTATTTATGCAGCGAAGAATATATGCCTCCATATTGATGAATGAATTGTAATCATTGTGGTATTTGCTTATGTGCGTTGACTAGTGGTCAATACTGTCCTTACGCTCCGTCGTTCCGGTATTTCCGTATTATCGATTGTAACGATAAAATATTCGGCCAAAGTATTTCAGGTTCACTTATAAATGGAGGGCCATGAAACCAGTTTGTCGACTGATGAAAACTGTGCCGGTGCTATACTTCGTGATAATACATCTGAAGCGTTATTTTTGGAATCAATGTGCGTCCATTGCGTTTGCGAGCTTGATAATTGGATTTGTGACGGTTTGCAGCATAGGTTTTCCAGGCTGAAGAATTTGTATTTATTCAATGGAGTACTATCGTTGAATCTGTCCAATAAATAATTTGAGATGGCTGAACTAAGAGAATTTGCAATATTCTCTGAACTAAGTGAACCTATACTGCGGCGTATAGCTCTAATCGTTTGGTAGTTTTATGAAGTGGTGCAAACTCCACTGTAGAGTAGAATAAATGTCGCCCAACTTTCAGATAGTTTAATAGGAATAGTCTTTTTTGATACTGGAGCCATTGTGTGTGTAATTATCTTGGGATTGATTCATCGAAATTGATTCGCAAGTGCCATAGTTGTTGAAGAAATAACTTCGCAATCATTATTACTGGCAAAGACCCAGTGGATGAGACCCAGTGGATCGAATATCAGTGCTATTTCGGAAATAACTGTGAGTTTTGTTATTCTTTTAGGTTGATCAAGACTAACATAAACCTAAAACATATCGACTAATGGTTTCCAATGCATGCCTAATGTTTTTACTGATTCGCAATCATTGAACTTGAGCGTTTTTTGCGATCTACGAATATGTCCGGTATATCTTGCAACATTTATGGATCGTTTGCATACCATTTGTGACCTTGAGACCTTTACGGGCCTGATGAGTTATTTCGCCAAACGATTGATGTGCCAGTGATGTGACAAGAAATAATGAGGCGATATAACCTCACCTTCGTCAACGAAAGTCGTGTGACCTCTAGATTCGAAGTCTTCCATGAAATCAGCATATATCCGTTTTAAATTTAAATCAAGATTAATACGGTCTTCAAGACTCAAAAATCAACGTTGAGCCAATAATTTAGACTTGCCCAATGCCTCGACTTGAGATGAGAATGGCAGCCTTACATTAAATCTTCCAGTAGTAGTACTGCGAGTGATATTGTGATTTAACAGTTTGTTGCAGTAGAACTTGGAAGTCTCGTTCTCACTAAACTTGCCGGACACAATCCAACCTATGACTGTGATCTGAAGATGTGGATGATCGTCTGATAATTTTATTTGGCCCACTGACAGTAGTTCCACATATAATTCTGCTCCTATGAGCATATCGATTCCTTGCAGAATGTATAGAAATGTTGATCGGCTAGTTGTATGTTTGAAGGTATTGACTAACTATCGCCTTTCATTATGGTTGAAGGTTGAACACCAGTAATGATGATTGGCAAGATATGCGCATCCATACTTGCATGAATATGACGAATGGCACGAATGAACTGTCACAATTTTCTTCCAAGCACAACAGATTGAAGAGTCACTTACTCCCAATATGGGCATGCGTATTGGAGATTTTTTTGAGCCCAATCGTGAAACAAAAGAACTGGTGATAAAATTTAACTGTGACGCCGAATCGAGAAGCGTTTGGCAAGATCGCCATGCATTGAAACTGTCCATTACTTGAATAATTGCAGTAGCCAGACGATTGCGACGATTCATTTATAGCTATTGTAGATTGATGCAGTAGACTATGATGTTTGGAATGACAATGTTTGCACGACTCCCTGGAATTGTATTCGGCTGAAATATATTCAGCGTTTAAACAATTAATGCAAAGTTTGCGTTTTATTGTCTATTGAAAACGAATCTCGGGTAAAAGTGACAAAAATCTATTGCATCGATATACTGAATGTCCAGCAAGTAAGCAGAAATTGTATTTATATAGCGGTATTGTAGAAATAAATGAATATTGTTTTTGTTGATATGACCGTATATAAGTCCTTGACTGATGTGAGTGTGTCGGAACTGTTCTCTAGGATGGTGCAAAAGGTTTGCTTTCCAATGTGTGACATCGCTTATTGAGGAACAGCATTAATTCATAAAAAGTTGCCAGTCGCTCCGCAGATGCTTCGTCGACCCATTTGGAAAGCGTTTCTGTATCAAGCTTGTTGTATATCATTGCTACGATAAAATATATTTTTACTGGGCGTTGTATATTTTCTAAAGCACGCAAATGAGAATTAAAATGGTCGTTTATTTCTCTTAATTTATTCGCAGATCCCGTATCAACTGTCTTCAAGTTGAACAATGGCCGCATATAATCTTGACAAATAATCTTTTTATTCTCATATCTCTCGGATAGTATTTAATTATGGTATTATGAATTTACAATTGCACACCATGACGAAGTGTTTAATCCTAAAAGGAAAATTATGTTTTATTTAAATTAAGTTCTTTAAGTTTCCATAAGTTCTTTCCATATACGCAATGTGTGTCCGGAATAACATTCTTCCTTAAAATATGTCTTACAAACTTTTGTGTGGTCAAAAAGCTCTCATATTTTTTTTTTACATTGCCAGCAAGATCATTATAACCGTCCATATTTGATTTGCATAGTCATACTGTAATGTTGTGATCGATTGTTCGGGCATTGGGTTCTTCACATCAAAAGGCATACAATTTGTAATTATTGTTATTACAATCAAGTCATGACTGCATTACATTTATACCAAAAAACTACTCGGTAAATCCGAGAAGTTACATTTTTAGATTAGATTCGTTTTAATGAATGATACACCAAACAGGAGTGACCTTTTTTTAGATCACAGAAAATGATTGGACTACTTTTGCAGTGATATGGAAACAGAAAGGTTTTTTATTATATATAAAAATGTGTCCTCTCCCCTTCTGAAGCAACGAAATAAGAATAAAAATCCTATAAACAAGTGCTAAACTCATTACAATCTAACAGATTTAAATCTAATCTTACAATAATGTAAAACTTAAATCACGCAGCTTTCAATATACAATAAACAAAAATGTCCACGATTCGGCACAACAAGCACAATTCTACTGTAAACGATATCGTTTTTCTCCAACTTGTTTTTCTATAAGTAATATATTAAAAAAAAAAACAAAAAAAATAAAGTTTTACTCGCATTTTCCATTTTCCACAAATTACATTTCACAAAACGAATAAAACGATAATAAATTATGTAAATTTTCACGCAAATCGAGTGTGAATGAAATTATTAGTAGCGCGGAAGAGAATCGATCGGCTTTAATCTTTTGCGTAAAAGTTTTCCTGTTTTGAATTCTCGCGTAAATCGCAAATTGTCGTGTATGGGGAAGGTTTCCTATTTATTTTAGTGTTTTGTTTGATAATATACAGAGTGAGTCGAAGAAGGCTAACAATTCCAAAATTTGCGCAAACTTTAACGGTATATAACGCGCGGTCTTATACTTTTCTTTGTATGCTTCATTGGGTTTAAACCTGTTACCATCCCTACCACGTGGAGGTACTTTCTACTATATTTCCCTTTTGTCTATTATAGTCCATATAGTAATGTGCTTGTTTAATGTACAATCTAGAGTCTGCTGGCTGGCCACTCAGCTGTTTTATTAGTTAGTTTCTTCCGTTTTCGACAAGATTGCAACTGTATAGCAACTGTATAGCAAGTGGTTTATGGTTTTGTCAATATTGCCACACTCACAGCTACCCGTGTTTTGTTCAAATTGAACCATTTAAAGTAAGATGCTATTTTGTCATGCCCCGTTAATATCTGAGTTAACGGTTTATAAAGCTTAATCTTTTTATCCAACCTTTCTTCGATTTTTGGAAGAATTCTAGAAGTTGTCCTATTCTATTCATCGTATTGTTCCATCTTTCTTGACATAATGCAATGAATGCATCTACATCTCAAGCGAACAAATAGGGTTTGCTTTTACGTATCCAGTTTGCAATACCACGGTCCCGTAGGCTACGCTTAGCCTTTTTATGCTAACACAAAAAATGTATCTCTTTTATGCGGTTGTTAATATTCATCGGTTACTGCAGTTCATTTTGTCAGTCCACCCAGTACAATCGTTTATATATCGTGAGTAATGCAACCTCTAGGCCTTCGTATATAGCCTTAAGCGTTCTTTGTTTAAGACCCAATTTTTTTTAGCTAATTGTCTCAGCTTGAAATAGACTTTCTGTTGCTTTCTGTAATATTTTTGATATGATTGTGACGAAACACCCAGTATTTTGCTAAAATCTACCCTAAGCCATTTTATAATTGCTACCATCTTAATTCTTGCTCCATTCACAGACACTTAATGTTTTCTTCTAATATCGAATGATCCTTTAAATTAAACCATTACTGTTTCGGCATAATTAAGCTCCATCTTAAAGCCGCAAAACCAATCAATAATTTTAATTATAGGACTCTGAGCTACTTCCTGAATGCTTTATCTACAGAATTTCCAGGAAATAACATTACCTAATCGGCCACGATAGCTGCTTCTTGGACATTGGCATTCATAATAATATTAAAGATGACGTTGCAGAGAGGTAGACCGACCCTTGTGAGTATCCTGTGGTCACACTCCTTTGAAGTGTGCCATAATTAGTGACAGTTTTTACAAATCTTTGTAACTCATTTATAATACTAGGCCACTACGGATTGTTGAGAGCTCCAGATACATCAAGGAATATTTATTATTTACGTATTTTTGCTCTGATTGATTGACTATGTTAATCATTTTCAACAAAGTGTCCTCTTTGGACCGATTTTAACTGAATCCGAAATGTTTATCGCTATACCTCCCATTCCTCTTAAACACGTTTACATTTACATCAAACCGTCAGGTTTTAGTGGCATAATTATCTTTTAGGATTTAGGATCATTATGATCTTGTCTACTGCCTTTCTTTATGATAATTTCTTTACCGTTTTTCCAAGCTGTCGTAAAAACTCATCTTCTTAGACTCTAGTTCAGGAAACGCATGGTACTGGGCCCTATCTTAGGACATGCCGTTTATATCAATTCAGCTTTTATATTATCATTATTATTATAATATAACAGGACACTTTGCTAAATGATTAATTGCAACCATGTGCACTAAGAGACTCTTTTAAATTAGAACTAGAAGTCCAGTCTACTTTTACATACTGGCGGGGCACAATGCAACAATGTCGAATATTCCAGACTGGTAAGCTGGCTCTGGTTGCATGTGCTATAATTCCCGCGGATAATAAATGATGGACTGTGGATGTAGCGATGATAACAACGTACGAGATTTCTCCTTTGTTTAAGTTAAACACCACCAGCTTCATGTACGTTATAAAAAATATTTTATTTATTGAACTGCTTAAACGTTTATATATAAAATGTTTGACTTTTTGTTGACCTTTTATTTAATGTTTTCACAATGACGAGCAATGATAGAATGATAGAGTGTAAGAACCAAAAAAAAATACGAAGCGTTAAACAAACAAAGATGACATTACGAATGAATTCGAAATTAATCATCTTCGGAATGAATCATGCATTGAACGTAAATTAATTCATCCACTCTTTGACAGTTGGTGTAAGTGTTATTGTTTTATATCGGAAATAACATCGAATTTATACTTAAATAATTCATATTAAACAACAGTTGAAATAATATGTAATCTGGTCAATACAGTGAAATATCTTCGGGATTTAATTGATAAGTGTTGGACAGTAGTGAACATTCCGGCGCGCTTGAATCGTCAGGTTCAACTGGGAGTTTTACAACTTTAGTTATCGGTCGCTTCAATTCACCGGTTTTCGTTTTGAGGGTGACAACTCTAGTCAAGCCATCTGATCCAGGATGCAGGGATATTATTTTCCCAAGCAACCATTTATTCACGGGCATGTTGTCTTCTTTGATTATTACGACGTCATTCAGTTGTAGGGATGGCCTTTCTTTTATCCATTTTGGCCTTTGTTGTAATGATGAAATATATTCCAACTGCCACCGCTTCCAAAAATGTTGATTCATATACTGAATCATTTGCCATCTTGATAAATGCGACTGTTTCAGAGTAGTTAGGTCATATTCTGGTAGTTTTGTTGCAGGTCGCCCGATTAAAAAATGAGACGGGGTGAGAGCATCTATGTCGTCGGCTGACAGCACACATAACGGTCTGGAATTTAGCATACTTTCTATCTCAGCAAGTAACGTGATCATTTCTTCGATAGTGAGTGTTGAACCTCCGATCACTCTTTTCATGTGGAATTTTGTTGACTTAATTGCTAACTCCCAAATTCCCCCAAAGTGAGGCGCATGAGGAGGAATAAAGTGCCAAGTAATGGAATGGCTGGAAAGAAAATGTGAAATATTATCAGCAGTATTAATGCAATTTTGGAAGGTTTTGTTTAATTGGTTATTCGCACCGATAAAGTTGGATCCATTGTCACTGAATATTTCTTGACAACATCCTCGTCGCGCAATGAATCGTTTAAGGGCAGCAAGAAATGCTTCGCTGCTTAGGTCCGTAACCAATTCTATATGTACAGCTTTTGTGGCGACGCATACGAATAAACAGATGTACATTTTGTGCTTCTTTTGCCCTCTTCCTCTTGTCAGGTAAACGAATATTGGACCAGCAAAATCCACCCCGACCTTTAAAAATGGTCGACTTGATTCTACACGGTATTTCGGCAGGTTTCCCATTAATTGCTTTTGGCATGTAGCTCGTTGTCGTGTACAAGGAACGCATTGATGAGTGATTTTTCTGATTAAACCTTTGGCACTAGGTATCCAGTAATTTTGTCTGGAAATTGCCAATAACAAGGATGGACCTGCATGCTTGTAGTCCTTATGCATCTCTTGAAGAATCAATTTAGTGATAGGTGACTTTGCTGACAATATGATCGGATGTTTCGTAGAAAACGGTGCTTCGCATCTTTCTAGTCGGCCGCCAACTCTAAGAACTTCAAAATTATCGATAAACGGGTTAAGAGACTTTAATGTGCTGTTGGGTTTGACTGCTTTTTTGTGGTGCAGGTCGCTTATTTCTTCCAAAAAATATGTATTTTGAGTATAGATACAGATTTTGAAGAGTGCTTCAAACATTTCCTTTCCTCTTAGAAATACTCCAGTACTCCTGGTTGCTTCAGGTTGTCTCGCATAACGAATAAATCTTAAAACGTAAGCGATGATTCTTTGCAACTTGTGAAATGATGAGTACCTGGACAATATTCCATCAAATGAATCGATTTTTTCAATTATTGTTGTAGTATTGACTGTAATCTCTGGAGCCTCATCAAAAGTGGTATACACCCTCTGTTGGGGTGGCCACGAGGTTTTAGGCTTCTTTAACCACTCAGGTCCATTCCACCACAAAGAATTAGATTTGAGATCGTGCGGGCAAAGTCCCCTTGAAGCAACATCGGCCGGATTCTCTGGCGAAGGCACGTGTCCCCAATGAGCGCGGCTGAATGAAGTTAATATTTGTGAGGTGCGGTTAGCCACGAACGTAGGCCAGCGGCGAGGATGAGCTGTCAGCCAATCCAAAACGATGGTTGAGTCCGTCCACAAGAAGATTTGCTCTATGCTTAGATTAGTTTCCTTCTTAACTACATTCATTCAATCAGCTAATAGAACTGCGCCGCATAGTTCTAGACGTGGCAATGATTGCTGCTTTATCGGTGCAACCCTGGTTTTTGCGGTCATTAGACTTACGTGAGTGTCGTTATTCTCATCAGTAGTTCGATAATATATGGCTGCTGCATAAGCGGCTTGACTGGCGTCACAGAACCCGTGTAATTCAATTTTCATGTTAGTTGATGTTTGAACAAATCTTGGAATTGAGATATCTTCTAGGGTTGGCAGAGTAGTTCGTATTTGCTTCCATTGGTTAGCTTCTTTGTCTGGCAAAGGATCATCCCAGTCTAAACTCAACATCCACAGTTGCTGGATGAAAATTTTGATCTGAATGTTTACTGGAGCTATCCAGCCTAATGGGTCGAAAATTTTCCCGGCTTCGGACAGTATTCTCCGCTTTGTGATTTGTGAGCTGCCTGGTAGGTTCACTCGGAATTTGAATATGTCATCTCGAGGATCATATTGTAGCCCAAGAATTTTAACTGTTTTATCAGTATTATTTTCTAATAATTTCATTTCCTGCTCCCTGTCACTTAGTGGCACATCTTCCAATAGTTCTGGCGAGTTCGAAATCCATTTTCGCAAGTTGAAACCATAAGTGGCTAAAATAGTTGTGATGGATGATTTTAAGATTTTCGCTTCGGCTATCGTGTTTGCACCAGTCATGATGTCGTCTATATAAATATTGTGTTCTATGTTTTTTGCTGCCTCTGGATCACGTTCTTTTATGTTTTGAGCGATTTGACATATTGCTCGTGTGGCCAAAAAAGGGGCTGAAGCTAATCCATAGGTCACAGTGCATAACTTGAAATACTTAAGTGGTTCCGTTGGGGTTTCGCGCCATACAATTTTTTGGAAGTTGCTATCTTCTTCGTGAATGCCGATTTGCCTATACATCTTTTCTATGTCGGCTGAAAAAATAATACGGTGTTCTCTAAAACGCAGAATAATTGAATACAAAGTGGATTGCACAGTTGGGCCGACACCTAAACAGTCATTTAACGATAGGCCCGTGCTGGTTTTAGCAGAACCGTCGAAAACCACCCTCAGTTTGGTGGTGGTGCTTCCTTGTTTGATGACTCCATGATGGGGCAGGAAAAAACCATCATCTTTGACTTGTGATGAAGGAATTTCTTTCATGTGGCCTAGTGACTGGTATTCGGTCATAAAATTTTTGTACAACTCATGAAATTTTGTATCTCGGCTGAAGCGACGTTCCATCCCAGTCAATCGTTGAATTGCTCTATTGAGTGATTTACCCAATTTGGTTGGAGAATCTTTAAATGGCAATCTTACTTCAAAACGACCTTCCGTAGTTCTTCGTAAATTTTCAGTAAAATTCTTTTCACACAATTCTTCTTCCGCCGATAGAAATGTTGGTTCATTTGCAATTGACTCGATTTCCCAAAATCGTCTTAACGTTTCGTCGATATTAACCTCACATAAGTTGCTTGTGAATCCAGTTCCGATGGCCTCATCGTATGTTTCAGCATCATTAACATTACCAGCAACTACCCAACCAAAAATGGTGTTTTGAAGGACCAGCGCGTTATGTGGTCCTCGGATCTGGCCGTCGATTAAAATATTAAAAAAATGATCAACGCCTAAGAGAATATCTATTTCATTCGATTTATAAAAGTCTGGGTCGGCTAGTGTCACCTTCTTCAGGTCATCTAAATTCAATGTGTCTCCATTGTATTCTGGTAGCCTTGATGTGATGCGATTTAGAATGAATGCCTTCACCGCTATGTTTGGTCCTCCTTCTGGGTAGATATAGATGGTTGTGATTCCTCTGGTAGTGCCTGCGTCAACGTGACCCAGACCTCGTACAGGTACCCTTCCATTCGTTCGGCGTACTCCAAGTTGTTGAATGCAAGATTCAGTGATAAAACTGGCTTGGGAGCCTGAATCTAAGAGTGCGCGACAACGTAAAATTTTACCTGAAGTGCTCATTACTTTTAAAACTGCCGTAGGTAATATGGAAGGCACAGCTGGAGCTTGACCATAATGCGTTAGCACTTCGCCTGTTGAAATCTCTGAATCCTTTGTTTGATCTTTTTTAACCGATGGTATATACGCTTCAGTTTCTTCTAAATGGAGGAGCGAGTGATGCTTCTTTCTACACGTTGCGCATCGTCGTTTAGATAAACACCGGAATACAGCGTGCCTATCACTAAAACAATTAAAGCATCGTCGGTTTGATTTTGTCCATTCACGACGTGTTTCAAGTGCCATTTCATTAAACTTGTTGCACTGGTAAATTAGATGATCAGACCCCTTGCAAATTGGGCATTCTATTTGCTTACTAACAACGGCATGTCCCTGAATTGTTGGTTGCTTTGTGGCTTGGATACGTTTGGTTGTGCTGCGCATCGACTCTAGAGCATCGCTTCTTTGTAATAAGAAGTCAAAGAGATCTTGAGTTGTCGGAAAATCCTTAGTCGCCGTGTGCTGAGCCCATAAACCTCTGGACTCATCGTCTAACTTGGTAACCAGTATGTATATCAACCAAGGATCCCTCTCTTCGCTTTTCTCCCCCATTGCCTTTAGACCTCTAAGAGTTTCGTCAGAAACATCGAGCAATCGTTTCACATTTATATTATTAGCTGAACTTATGGATGGCTGTTCTAAAAATGTCTTAATAAAGGTATTAATCGTATGACGCTTTCTGTCATAACGTTGTTTCAACTTTTTTAACGCTTCGATATAATTGTTATCGGTTATGCTGAAGTGTCTTAATAAGCTAGCCGCTTCGCCACGAAGTAAACCCTTTAGATATTGAAACTTCTGAACGGCTGTAAGAGAAGCAGAGTCATGAATAGAGGCTACGTACAAGTCGTAGAACGATTGCCATTCCGTATAGTTGCCGGAAAATGGTGGTATGTTTAATTTGGGTAATTTCACGTCCGCCCCTGTGTGCGTATTATTTAAGGTGTCCATACTAGTATTTGCAGCACCAGGAGAGGCAGCGAGTCCCAATTTACGAATGATTTGATTGAGTTCTATGATTGCATTATAATATTTTTCCTCGTATTCCATGTCTGGTTCTTGGGCTGGATCAAGTTCAAAAATGTTGTTCTCGAGCGCCGTAAATTGTTCCATCAACTTTTCCGCTCGATTAATTTTCACCCTGCACTCTTCTATCGACATTTCACTCGAAGTTTTGTTAATCGAATTTAGTATAAAAGTTAGCTTGCCCTTATTGACTGATCTTTGTTTCTTTAATGCTTGGAGTTCAGCCATCTTGTTAATTTTGTTCACGAACGCACTTTTTAGAACGTTTACGTTCAATAATATTGGTAGTATCAATTGGATATGATAACCAACGCTTTATAATCAATGCTACTCGAATTCAAAGTCACTATGTTACTAAAGTTTATTCACTGTACACAACACCACTTATTTTCACGAATAGATATTTTATAACTGTATACTTATGTTGAATTCTTTGATTAGATTAATGCCCTGAATTTGTGTAAATTGTTACTTTTATATGAATAGAGCTGATCACAAATTCTTAAATGATTTAGTTAGGGCGCTTAATAAATTCAATATACAATAAACGTTTGTAACCCGCAGTTATTAATTAATAATAAGGCTTATAATTCAAACAGAATGGTTACTTATCTTATTCTCGATTTTTCTCGACATGTGGTTTTCAATTTCTGAGTCGTCCCGTAATGTATCAAAATTCGCAAATCAGCAGAATCCGGCTCGAAGGACCAAATGGCGGGGCACAATGCAACAATGTCGAATATTCCAGACTGGTAAGCTGGCTCTGGTTGCATGTGCTATAATTCCCGCGGATAATAAATGATGGACTGTGGATGTAGCGATGATAACAACGTACGAGATTTCTCCTTTGTTTAAGTTAAACACCACCAGCTTCATGTACGTTATAAAAAATATTTTATTTATTGAACTGCTTAAACGTTTATATATAAAATGTTTGACTTTTTGTTGACCTTTTATTTAATGTTTTCACAATGACGAGCAATGATAGAATGATAGAGTGTAAGAACCAAAAAAAAATACGAAGCGTTAAACAAACAAAGATGACATTACGAATGAATTCGAAATTAATCATCTTCGGAATGAATCATGCATTGAACGTAAATTAATTCATCCACTCTTTGACAGTTGGTGTAAGTGTTATTGTTTTATATCGGAAATAACATCGAATTTATACTT
The DNA here is from genome assembly GCA_963556175.1 of Tipula confusa. Classification (NCBI taxonomy): domain Eukaryota; kingdom Metazoa; phylum Arthropoda; class Insecta; order Diptera; family Tipulidae; genus Tipula; species Tipula confusa. Next base: position 71,154,384 of record OY744476.1, read on the forward strand.
AAATAATTCATATTAAACAACAGTTGAAATAATATGTAATCTGGTCAATACAGTGAAATATCTTCGGGATTTAATTGATAAGTGTTGGACAGTAGTGAACACATACCTTATGGTAACTTTCCTTAACCACCCACCAAGTTGTGATAGTATCACCAAGATGTGATAGTAGAAAGGTTTATGAGACCCTCCATAACTATATTCAGCCTATCGATGAAATTTTTCTGTCTGCTCTTTGAGAAATGGCCTAAGACTTTATGAGCTGTTTTACAGCTAACACATTTAGCTCCTTCCGCTTTCTTGAGACATGATTTGTGGTTATGTCCAACCTCAGTGCAATGTCCACAATTTAGATCTTTGACTTGGCAAGATTTTGCATTGTGCTAAAATGCATGACACTTGAAGCACCTTGAATCTGATATAGTTGGAAACCTGGAATGCAGACCACTCAAAATATATGCCGCGTTTTACTAGAATAGTATTCCGGGCCTTTGACGACACTTCAATGACCAACTGGATAACTTTGCTATTTCTAGAGCCAGTTTTGCTACTTATACCGCAAGTATTACGGTGTTTTTCAGTCTACCTGAGCATAGGACAACTAATCGATCTTGGGTTTTTTTAGTTTGTCCACTATTTCCACCCGTTCCTTTAGTCGATCTTTTAGGCCGACTACTTTGAGGCTTATTGCAAGTCAACTATGGTCCCTGATAAAGCTGAGACCCTCGTATAGCCTGTTATGCTCAGTATTGTTGATCTTGCTTCGTGATTTGATTCCAACCGGAACAAGTACTGCAATCGCATTAGTTAAGCGACTAACTTCATTCACAGTTTTTTCTTGTTTGCCCTTACTTTTTTCGATTAGGTTTTAACTTGGTTCTTTGACATCTCGTAATGGACCCTAGGTTTTCGTGGATTTCCAACAAACAAATAACTCTTAGTATCAAGATAGCTTATTATTCAAGATAGTTTGCTTTGCGCTGTCTGCAAATAAATCAGAAATATGTACACTGAATTTTAATATCAAACCTATCATCTTGAAACATAAACAAAACCAGCAACATTTGATTCCACAAAACACTGCCTTTTCTCAAGACCATCCTCAATGAATGCGGAAACGACCATTATTCATTCATTAAGAAGTGCGCACACATGAAAAAGTTTCACGATTCAAAAATTCCAATTCATCCTGGAATAATTAACCAAATCTCCTAACCAATACTTCCTGCAACTATCCAAAAAACCACTCACAGAACAGGACACATATTTGATGAAAACTACAATCGGTTCAGCCAAACTATAATGCAAGTCGTCATCCTAAAACCTGTCCCAAATCAAACACATTAAAACTGCATAATAACGGCTTTTTCAAGGCAAAGAACATCAATCGCGTCTAGTATATATCAGAAAGCTTTACTATTTCACGTGTTCAAATAATTAAGAAAATTTAAAAAAAAAACAATCATTTAATAGAATAAACAACACAGAAGAAAAAGTTCTTCGCTTTCTGAAATCTAATATAAATAAAACTAACAACATAACTTTTAAAAATTAAAACCTCTAAATGCAGCCTAATCTTTTTTTTAAATTTACAGCAACAATTGCATAGAAAGACATTGAAAACAAATTTAGCTAAATTGAAAAGAAATTTAGATTTACGTAAATTAAATTGATTTTTGACTAACGAAACCGCTACAGTCAATTCATTTATTTATAAACACGTCAATTATAGAACTCGCCGGACTGCTGCGGCGGGAGTTTCATTCGATTTTAACATTTTTCATATTACAGAAAACGTCGGATCAAAAGTGACCGAATGGTGGTAATACAGTTTGAAAAATACGTATTATACTGGTATTAAAGAGCCCGCGAGTGGAACGCACTCTATATAAAAAGTGTCATTTTCAATTCACCTCAAATTCAATGCGAATTACACTTGATCATACTTTAGGATTTTAGGCTGGATATTTGAGTGTACAAAAATTATGTAGCTCTATAGAAAGTACCAAAGTGAAAGAAGTAAAAAAAAGGCTACTTCTGTCTTTATTGTACGTTTCCTATAAGTACAATAAAGACAGAAGCAGCACCAAGATATTGTGAAGAATTTAACCAAATCAGTGGCATGGGTGTACAAAAAACAATATTGAAAGAAAAACATCAATTATGGTTTGCATCCTTGCTACCACATTGTATGTTTAGACATTTTTATTAATTTTTTGTTTTTTATTTAACCACTTCACTTTTACGAAATTTCACTCTTTAATTTGAACTATAAACTATTATTCTACATTTTTAAACACAATACTTTTTAAATTACACTACAAATATTTTAATAATTTATTTTTCGGTAGCGATCAAAACACACGTCTGTTTCGATCGTTAGCCGAGACACCGCAATTTAAATGTGCTACCCTGTATATATATATAAACTCATTTTAACGTGTATATGTGTACACAACTAATATATTACGCTGTAATCCGATATAAAACGCGCGTGAACACACCATTTTTCCCCATACAACATATACAAAAGTTTTAAAGAATTAAATTTATATAAGTTGAGTAAAATCATCATATTATCGTATGTTTATATATCTGATATCGGTAAATTGTTTTTATTAGAAAATTTTCCATACGAAAATCTATTTACGTATATAAGTATTAAGCTGAGACATACGCCGATAACACAAAGTAATATTGATTCTTATTAAATTCGTTCCAATCAGCCGCAAAAAGTTTTTTTCTTCTCGCACCTTTCTTCAAAATTAAACCAACGTACATATATATACAGCCAAACACACACACACACGTAAGATTAAATCGGTAAAGTAGCAAAAAAAAAATTCAACAAAAGTATAAACTAAAAGCTTTTCATCCCTCATATATAGATTCTTAATTTTTATTTCTTTTGATTACGTTATTATACAAAACCATATTTTGAGGTCTACATTCTGCTGCTCTCGTTTTTCTTTGTATGTATACACATTTAATTTTTGTATTTCCATTTACAATTTCCATAAACAAAAGAACCAAAAACAACAACGAAAGATACACATTTTCTTTTTTTTTAACATTTGGTTTTTTCCCTTCCATATAAATAAAACCAAAAGTTTTCGTGAGCTTTTTAACTTATATTAACACAACATTAATATTTAATTCTTAAACCAAATAAAAACGAACAAAAAGCCAACCAACAAAGAACATAAAATAAAATAAAAAAACTTAAAGAAAAACCAACCAACCAACTTTCCCAAATAAAAAAAAAAAAATTCTCGAAAAGTAATTTCAACTAGGCTTTACAAGTTTTCGACTTATACTTAATTTTTTTTTCGCAACAATTTTTGTTTTCTGCTGGTAAAATGGTGAAAGTGTATATAATATAGAGCAGCAAAGCTTTCATTGTTTTGATTAAATCGCATATCGCACATCGATAACTAAAGATGAAAGTTTTTAATTTTAATTGGCCAAAGTTAAGTAAATAGGATAAGATAAGGTAAGGCCAAATCCGATTTTAGCAAGGTGGGTTTCGTTCAGAATTGAAAACTCATTTTAACGATAACAGATGGTTTATAGTAGACATCGGTTTGTCAATTAATAAAAACGGATTTCCAATTTATTTCTTATAATTATCTCGTATTGTTCAATTCGTCAGACTTAATACCTTGTATTCATTGGTTTTGACACTACAAATTGTTTTTATGAAAGATCAATTCTCAACATTAGATTAAAGAATATCAAGAGTATCAAGAATATCAAGAAGTAAGTTGAAGAAATTCCGAAAGCTTGATATTAACTTTCATGCAACATTGTGACCGTTTTACTGTAATTTTCAAAGATGCTTATATTTTTGAAGTATATTCGCAGATATCTTAAATCAAACCAAATGTTGGAGTGTGTCATGCGCCTGCTAAAAATAAAGTGCCAAAAGCAATTCCTGGAGACTTTATTGTAATAAAATACAGGAGTCCTCTGAAGCAGCTAGGCTACGTAAAATATTATCCACTTGTCCTGTCATTCCAAGTTACATCGAACGACTGGATGGACAATGGACTTCAACAAGTAGGGAATCCTTAAAGTTTCTTCTGGAAACTCTTTTTCTGGGTTGTTCCAATTTTCCTCCTATTTTGCCAAAGACAAATAAGGCTACTGGCATCGCGGGGAAAATTGTCAGTAGGATAACTATCTTGTTGGCAATAAACAGTTTCAAGCCTTTCAAGTCTGCAGGCCTGGATGGCATTATTCCAGCCGATACTCAGAAAACCACTGACTTAACTATTCTCTGGCGTAAGGTGATTTTCAAAAGTAGCTTTGAGCCATGTCACATTCCAAAGAAATGGACTGAAGTAAATGTAATTTTTCTACCAAAAGCGGAAAAACGCTCTCATTGCAATCCCAAAGACCTTAGGCCTATTAGCTTATCTTCTTATTTCTTGAAAATTCTAGAAAGACAGATAGAGGTTTCCCTCAAAAGCTTAATCGAGCCTGCAAAGCTGTCAGCGTCTTAGCATGCATATAGTAAGGAAAAATCTGTGCAAACTGCTCTCCATTCTCTTTGGTGACCTTTTGTGATGTTGAAGATACCTTTAATAATGTCAAACCAGAGGTGATCACGTAAGCACTTTCAAATTTGGAGGTGGATGTGACACTTAGAAGCTGGATTAAGCAAATGCTCAAAAGCAGGGTGATAATGGCGAATCTAGGTGTATCATCCATCCGTAGATTTGTAAGTAGAGGTACCGCAGGGTGGTGTATTAACCCCCCTTCTTTGAAATTTGGTCATAAATTACCTGTTAGTAAACCTGGAAGGGACTGGCTTTAAAGTGGTGGCTTATGCAGATGATGTTGCTATTGGCGCTTTTGGTAAATATCCTTGTATCCTCAGAGATGTAATGCAAAGTGAAAAGAAATGCTACCTTGTGTATTAGTGGTGCACTTCTACTAAATCACTGGAGATTTTCTTTCATCTTATCTCTTTGGATATCCTGGGTAAGCAAGTGTCTGCTAGTACAGCCATAAAGGATTAAATCAATTTCTACGTGGTCTTGTACCATTATGGGATACTCATCTATTCTAACGAACAGAGAAATCTCTAAATCTATCGACTACACCATCTCGACATCATACCTCGAAGTTAAATGTATAACTGATATTCCTTCCAGAGAGGACTGGGTGAATGGAACAGTTTTAAAGTCAGGCTTTATTAACTTTTTACAGATGGCTCGAAAATTGATGGAAAGGTCTTTGGAGTGGTTTTCTGCGAAGAACTAAATGTAAATCACTCTTTCCGCCTAGTCTGTCTCAAACAGACTCAAGTTTTTAGGAGCTCACCTCCTGTGCGATCTAACGGATCTCAGTGAATTGAGCGTTAGAGGTATCTACTGCTTTGTGAGAAGCTTAAATGGGATACAGGTAGGGTAGTGCGGAGAAGCAATTTCTGTGGTAAGGCTGCGGACCATATGTGTGGGCGGCCACCTAAAACTAACTAACTAACTATATTGTACTCAGACTTTACCATTACTCCATTCATGATTTTTCACCTACTGAAAGGACTGATGAACTTTCATCAATATGCGTATAGTTAATTTAACTTAATCTTCGGTAGTTATTAAGTTTTCTTCTAGTAATTCTAGGATGTTATCAATTGAAATCTCGCTAAATCATTCGCCCATAGATCATGACGTAGTTCACCGTTTTTTTATTTTGGCCCTAAATAAGATGAGTTGAATTCCACAAAGATTTCATAATGTTTCCTCATATATATCCTATTGGATTCTGCACCTTGTTATTTTGCTTAAGATGAATACTATATGAATACATGAATTGGAAAGCTTATGTTGTGAAAAATGATATTATCAAGGATGTCCTTTGCTGTGTCGTGCAAGCTCAAAATACCCTAGCAGATTCTGTATGAACGGCTGATAATAATAGCAACGAATTGAAATAGTTGGTGTCCAGGAGTCTAAGATTATTTTATCTTGCTTGGACTATTTCCCAAACTTTAGCATAGTTATCCAACCTACCTTTGAGGGTCCTACATTAATCGTTTACAAAGTAAATAGCTTCTAATACATTTGCCGCATTAGAACGTCTGGCCTCTTAAACAAGCGTTAGTTGTTATTGTTTTACATTACAGCTTCAGGTAGTCAGTTACTAATGTTTGATGCCAGCTGCGGAGTTTGGTCGCTCTTGGTTTCCTATTTTTGTTGTTTTTTGGTTAGAATTTGCAGGTTTTTTTCTGGTATTTTTACTGGCAGCATATTAGACAGTTTGTTATGTAATCGGGACCACATATCGTTTATTAGCTGCATGTAATTTGCGTTTATCTGATTCAGCTTATATCCTTCTCCATTACTTTTATGTACAGATGATCTTTCATTTTGGTTGTTTGTTGAAGCAGCGATTTGTGATTGATGATAATACGATGGTTATTGTTCGTCTGTTTCCGCAATAGTTTGCAGATTAATTGTTTATGTTTTATTGGCCTAGACGGAAGTCGTGTTACCAGACTGGGTGTTGTGTCAAAGATTAAACAATTTGGACGACATTCTCCTTTGTTTTCAACTCTCTGTCAATTTTCTTCAATATTATGTAACACAGTTATTAATAAGATGTGTAACGGAAAGCTATTCCACGATAGTTTAAGCATTTCCGTTCTTAAATATACCGCGTAATTTAGCCATTTATGTTCAATTGAATATACTTCAAAATGTATAGAGAATTAATCTGATTAACTCTGTACGGACGGTATTTTGGTCTTTGCATTGCTAAGATGATAGTTATGGTCTGAAGTTATGGTGCACTAAACATTTGAATGACTTCGATAAATTAATTTTTTTTTCTTCATATTATCCAACAGTTGTAGAACCTTAAACGACAATTTTTTTTTTCATGCAGGCTTTAATATCCAGAAAAATATAGTAATGCAACCAATAATAGAAACATGCCTTTTTATTTGTATTCTAACACACTGCAAATTTGCTTTTATCACAGTCTTTTATCAACGGTGCATTTAACTATTAATTTACAAACATGGGTTTGGTCATAACTCATAACATTACCAAACGCATTACTGTATTAAAAACTGGTTTCCTGAAACATTTTTCCCTTTTTTTATTTTCCCATCATAATCTCGTTTCATCTGCGTTAAGTATCTGCCAAAAATCTTACCTTCAACGGTTTTAGCCAATTACGGGTTTCTTTGTAGCGTTAGTATTGTCAAATGTTTTTTCTCCCTCGACTTTGTAAACTGTAAAGTAACTGACATTTTTTAAATTGAGAAAAATGTAATTTTTATATTACACAAGAAAGTTTTATAATTAATCCCATTTTACCGCAATGTTAAAGAATTCCTTCAGTTAAAGCCGCGTTGAACTTAACTTAAGTTATAATGTTGGTCAGACCTCTTGACATTTCATTTAGAAAAGGAAACGACATGCATAAAAAAATCTGAAAGACTAAATTTGGACTCAGGTGATTCTTTGGTTTTTTTTTTATTTTACAAAAAAGCCAAGCCATGTTTATTAGCAACAATATATATCTTTTTTTATTTCCAAGTTTTTACGAACTATTATTTCAGCTTTATATGGATGGAAGATAATCATATCTCGAAACACCCCATTTTTTTTTTTGGTCTTTATCGAAGCCCAAACCTCCCAAACAGCGCCGCTCATTTTGGATTTGATATGTCTGAATCCTTTTAATGCATCTTTTTAAATGCTGAATTTGCTGTGGCTGGTAATTTTAATATCCACAATGACAAGTAGTTTCCATCTTATAAGTTCGTTACAATAACTAATCTGGCAGCAGAAATGTTATCAGCTTTACACCGACTAGAAAAGCTTAAAGATCAACCTACAAGAACATCAGATCGAGTCAACGATATACAGACCATGTACTGAATCTGTTTTTAACGTCGCATGTGGATAAATCCACTATCTCTCTTATAGGAAAGTCTAGCCATCGTGGTCAATTACAGCGAAATATCCAACCTCATGGTCATGCTAAATGAATGTTTCTACTAAAGTCGATTAGAGCACAATATAAATGCGGAGGAATGAACATTTTAAATAAGAATTTTTAAATACATATCACATAAATTTTAACTAACATAATCAAACATAAAATAAAAACTTAAAAAATGCAAATTGCAAATTAGAATATATTTAGACTGTGTCCGAACATCATGATAAATATTTTTGAATAACATTTTTAACATTTATTTGAATAAATATTCCCCTACATTCCCAATTGTTTACTACGTTGTCCGAAAAGTATAAAGTTTATATTCCATTATAAAAAATTGTTGTACAACAAAAACGAACCAAAACAAGACAAAAAAAATATGTATAGTTTCGTTGAGTGAGTGAACAAGTTCGCCTACTTATCCAACATAATTTTGTTGGTAAAAACAAAATAACGTAGGGGAAATGTTTGCGTTTGTGTTAGTGTGTTGATATAAATTGCCAGACAAAAGTGTCGAGTAGAGTACTTTTTATGGCCACATTTAATATATGTCAAATTTGAGTCTCGATGAGAAATATGATTCACACACACATTGATAATTTTTTTTTATTTTTATTTTTATAACGAAGTGTAATAAATTACATGTAAGTATATTCGTATAGAATACAGCAAAAATCCAATGGTTGAGCTAAATTTATCTTTATAATAATAAATGTTTATAAAAAAATAATAATAATATTGACATGTTAACCAAAGCTGTCTAATTTTAGCTACGAAATGTAACTATAAAAATTTTCCAAAAAAAATTTGTTGAACACCAATTTTTCATAATGGAATTGAGACATATGCTGTGTGCCTAGAAAGAGTTTTCGAACTAAACTTTTCATTATCTCATAAGCGATAGTTGAAAAGTCAAATTACTAGGTTACTTTTCACAGACTTTTCATTTATTGAGTGACGTGAATTTGTTTTGTATAGTTTGATATTTAAAAAAAAAATGCAAGAAATAACCGTACTCTGGTCCATATAATAATGTTGTGCCTGTAATCTAATTATTTTTATTTTTTGGCGACTTTTAAGTAATATATGGACTGGTATATTTGGCAGACATCTCGTGAATTCCAGTATCATTTTTTTTTGTTAAGAATTTAATTTTTTTTTAAATTTTTATAATTTTATTTTTAAAAGTTTAATCGAATGTAGGCATACAGACTTTTGTACTAATGACGTCTAAGATGTCAATCTTACTTGAACTAATAGTCTATCGAAAAGTTTAGTTTGAAATGTCTTCTGAGGTACACAGCATTAATGCAGTAATTTCACCGCATTATTGGTTTTTAAATAAATTTTTTGTGACGTGTAAAAACTATGAAAAAAAATACATTTAATTGTGTGCATTGTTTATTGAAATTGTCATAGCAACAAAAACATTAAATTTTTTTTCTTATATGATTTTTAATTGGTACTATGACAAGTAGTAAATTTTATGTTTTATTGTATATCCGAGTGTGCTGCGCGATGAGTTTTGTTTTTACTATAGAAAGTTTTGGCATCTGTCAAAAATTATCATAGCATAATTGTGATAATTTGGGTATCATTGTTTAAAATTTGAATTCACAAATATTTGTCATGAGTTTCGGACACAGTCTAAATTAAAATATTTGCAGTTGAATTCAATATTAAAATTTATTTTTGCTACGTTTATATATCAAAATCTAGTTGCCTTGGATTTAAAGGGAAATCTCATGATTGGCATGATTAGCTGAACTTTAATCGAATTTAATGTAATTCCACCAGCATTGTTTCAGTATAATAAACCTACTATATGGAATGTGCGGTTGTCAACGCGTTTAAAAGAAATTTTAACAAAGCACCTACCTTCCTTGTCACAATTATATAATTGTGGTGAAATTATAACATTGTGGTGAACTTTATCCGCTCCAACCATAACATCAATGCATTTGGGTTTATTATAATTGGGATCTGAAAATGTTTGATGCTGTCGCAATTAGCTAAATTGAAGTTCTGGCCTTAACAGTCAGGTTAGTAATTTTTTTAATCTTCATAATTATTATCACTTTAAAATATTCTGCAGTTTTGGTAGTTTCCGAAACTGTACCAAATATTTACAATTGCTTTTGGAAGTTGTGCCTGAAAGATTTCAGCTATTAAAGTATTTTAATTTGTAGTTAAAGCTTTCACTATGAAAGTTGTTGATGTTTGGTAGGTTGATGCTGCTTTCCTATGTTATTAGTATTTTCACGATTGATTATTTGTACAAAGATTACATCTGAATCGAGATTTGCAAATTGCAGCATAGAAATTGGTTTGCAAGCAATTACAACATACTCTTTTCTATATAACGGGTCTCCTTCTATCTGCAACATACAATTCTTAAAACTTATCGTAGTTTAAAACACTTGGTGTGATTTGCAGTATTGCTTTGGCACGAGTTGCTGGATATGTGGTTGTGTTATTCGGTTTCTTTATTTCGCAATCACTCAGAGCGTTTCCTTGTCACTGTAAATCGGAAATTATTTTTTGTTTTAGAGAAATTTCTCAGTATATCTTAGTGGAAAACAGAGTTACAGAAGTTTTCATAATTGGACATTCTTGCACCTTTCAAGAGCTTTTTAAACTAATTATGTATTCACATAAGCCGAAACTCACATTTACTTATTATGAAATAAAAGTTTTTTTTGTCTTTGGCAATGATACATTAACATTAGCCACAAAATATGTTCTGACGCCTTCCTTTAATTTATGAACACATTTTAATTTCAACATCATAAAAGTTTTGATGGGCAATGTGAATTTATTGTGTAACAGATAAATCATATTCATAAAAAACCCGTTAAAAAGCTCAATAAACAGTTGCGAGGTGAAAAATCAAACTGACACTTGACAATTTTATTCTTTAAGTTATATAATATTGATGACAAAATACTTGAAACGTATAAAAAAAAGTCGTAAAGCTTATTATATATTTCCTAAATATCACTGTGCTATCTATTGTTTTTAGACTTTAAGCATCACCCATATAAAAGGACACTATATAAAGCTTAACATTTTTTTTTTTTGGTTTTTATTCGTTATAAATTACTTGAAAACGACAATAAAAGTAAAGACTTATGAAAGGGGTAAGGGTTAAACAAAGATGTCGCTTACTTAATTTATATATATAGGGATACAAACACATAACAAACATCGATGTCTCCTTTCGTACCATTCTCGACCAAAAAATACCACAACAATGTGAAATGGAAAAATGGTCATCACTTTACTTCTATGAGGTTTTACCGAAAAAGATGATTTAGTTGTCTCCACGTTTTATTTTTACTATGCATAGTCTTTCTACGTATGGGTTATAGTTTTAAAAGCTAGCTGTTGGGTTTATATATGTATATAAATGTATATCCGTTTAGATAAAAACACACAAACACACCACGCAGATGAGATTACAAAAATAAAACATCGTAAAAGCTTTGAATATATAAAACGTACAGTACAATTTTCCTCATCGCATAAAGTGCTGTGTGGCTAAACAAATATAACAACGATATAACCATCGAATACCATTCATACACACACAACAATAACAAAAAGATGCCATGCCATTTTAACAAACCACTAAAGCCATAGAACTTTGACAATTTTTATTTTTGAAACAATTTCATTGGGATTCTTGCATTTTTGTACTATGTTTTATATGCTTTCGAATAGTTTTCGTTATGTTGTTGTTGTTATGTGGTGATGTATCTCTACCGTAGTACAGCAATTTTATTTTGTAGTTTTACTGTCTTGAATCATGTTTTTGTGTATAAAATGTTATTGGACTGGAATTTAATATTTTGATTTTGCATTTTAAAGCATTAAAAAATATTATTCACATAAAACTATTGTCTACTTTCATTATCATCTGGGTCGTTAGTGCTAGTCGTATAAAAATTTTGTATGCGCTTATACAAAAAAAAAAGCTCCGTCAACATTGAAGCAATACCATTTTAATAAACTAGTTCTGGGATTATATATATATATATATATATATATATATATATATATATATATATTATATATTATACGGAAATATAAAAGGACGAAACGTAAATTATTCCTTTGGGTACGGATTTCAGATCATTAAATTGTTGTTGTCACTCCGTCCGGACAACATAGAAGACATCAGCAACAACAACGAATTTGACAAATTATGGAAATAACAAATTCATTTCAGTCACAGTTTTGTGTTGGGTCAACTGTGCATGAAAAAGAAAGATGTCGATTGTAATCTGTAATAATCAATTTTCTAGGTTTTATGTAGATCTATACGTGTAGCATCAACCAGTATGATATAGGAATGGAGATATAAAATCTTATATATACATATATATATATATATATATATATATATATATATATATATATATATATATATATATATATATATATATATATATATATATATATATATACATATATATATATATATATATATATATATATATATATATATATATATACACGGTGGCTAAGACCAAGTGTTACCAAAATGAAAACGCTAAAATTTTTTAATTTTGATTATTTTTATTGAAATTTCGTGGAATATGTTGAAAACATAATACATTTTATGAAAATCATGTTACTGCTCGATATGACCTCCTTTGGCTCTGATTATTTGATTCAGTCTTCCATAGAAAGCATTGCATGCTGACCGAACGTGGGCTTGTGGAATTTTATTCCATTCTCGAACAAGAGCTGACTTCAATGCATCAACACTTTCGTATTTTTTAGTGGACACCTTACTCTCCAAAATGGACCATATGGAGAAATCCATATGGATGGTAAATATTGTGTTCAAGTCTGGTGAATATTGTGACCATTCTTTCGATGAAATCAGCCGCGGAACGCAATTTTGTAAATTGCTGTGTCGCTCGAGCTTTGTGTGACGGTGCCGAGTCCTGTTGGAATGTCCAACGGTTTGTACCAAAGTGTTTACGTGCCCTAGGTACCAAAGCATCGTTTAAGATCTTTTGGCGGTACACCTCTTGGTTTACCTTGACTCCATGTTCGATGAAAACCAGAGAAGTGTGTCCATCTGCAGTAACTGCGGCCCAAATCATAACATAAGCTGGTGATTGCTTGCGCATGGCAACTCTTGTGTTCAAATTATCTTGTGTTCAAATTATCAAATCTCATCACGTTCGGCCAAGGCTTTCAATGCTCGTGTTCTTTCTAGCCTAACTTTTTTTTGTGCCTCCGTAAAATCTTGAACTTTTTGTATCTTGTAGGGCTTCAGGTGTAGTTCATTTTTCAATATAGTTTGAATGCTGTATCGTGAAACATGTAGACGTGCAGCTAATTGATTAGCACTTTGACGAGGATTTCGTTGGATTCGTTTCTTCACCTTTCGTATCATTTCTTTTGATGTTGCTGTCTTTTTAGGACCGCCTCTGTTGCGTTTAGCGATGCTACCAGTGTCGTTGTATCGAGTTATGGTTTGATATACAAACATTTTATTCACATTCAATTGCTGGAGCTGACGAACTATTGCTGTTTGTGAATTTCCAACCAAATTTAGTGCAATTACACTATTACGTTTGAATTCCATTACGATTTTTTTATTAAGATATTAATTTAGAACAATTATTTGTTGACCACATGTAAACAACTAACCAAACTTCAATCTGTCAAAAAATTGACGCGCGAAAATGACAACTACACAAATGACAGCAGAGTGAAGTCAGTAACATTTGGTCTCAGCCACCCTGTATATATATATATATATATATATATATATATATATATATATATATATATATTTATATATATATATATATATATATATATATATATATATATTTATATATATATATATATTTATATAAATATATATATATATATATATATATATATATATATATATATATATATATATATATATATATTTATATTTATATATATATATATATATATATATATATATATATCTATATATATATATCTATATATATATATATATATATATATATATATATATATATATATATATATATATATATATATATATATATATATACGAACAAACCGAAGACATATCCATATCCTATTAACATAAGAACCGAAGTGGAGGACCAAATAGCAAAACTTCTGATGGACGAAATTATCAGACCGTCAAAGAGTCCTTATAATCCACCCAAATGGATAGTAGAAAAGAAGTTGGATGCGTCAGAGATAAAAAAATACCCGATGGTCATCGACTACAAGAAGTTGCATGCCGTAACCATATCTGATACGTATCCAATACCAAATACTACCAACACCATCGCTATCTTAGGAAACTCAAAATTCTATACAACAATCGACCTAACATCTGGCTTTCATAACGTTAAAATTAAAGAAACAGGCATCTCAAAAACTGCATTTACCATGATGCATGGAAAATATAAATTTTGGAGACTACCATTCGGACTAAAGAACGCGCCGGCTATATTTTAAAGGATGATAGATGACGTGCTCAAAGAATTCATTGGGAACATTTGTTACGTGTACATTGACGATATAATCGTCTTTGGCCGAAAAACACAAAAAGAGCATCTGGATAACGCCAGGAAGATATATTTATTATTCATACAATAATTTAATTTCGTTATTATATTATAATAGTAACTTTACTGAGTTATAATTTATTAACAATATTGTATCCTTTATTAACAATAATTTATAATAAATTTTAAAGGAATTTGATTTAGACTTTTTAACATCACCACGGATCACTGATTCGTTTAAAAACCACTTTTCGAGTAGTTACTAACTTTATTCTCCTAACCCACAAGACTGATATTCTTGATTATCCCGTTTCTTATAGCCATAGCCAACGAGCGCAATAGAAAAACGGGTGATGCATTTTCTTTTGATTTTCATATTGACCAAACCATATCAATATGAATGTGCAGCAATTATGAAGAGTCACCCTGTTTGACTTTCTTTTGCCCGCTGCACCAAATATGGAATTATGTTTGGTTGTTGTAAGATGAGTGGAGACACAAAACTTAATTATTCTGAATAAATGTGTCAGTGTAGTCACTAAGATTGAATGATTTTGTTGCATAGCACAATTGCAATAATATTAATCGTCGCCTAAGTCAATTGAAGTGAAAGTGTTGTGCGCTGTAGAATTAATTAAATACGCATAATTCTGACCGCCACTTGGGCACTCATGCTAAATTGGTGTGCAATTTTTATTGATACTGTAAATTTATTTTAGATGTTATAATAAGATATATGTGGGTTTTGAGTTTATCCGCTAAAGGGGGTAGCTACCAAATTTGAAAAAAAAATTGTTCTTCTGTTTTCTCGAAATAAAAGTGGCTTATGGTCCACAAAAATTTCAATAAATGTTTTTTACAGGACTTATTTCTAAACAACTCAATGCTTCAAATAAGCATAAAAGTAAAACTAGACATGCCATTGATCGGCCGGTGGATGTCGTTTAAAATAAAACATTTTTTTTTGGAGTTGGATACTCCGACTCTTTTTCTTTGAGAAAATTTATAAATTTAGTTTGAAATCCGTATACAACTTCGGCATCATGTGTTTCTTCTTTTGATAACACTGCATAGGAAAGTATATTGCTCATTTCATCTGCTGATGATTTGTAGTACGCTACAATTGGAAATAAAGTTGCTTGCCGTTTATAATAATGCGCTGCTTGTATTTTATTTTGTGTAACTTATAACTTATAATTCTCAGATAAATTCAAAATCACAACATATTCTCCAACTTGCGGAATATTTTTTATTTGATTTAGGTAATTAGATTGTTGTTTAACGATATAATCGTGTTTATGCAATGCTGCTAGACCAAACTTTGAGTTTGATAAAATTTCGACCATTTCATCAATTGAAGATTGTAACTTTTCCAATTTATACGTCTTCTCATCAGGCTTCCAATAGCTGTATGGTGCTTCATCAAGCCCTTTAGCTTTTGTGGCGGCTTTAATTTTTTTCCGAAAATTATCAATTAGATATTTAGTATCTAGCCACATCACACAAGCCAGGTAAAAATTTGCACAATGACCTTGGAAACTAACTGGTATGGAGGTTGTTTGTCTTTGACATTTTGAGTTAAACATCGGGTCGCAAGGTACGGTGCCGAAGATGTACCATATGTAACTGAATTTAATGAATGTGTCTTAAGTTCTTTGTCTAAGCTATCACACCAAAATATATATTGGAATTTGTGATCTGACTCATGATGTTTTATTTGGCGAAACATTTGTGTAAAGTCCGCAGTAAAGGTGTTTTTGCTAGTTCGAACCTTTGCGCTGATTGTAAATAATTCAGGCTATATTGTAGGTCCATCTAATAATATCTGAAACATCTGATGCTGAACCATCTATAATACTATTCGCAATTTCATCATTGAACTATCATACCTATGTACACAGTGATAAGGTAAAAAGTAGTGTGGGTAGAGAAAATCACATAATTTGATTGGTTGCATGTGACTAAGCCCCTGATATTCCATCATAAATTCGTTATACTTTCTTTGGAGAGCCTGATCCCGATCAAGTTTTCGCTCTAGATGGTGGAAACGTTGTTTAGCTGCATTTTGAGTGTTTCTCAAATTTAAAGTCTGTGAACGGAACGGCACACTTACAAATATCGACCTTGTAAATTGTGGTCTTAAAGTTATATACAACGTTTTCTCTATAATACAGATTTTAATAATAAGTTTGCCGGTACTTCTCCAAAAAAAATACACCAAAAAGCTCAGAATGATGCAACTTAAAAATATACTCAACCTTAGAAGACCTCTATAGTACTATATATCCGTAATTTGAGTGTAAATTAAGATAATACAAAATTTATATAAAGGCTAATTGGAGTGGATTTTTACTGAAGACTTGATGTCACGTTACATGTCGAAAGATAACAATCGAACGTCTCGTGGTTGCATTATTAGTATATGCATGCATGCCAGGACAAAATAATTGGTAAATCTGACCAGATTTTGAAAGTTCAAACTCTTGCTTAATAATTGCATGCAAAATTTCCATACTCATAGTTAACCCAAGTTGAATTTTAGAACACTATGTTCATTTATTGCTTTGACATCACCGATTTTTTACGAATTTAATAACAAATTAAAACCTCAATGTTGGAAAAGTCATCATTAAATATCTTACCAGGCATTCGAGAAAATATCTTAATAAAATTAACATGTTCGGCTAAATGAATGTCACAGATTTATGCACTTTGTCTAATCATTTTTCCCGCACTCAAACAATCAATTAATTTTCAACAAAATTAACCAATAAATAATTTAATTACCCCATATCATTTACATATTATATCAAAAAATCACTTTTAGCATACAAACATAATATCCTTCCCATCAAAACCAAAATAAACAAATTGTGCCCACCACATAACACTATAACATAACATAGCATTACACCATATATTAACATACCGATCTCTTTCAGTTCTACATCCACAAACCCTAAAAATTCAATATACAATGGGCTTCACGTCGTCACATCCCATCGAATCAATAAAATTTTATTACGTACACACACACACACATACAACTGTACAAAAATAATTATTCGTTGTAATTTTCATTTCATTCTTTCAGCTAAGTTAATTTTCCATGAAAACAAAACAACGACTTTATGTACTGGATGAATGAAGAAACAAATCATTTTCATCTTACAACCGACAAACACAAAAATAATAAAATTCCAACAGTACCATCGACATGGAAAATTGAAAACGACGAAAGATAAATGAAAAAAAAAGAAGGGAAACACTTTGTACCATACAACGACTATAATACATATTCTGTACTATATACATGACGATGGCGCTTGATGATTTTGTCTCGCATGTATTTCGTATAAAGGATCACATATGGTTTGGAATATACAGTGAAAAAATAACAAACGTAATAAGAATGAATGAATGATGATTATGTGATGAAGTAGTTGATGATGGTAATGATGACAAAACTACCATATGTATAAGGAAAAAGACTTGCTTCCAACTTATATATATTATGATAGTATGTATATATGGCAGTAATAGAAATGATGATATTACGTATGTGTCGTCCTTTTTATCATTTATTTATTTCATTTTTTTTTAGCTGTACGTATACGAATAATAATACGACAACTGAGTGTATGATTTGTTGTACATAGTTGGTATTCTTGTTGTTGACGTGGTGGTATGCATGCCTATACTTTTGCGACTATTAATTTTATTTTTATCTCTCGAGGCAAGATGGATGTCAAATATAAATTTTACCGTACAATTGGCATACGCCACCGCTAAGTTAGTACAAAAGAGCAACATTTAGGCTTTTTGCATATCGACTACATTGCTGCAAAGGCAAAGAATAAAAGAGATCTGAAAGGAATCCTCCTCACAACATACTGGCAGTAGAGTAAATGATGACTGGCATAAATTATAAATCCGACCAAAAACTGTCAATAACAATATATGATGACACTGCATACTCCAAAGCCTGCATGGTAAAGGGGACTCCAAGTTGAAAGAATGCAAACTTCAAATTTAGCATCATTTGGTTTAAACTCGCATGTCAAGGGTGACCGTTTTTTTTTCGTGCAACTCGTAAAAAAATAAATGACTTAAAAACGATAGAAAAAGCATTACACCATTTACACTAAGCTTTTAAAAATGCCCACAGAACGAAAACAAGAATGTAAAATGTTATTCCACACCCTTTCGAAGTCCAGCATGCAGTCAGAATTAGTTTCTGGTGCTAGGTTAACTCCCACAGACTTAAATAGGTCTGACCATTCATTGCCAAAGCGTGTTCAAAGGAATGAAATTGAATTAAAAAATCAGGTGTTCTACTTTCTCACTTTTACCTTCTCGCTAAGAAACATTTGCGACTGACAAAAAATTCAAAAATAAAATTTAATAAATCCAAATTGAAGTTACAATAAATAACAGTATCTCGATTATAGTACTATTAAAAAAACCTGATTACGAGAATTTATTCACAGGGTGGTAATTATATATTTGCCTATACCGGGAAAAGCAGTCATAATCATTGCATGCGATGTTTATGCCTGCACAAAAACCCGGCAGGTCTTTTCGATAATGATTCATTCATTCTAAAAAATAAAATCTTACATAAATAAATAGACGAATCCCAATTCTTAACAACGGTTTTTCTTCTAGTTTCCATCTCTATGGCGGAATACATAGTAAGACACTCCTTAGTTAATGAGATACTGGAGGCATTTCCACTATGAGATACAAAGACTAAGCTGATACCTTTTTAAATGCACAAACCTCTCTCAATGCGTTTAACCTGTAAACAGAAGCCACTTTCTGCTTTTATGTGCACTTTTCAATAGCGCACTCAATAAGATCACCTGTGTTATTAGGACACATATAATCACACTACTAAGTAATAATCTGCGACTCTAGCGAGCGCCTTCTACGTTCAATAAAGATATATTTAGTAACCAAATTTTCTCACACAAAACAAGAGACCATATGGGATTTAAATAATGATCTGGCACCAATTATCACTTCCAGGTACTTAATAAAAGATTAAGACACATCCTATTGTCCACCTCCTTAACCTTGTAATATTTTCATTTGTTTTTCTACTATAGAGATCAGAACTGTTTCCGTGTTCTGTTCCACCAACTGCAAATGTATAGACGATAACCAATTATGACTTACTCTTACACTCCAGGTGCATATCTCTTCCACCTTCTCTCCATATCTTTCCACCACACCAACTGTCACATCATGCATCGATTACATGATAGGCTTTGTGCCTTTATAACGACGGCGGTTGACGTCATTATTTTAATTATTCAGATGTAGATGTTGTGCGTAGCAAAGCTCAGTTTCGATCTGATGAGGAATTTAATTAAAAATTAATTGTCATCTCATCAGGCCATGGCGACCGAGTGCTATGTGTAATAGCTACTTTTACGCTCTATATATATTTATGTACAGTGTACATGTAGCGTTAGCGAATTATATGAAAATTGCACGAAATATCTGAATAATTTTATTTGTGTGTGTAGCGATGGTCGCTACACCTTCATTGCTCTCGTACTTTAAAACTCTATTTGTAAAGTAACTATAGCAACCAGTCTGATTAAATACTTGGAATTATCTAAACTTACTTGCGCGTCTAATGTACACTCCCACCTAGCCGAGTTAATTGTATTTTTAACATCCAATGTGACCACCTCATAATATTTTTTGGGAATTCTCCTCTATCACCTGCTGTCTTGCGCCCTACAGAATTCATATTGTTAATCAGACAGGTTTCCTTTGTTTTAAATGTCCTCCTGCAGTTTTTGCATATGGTCCTATGTAATATTATACCAGCCCTATCCAGCAAAAAGATTGAGCGGAATCAGGATGAATTTTCTAATGTATGCGTTCCTTTCGGTAATAATACTTTTTGTTGGACTTTCCTCTGCATATGCTTCTTCTAGGTAATTATAATACAAGCTCATATAAACCGCTGTGGATACGGACTACGGTTGTCAACGCAAAGACTAAAGTTATACAAGACTAATTTGTTGTTTCCTACTTTGCAGCATGTTCTTAGAACCTCCTTCATTGTCACTGGTGGAATTACTTCTTCCTTACCTCTGATAAAGACAATATTTTCCAACAGAATCCCGAATTTCCAAGAATCTCGGTCTATTTCTGTTCACAATTCCTGAAAGCATCGCAGTTTGCTTGCTGAATCATGGAGTACTTCAGTGCTGAGCAAGTAACACAATGGTGTTGCCGTTACTCGTATTTTATTTCGGCCCTTGCACGTTGATGTTAGTGTCTAGCATGCAAGCATTTTTTACGTAACCCGGCTGTTTCTTTAATCCAGTGGTACATTGACTCTTTTATCTGACTATTGATCACAAGAAATCGTCTTAATCACACACGGTTTGCCCAACTTCGCAGTGGTTAAGATTTAACTGAGGGTCTTTTCCCAAAAAATTCTTATTTTCTCTTTGTATATGATTTTCTCTGTTGTTTAGCTTGGAAGACTCACCACTACCATTTAAGACCCTTATTAGAAGTGTTTAGCGTGTTTATATAGGCAATACATTTTGTTTCTGCGCTATACCAGTGATTCAAAAGCCTACATGTCTTCGTCCAGTGTAATCACTACATCAATGGCTCTTTTTTCTACAAAAGCTTCCTGTATCAAGCCTTTAACATCCGCTTCCTGACCAACATTGTTCTCTAATTTAGATCAGAAAACAGCTGCTGCGTTTATTTCCCAGTACTTTCCAACTCTAGGGAAAAATTTTCATGTCTCGGAAATATAAATAATTATTTCCCAGACCACCAGGTCCACCTTCACTTTATTTAGCAGTTTAGGAAACGATACAGCTCCATTTTTTAATCAAAAGTGCATTCGGTCGTTGTGGTCCATTCCGATCCTGGTTTATCTCCTACCGTTTCTTTTTACAGTTCCCCTAATCACCGCTATTAAGTGTAGATCTTCCAAATATCTCACTGAGTTCTTGAAACTCCTTTTTTACTTCTTTATAGGATAGTTTGACCTACCGCATCATCCTCATTATTTCGCCATGTTTATTGTTCCTATCCTTCACATATTTGAATAGGTTGGTGTTCTGCTTTTAATTAGCTCGTTGATTAGCTTTTTCCTACTGATAGAACATTGTCATTGGTAGATCTCAACTCGCTCATCATCTAAACCCATCGGCTCACCATCTAATGGGATTCCGAATGCCTCGTAACTTTATCGTTGCTCTACTTCATTCTTGATTTTTTTGAGATATTTTGTATTTATACTATCAGATTTTGATTCAGCCGCCTCTAATATGAGTAACCGACACTGTTGTAAGCTGCATATTCTATTAGGATACGTCCGATGGGAGATTTCCAACTCAACACGGGATTGTAATGTATGGTCAACTATTCGGATTGATGTTTCTCTTATAGTTTTGGCAGTTAAAAAATATCCTGTTTATTTTTAGGACGTGTGAGACGTCCAGAGGCAAAAAGTTAATTATTAGGTTCTAAAGCATACTTTCTGTGATTGGTGATCGATTAATAAAATCCAAAACGTGTGATTACTTTATTTTGCGTTCAGTTTGTGTTCGGTAATGAATAAATTTGGTATGTAAAAGAACTCTTATAAGGATTTCAAAAAAAAACCATAAGGTTTCCTATTAGTTGAGAGTATAAATTCACTAAGCTAAATAGCACTTCATTGGAAAAATGTATAGCTCTAGAACATTGTCCAATAAATTGAAAATCAACAATATTTTCCTCCAATTTTATTCTGCTATAAATGTCAACTTTTACTGGAAAAATATAAAATAGTAGCTAGCTGGATTAGGATGATTGATACCTTTTGAAAATACTCAAACATATACCATGTGATTTAATTCTCGCGACATGCGGGAATTTCTTTGGAGCTCCTATAATTCATTGATAAAAAAATAATCAGAGACTAACTAAAAAAAAATTTTAAATTTTGCAGTCCAAAATGCAAAAATACGGTGAAGAAATTGAAGAAACCATAGATTTTGGGTTTCCAAGAATTCATATTTTGTTAAAATATAGATCTTATCGGAAAATAGGCTTGTAAAGCTCCAGTTAAACCAGGTCCTGACATTTGCAGATGTTATTGGTGTGATATTATATCCAAATATACGACTGTCTAAAGTAAAAACTTTATCTTCTCGCACCTCTGCCAGAAATTTCACAACTTAAAATTACGTCATAAAGTACTTTGATAACCTAAACCTCACTGTAATTTTTGTTGCCCATTTGTACTGTTGCTTCAGCTAAAGTCACAAAATATAAGCAATTTTTAAAAAATAAAAGAAAATCTTACCAGAAAATGTTTTATGTTGTAGCAAACTGCCTTAATCACTTGATCTGGTGGCATTATGGTAATTGAGGCATTATGGCCAATTTTCACAATCGCATCAGGAGCCTTAATATACATTTATTAAGATAAAAAATGTATAAATATAATTATTTAAGATGCAATAAATCATTGAACTCTTTATCTTTCAACAAACTTTCGGAAATAAACGAACGTTTTATAAATTTCGTAGAGTATACTGGAAAACAATGGTGATGGGAAACCAATTAACTTCCTTTAGCTGCTTATAATTTTCAAAAACCTCTCGATGAAGCTTATTTCGGTGTTTCTCACATTGTCATAGTTCTTTATTGTATCAATCCAAACCACATCAGTAAGATTGAAATCGCCAGCAATGAAAAATTGTTAATCTGGTGTTTAAAGTAGAGTTGATAAGATTGATGACGTCGATTTAAACTTCCAGGTTGAATAACCAATGAGTTACCAAGTTTATTTCGCACCGCAATAATATCAAAATCATGAAATCAATCCATTGGAAATAGCACTCTTTACCACAACTATAATGCCTTTACCTTCTAGAGTAACTTAAATATGTCGATATTTTAATATAAATAAACATTTTTGACATTTTTTTGATAATACTGAACACACCCAAATTATCACGATCAATTACTATGATAATTTTTGACAAACACTAATACCTTTTATAATAAAAGCACAACTCATCGCGTAGCACACTTGGATATATTCAAAAATACATATTCAATTCTCTCCTTAGTTTTGTAATTATTTCGTTGCTATGACAATTTCAATTCACACAAAAAATG
The DNA here is from genome assembly GCA_963556175.1 of Tipula confusa. Taxonomy (NCBI): domain Eukaryota; kingdom Metazoa; phylum Arthropoda; class Insecta; order Diptera; family Tipulidae; genus Tipula; species Tipula confusa. The sequence goes on from OY744476.1 coordinate 71,178,044, forward strand.
ATACCTCAGAAAAAATTAATTTAAAGACATATGAGGCGGGGAAATATTTCAAACAGTTATTTTCTTTTCGGACAGCGTAATAAAATATTAGAAATGTAGGGGAATATTTTTCAAATAAATGTCAAAAAATTGTATTAACGAATACTTATCATGGATTTCGGACAAAGTTTACGAAGTTCAAGAAACATCCGATTCGATTAGATGCGATGTTTACTTTATTTAAACAAATATTACCAAATTACATAATTTAGTCCACACGTGCAACAAACCGCACAAAATTAACGAAATTATTCTACCCACTATAAAATATGCAAAAGGGTAAATCGAATAAATTATTTTAGACGGTTTTACCCTTTACAACCAAAATAATTCAAATCAAACTAACATCTACATAATCTAATAATAGTTCAAATTAATTTAGTAATAAAAACCCATTTTGCTATCCATATCTCCATATATATCTAAAAGGACATAAAAACGATAAAATTGAATAAAAATAAATTCCACAACACCTTAATTTTTCATCCAGCTTTTCGTTTGGAAAATTAAGAATATAATTTTCATCCATTAAACCGATTGAATAAAATTAATTTGATTGTGAAATGACCTTGACAAGACAAAGCACCCTAATGTATTATATACATATGGTACAGCACACCGAAGAAAATCAGCATCGCAAAAAAAAGACTTATTCCCCAATTATTTTGCGAAACATCAAATTTAATGTTATAACATTTAGAATTTAGTGTCTTCATAATAAATGGTCTGAGAGAGAATACCTTTAGTATATTGCTACATCGATAGTTAAATTTGTTCAACAACGATATACGATACTTGTGTGGTATCGTTGTACAACTGTAATTTAATCATGAAAATCATAAGACGTAAATCTTAATAAAAACTGAAATAATCTATTAGCAATGTGTGGACCAATAAAATCAATTTGAAAACTTTTATATAAAGGGTTTATCATTAAGGGGTTCAGTAAGGAAAATGAGTTCCATACTGATATTTGGCAGAAATGTTTTCACATTGTTGGAATATTCACATCTCTTACTTGGTTCTAAAAGTGTTTTTTTTTGGTTCTACTAGTGGTTAATCCTTATACTTTTGGTTTGTCTTAAAATAAATCACCCAAATAGGATAATTTGTAAAGTTGCTTTTGTGGGAGCTCAGCTTCAATGAGAATATCAATTTTTCGTGGCTCGGGTAAACTAATCTGTGTCTGGCATACGACGTTAAATCAATCGTTACGTTGTGAGAACTAAGCTAGGAATTCCAATCAATATAAAATTCGGATAAGGCTTTAGGGTTTAATTTTATGGTAAACATGGGATTCGACATTCCAAAGCTAACTTGTCCCAAATCACTATTACTCTTTTTCCAATTGAATACGTTGTGCACATAGAATCCGGTTATGAAACTAGTGTGTGATCAACTGCGCTCATTGCCTTAATGAAATAGCCAATGACCCTTTTCTTAGGACATTGCTTATTGGTATGCGGTAGTTTTGTCTGTATAGTTGGGCCATTATGCTCTTTCGTTGTATATTTCATGACATGTACTCTGATTTCTGTTTTTGGAGTAGAACTTTTGGAATTTGACATAATCGATTCCAGAGTATTGATTTATCTACTTAGGTACTTCAGTAATTTAAAGAATTTGGAATTATCTGTATCTGTTGATTGCAATGCCCAGGCTGCTTTAGTTTTTTCATTTAGTTCCTAAAGTACGATGTAAATCTAAGTCAGTTATTTTTCCTTGTGCTTCAAGTCATCAGTTAACCTCGTCAGATACGTCCAATATATGCTACAAGGATTTACTATGAAAATTCAACGATGGCTTAACAAAAGTTTACAGCGTTGAGTCTCAGTTTAAGTATTACATAATGATTAGTCTAAAGGTTTTCAGAAAATTTGGCTCGAAGGAACCAAATGTCGGAGTACGGTAAATTGATATTACTAAATTGATAGCTAAATCATTGCGATAAAGTACAATCATCTAATAATTTTTACCAAAGGCCGTGATAGAATATTTTTGACAGAGTTATGATGTGGCGCAATAATCCTAATGGATCAAGTAGTCTCGCCATTTTGGGCTTAAGGATGAGCCTTAAGGATCATAAGAATTTCAGGACTCTCCGTTGGTTGGTTGCCAAAAGAGTTCAAGTGCCTTTACTTGAAGGTGCCTTCTTTCGCGATCGTTAATGTCAATTAAGTTGACATCTTTTCCTGGTAGGAACAGAATTTTGATAAAGAGGCGCCTCCCTTTAACAAATTCGGTTTTGAATCTCCAAAACATATTTTATATCTCTTCTACCATCATATCATTTACATAGAAACTTAGACAGGGTACTCGGATTGACTCGGTTCAGCAACTTTGATTTGGCAATAAATCTTTTGGATCTCGCCAGTCAAGGCATGACGATATAATCTGAAGCGTAGAAGAATTACTAAGAGATCCTTTTGAATTGTTCGTTAAGTGTTAACTAGATCATTTAATGACAAGGATTATGATGACTTCCATGACCCATCAAAAACCACCAGTAACTTTGTTGGGGAACTCGCCATTTTTAGTAAGCATTGATGCAGCAAAAAATTAAAAGTTTATAAAACCGACGATGGATCTTTTGAAAAAAGCAATCGAACGATTTCCTGTTCTTTGGATGTGACACCCATTATGGTCCTTAGATTCTTGGTTTGTAGGGCTTAATCCTCAGTCAATCAGTAAGTGGATACGACTAAATTTCTTAAACCACCATCAACAAAGTGCCTAATTTATCCAGCGATTGAATTGATGTTGCATCCAATCTAGTCTTAAAAGCAGTTCTTGTGTGACAAGGCAATGGCCGAAGTTGACCACTAAAAATTCAACCAAATTTGATTTCCTATAGTACTGGATGGTTTTCATCCGGAACCTTTTGTCAGGAAGTAAAAGGCTCCAAAACAATTCAGCTCCAATTAACAAATTAACTGTTTGCGGTTTATAAATAATTGATTCGCAAGATTTGCAACCATCTGTAGTAAGCATTTTTAATGAAACTGGCTTCGAAGAATAACTGCGGCAATGGACAATTGGGGCATGAAAGTAAGCCGCCCAACACTCTTCAAAGATATGCTTAGTAATCATATGCCTCCAATAGAACTAATTAAATTATAAGAACCTTTAGCACGTTTACAATGGCAGTGCCAACAGCGTTGGATTATTACTAAAATCGCTCAACGCGACAAAAGCTTTCTGTGTACTAGTGACATTCAAGTCATTGATCGACCAGCATATGATGACTTTTGGGGTCCCTAGAGATTTTTTAGAATTATTAACCTCAGCACTCGGAGATGAGATTGTTTTAGCAGCCACTTTGACATTCACTGTAGTCGTTCAAAATCAAGTTGTGGCGTTGATATGATAGCCTCTTCAAACAGAAAACTGCCTGGACTTAAGAAACCACCGCCTTTATTATTTGCGAGCGAAAATAATGACCTTAAGTACCTAAACGCAGGCGTCTGTTAGAGCTAAGTTTTGAAATCACTTCAAATATGAATGTGTAAGTTTCCCTTACTTCACGAAGGTGTTGTTTTGTTAACTTAACTCTCGCTTCCCGTAATTCTCTAAAATGAGGACTTCCCAGTGGCAAAATCCCGCTTAGTTCTTATCTGTGCCTCAAAATAGTTTAATGTTTTTAGCCTGGCCTCTGTAGTTATTTATCTGCTACAGCGGAGTTAATGCCACAATCACTAAACATTTTTAAACAAGTTTTTCTTCTTGGTATAAACTGTTGGTGTGTAAAAAAGCATCTGTTGACATATCTGTAGACATATGAATATGGCAATGTGGCTGAGGATCTAAATTATTTTAGAGTCACTTTCGGTATCGACAAGAAGATGTTTTATTTCCCAAATTGTTCAATAAAAAGCTAAAACTTATATATCCTGACATATTCAGTTAACCCTGTGGTTGCATGAATTTTGGGGACAAAGATGCTAAAAATCAGTCATCCCGTTTTTTAAGAAAAGACGAGGGTATGTATTTTTTTGAATCCCGTGATGCGATAATTGTGTGGGAGGAAATATAAAAGCGAACAACTTTCACAAGCATACTCAAATCTGAATATCTTGTAAATTTTGACCAGACCAGTAGTTGAAATAGTTAAACAGTGACAAAAGTAATCTTAGTGTGGTGATGAAAAAATTATTTTTACGTTAAGCTCTTTAAATGGAAAACCCTGTACATCAAAATGGAATTAAAATCGAAGGTGAACCGAGATTATAAATTGCAACCTTAGGCCAAAACCAGGCCCTTTATTGAAAACTTGCAACCGTTTTACAAAAAATAACATTGTAAAACAAGATAAACAGAAGAAGACATACTGCAAAAAATTATCAAAAATACAAAGAATCCGAAAGTTGTGGAATCAAGCAAACCGAAACGCAAAATGTTAAAAAATCCGTTTAAGTGGAAGAAATTGAATTTCTATAATTTTCTTTTTCATTGAATACGAATTTTCCTTTTCTTCAAGTATTATATCTGTATGTGTGTGTGTGTGTGTGTGAGTAAGTTTATGTATGTTTGTGTGTGAGTGCTCTCTTCATCGGATCGAAATAAAATATAGAAATTTATGTTTGATTTTCAGTTACCGAACAAGGACATAAAAAAAAATTGTAATAAAAGGATTTTCTTTTTTCTTCATCTGTGATTGAACTTAATAGAATTTTCATGGAATATTCATTTAATCGAAATCGATTAAATTATTGAAATTTTTTTTTATGCCGTTTAGGGTATTTATATTAAGAACATTTGAATTTGACAATAAAAAAAAAGTGCTCAAGAGTTTGTGTTTAATGGAATTTTGTTAAGGTAAATAGTAAAAGCACACGAAACATTAAATGGTAAGAGCTGAGTGAAATTATAATTTGTTGCGACGTTTTAAATTTATAAGATTTTTGTTTTTTTGCTTTTAAATAATCAGCTTTACTCATGCTTATGCATGCTGGATGATTTTTTTTTCGAGCGGTGAGATAATGTAAATGGTTTAAATTTTGTTTAAATAAGTTTAATATCCGTACAGTTCATTAATGTTTGAAATATTATATGGATTTTAATACTGATGAAAAAGTAAAGGGAAAGTGATATTGGTTTAGTGTCTGTTTAAGGCAAAATATTATTTAAATTATTAAAGAAATGAATAGACTAGGAGTATGATAGGATTGTTGAGAAAACACCGAAAATATAATTTATATACACTTTATTTGACACAAACCTTTAAAATTAACGCAAATTAGTTTTTTTTTAAAATTGAATCAATTGATGTTTTAATATCGTGAACCAAATCTATTTTGTTTCTTCTAGGAGTGGGTTCATCAATGTTAACGATGGATTTGGTTTTTTCTCAGACATAATCAAGGTTAGGTTAGGTTAGGTTAGATTGGCTGCTAACGCACACTTAGACCGGTGACGGTACATTGTGATACCAAAGGATCCTACTCCCCTTTAATCTTCATTGGAACCATTCAGAGCTACTTATGTAGCGTAAGATATCTCGCACATTGCAGTTCTCGAGATCCATAAGGCCGTCGAAACAATACTTGCCCAGATGTTTGTACCTCCTGTAAGCTAGCACCGGGCATGAGCAAAGGAAGTGACTCACAGTCTCTTACTCCTCCTCATCCATACAGCTTCTACAAAAGTCATTTGCCATTGACACAAGTATGCCTCCTGGCATGCTGTCCAATGAGGCAGTGTCCTGTGACCACCCACACGACTATACTTAAATCAGGTCTACGTAGGGATATTAGTGTTTTCGAGCGCTTCAGGTCCTGTTTCGGCCATACTTGCCATGCTACATTACATGTTACGGTGTTATTCCACCTCTTCTGTGCCGAGGCTATTGCCTCCTTTTTAAGCGACATAAAAAGCGCTGCTATAGGCCTCCCTAGAATTGCCGTTTCCGGTTTCAATTGGAGTGTGGTACCTTTCCTTGCCAATTCGTCAGCCCTACAGTTCCTCAGAACGTCCGAGTGATCAGACACCCATGCTATCTAGATATTGAGATGCTCACTCATTTCGTTAATAGATGAGTGGCATTTCAATGCCACAACAAACACTGACTGCAGACTCTGACTGCAGACGTCAGAGAAACTGATTCCAGCGACTTAATTGCCGCCTGACTGTCCACATATATTGTTATATCCCTTGTGGATATGACATTATACATCAACCAAGTCAGCGCTTCCACAAACTGCAGTATACACTGCAGTGATCAGAAAGACGAACGGATATATTCACATTTTATTTGTTACAATAGACTCCAGCTCCGACTTTGCCGTCTATAGTTTGAAGCCGTCAGTGGAGAATTGTATACTTCCAGTTTCCGCTATTGACCTGTTTTCCTAGGATTCCTTTGAGCGGATAAGGGTCTGGAAGCCTTTATCAAAGCATACAATCGGTATTGTGTAATCAGTATTCGCCAAGTCCTCCATAAGCGAACTGCCAATCGTCGAGTGGCTCATCTGTAGACATTTCCACTCAAACACGGCAGAGAGTCGTGCAACCGTAGTTGCCGCTCTCTGCTTACCAAAGATGTCGACAGAAAGTAGGTAGAGCATAGCCTCCAGAGCACGTGGAGGGGTTGTCCTCAGTGCCCCGCTTATAAGCAAGCAGGCCGTTCTTTGTACCTTCTCTATCATATTTTTATAAGTTTTCTTGTCTAGTGCTAGCCACCACACACTCACCCTATACATCAGAATCGGTTTGACTACAGCGGTGAAGAGCCAGTGTACCAGCTCTGGTTGTAGACCCCATCTTGTACCCAAGGTAGACTTCTTTACTCCCTCTAAAATATTGGGCTTCCAATTTAGCCTACTATCCAAAATTATTCCCAGAAATCTTGCCTTATTACTAAAGGCCAAAACCGTGCTGTTAAGGTAGGAGGAGCGACTACCGGAATTTTATATTATTTCTTGGTGAAGAGTACAAGCTCTGTTTTGAATGGATTTATACTCAGCCCACATTTGCTAGCCCACTTTGTAATGATTATGATTGCGTGTTGCATGACTGCCCTAATCATGCTTAGGTGGCTATCCGAGATCACGATCGCTACGTAATCTGCATACGTTATCACCCCTATTCCTTCCCTTTCCAGTTCCATAAGTAGTCCATTGACTACTATGTTCAAGTGAAGAGGTGATAGGACACCACCTTGCAGAGTTCCTCTAACTACTCGCCTCATAATGGAAAGATTCCCGCGTTAACAATCCTGCATTCTAGCATCTGATTTATCAACCTCCTTAAGGGGTAGTCCACATCTAAGAAAGACAGTCCTTCCTGAACTGCCTCCGACCTGAAATTGTTAAAGGCGCCTTCTATATCGAGGCTACCATACAGTACACTTTCGACTGGATTGATTTCTCAATTGTTTGCAACAGGGAATGCAGATGTGTCCACAGATCTCCCTTTTCAGTACGCACGCTGAGAATTCGCCCAATTACTGGGTTTTATTTTTCCACGTATGTACACGTCGATCAGTCTTTCCAATGTTTTCAACAGAAACGATGATAGAGTTATAGGTCTTAGTGACCTATTTTGGGTATGCCTTTGAATTCTTTCCCGTTTTCAGGATAAAAATCACTCTAACCTCCATCCATTTCCTAAAGAATATAATTCAGCTTTAAACATCCGCTGAAGATCACCTCCAGTCATGGGAGAATGTTCGACGAATGTTTCCACTGGAACGAGCAATTCCACTGGAATGATACCGTCTGGGCCTGCCGATTTATATGGTCTAAAGCCGTTTAGTACCCATAGGATCCGGTTTTTGCATACGATTTCCTCTGAGATGATAATTTTTCCCTATTCCTACCAAGCTCCGTCGACACATCCACACTACCTGGGAAATAGGTTTCCAACAGGAGCGCCATGATTTCCCACTAAGATAAGATTTTCCTGAGGCGCAAGGTCTCCACAACACCTTCCATTTTATTACAGAATAGTCTCCAAGACCTCCTCTGCGCCTTCCTTAACTCCTTTTTATACTTTTTAATGTGCTCCTTATAGGAGTCTCAATCAATGTGCTCCTTATAGGAGTCCCTAAAGCCTTTTGCACTGTTGAATGCTTTAAGACATAATTAAAGTTTTCACAAAAATCAATTAGTATTTTTTGATAATTTTTCACTTTACTGTTGGCTAAATTATTGTCAATATATTGTTTCGTTAATATTAAAAAACCATATCAGAATACGAAAAAAATTCCGAAAAAATTAAAAGTAAAAAATTAGATTTAAAATCTTGCAGATTTGTGTAAAATCCACAAGCGAAATGTATTGTTTCACTGTCCCAATTAAGAGGGCTTTGTCATTTGGTAATATAAATCTTGGAACACCATAACTTTTTTTGTTATAACATAATCACAGAAAACCATATTGAATAATTATTAATGGCGTTTTTATGGTTGTGTTCGTTCGTTCGTTCATTCGTTCGTTCGGTAAAATTATTTTGATGTTTTATGGTTGATGAAAAAATCGAAAACGATTTTGTCACCACCTATTGAATAAAAATTTAAGCATTTAACTTTTTGTATGTTCATATGTTCATACATAAAATATATTTGGTGTGTAAAAAAAAAATTATTCTCGATTATAAAATAAATTATGTGAGTGGTTTATTACATAAATTAAATTTAAATATTTAATTTAAAAAGTATATATTCTGAACGAAAGACCTAAAATATATTTAACTGAAAAATCTGTTAAACACAAAGCAAGCAATTTTAATGCCGCTGTCATAATTTGTTTTTATGAAGTATTACTATCCTTTTTATTTCGTATGGTTTTGTTTCTTCTCTGCATGTTCATTCCGTAAAAAAATTAAAATTGATCTACTTGATAAAAAAAATACAGAACGAAAATAATGGCATTTTAAATGAATGTGATTGGTTGAAAAATGCTAAACGAAAGAACGAACAAACGAACGCAACCATAAAAGCGCCTTAAGTACACAAAAATATTAAACAAATGCACAACTCCTTAATTGTCGTCGACTTGTGACGTATACACAACGAAAAAATATGAGGTTTTTGTTTTTGATTTTATGTTTTTCATAAAACTTAAACAAAACGCCTACTGTTCCATAGATTTCCATCATAAATCTTAGTTCCGATAATTTTAAAATTAGAAATAATAAAAAATATTCATAACAGTTATCTGTAACACTTTTTCGAAACTAGATTTCGGTAATTATATGACGCATTATACGACGTCATAAAACGGTTAATTCAATTGATTTGTAATGTTTTGCAATTAACGAAAAATGTTACGTGATCAAAAAAAAAAAAACTAAAAATTTTTATCAAAAATCAATATACTTTATAAAGTTATAAAGGAATCTCACAGGTGCATAAGCAAAGTATTTTCATAGGTGTATCTTGAAATAGAAAAACTGCGAGGTTGGAAATGAACGATATTTCAAGCAATCCAAGACCATGGATGCTTACAATGATAAATTGAATGACTAGTGCAAAAAAGTGTTTATGTGTAAATTAGTTAGGTTAGCTGTTCTGTTAAAATAAAACAGATGTTACATAATGGTATAGCTTGTCCATTTGAATTCTGGCAGGTGGACGTTCAATTTGACTACCGGGTAAAATTTAGTTTAGCAAACAAATAATAAATATTATACAAGTAAAGTGGAAGGGGGAACAACTATGATAATAGTTAGTCATAGCCTGTTGAATATTAAAGTCATCATTATATATGTTTATCAAAAGGTTAAGAAAGGAAAGTTTAAATATTGTTGATGCTATTTATATTACCAAGGTGGTTTAGTTCAAGCCCATACTTGTAAAAAAGTCGACTTCTCAAACGATAAATAATTGCAAGAAAAACGCAAAACTTTTATGGACTCCCATTTTCATGCTCACGCGGTTTTACTTTTTCGAATAATTTGACACCTTGAAATGATGGAGGAATAAATTAAAAAACTTAAAAATAAATTATTTCCCTTTTATAATCAACATCAACCATTTCGTATCGGTGTACATGTACTCGTCAATATATATACGAAGGAAGGGAAATCGGAAATTTTTTATTCCAATCAAACACAGAATATAAATTAGATTTCCTATTTTCTTTTTTTTTTGATATTGTTACTTTTCTAATTTTGTTATATGTTTTTCACCTGAATCACAAAAAAAAAATATCATTAAAATAAAATCAACATGTCTTGTAAATTTTTGTTCCAAACAAATTTGAATCGAACGTTGGGTATTATACGGATAATACAAAAAAAAAATTCTCGATTACATGACGTATATATGTACAAAGACATAATCAATGGTGAAAATTCGTTTTACATGTACACGAAATATGTAGCCAATTTTCTAGAAGAGCGAGAAAATTTATTTCGAAAATCAATTTGGGTAGAGATTTAAATGAAAATGGCAAGTAGCGAAAAAAAAGCAAAACAAATGAAAAATGAAAATTTACAACAATAAATATTTTAATCGCGTTCTTCGGGTCATAAAAATAAATCAAAACGGTTTTCATTTGGGAAAAAGTTTTTTTTTCCCAATTTTTTTATTTTGTACTTTATGTTTTTTGTTGAAGTAATAAAATGAAAATACATCTAACTTTTATACATTTTTTTTTTATTTATATTTTATCTTGGCAAAATGTAAAATTTTTAAATTTTTAGATGTTATCTCTGGTATAAACAATTTTTCCATTGTTTGATGAAGGATACAATTTTTTTCTAAACATAAAAGTTATTTTCAAGATGAATTGAAAATTCTATTTTATGAATTCATAAATTTATGTACGATAATAGAGCTTGGTAATTTTATAGTGATTTTTTATAGTGAAAATGGTAAACATGTGGTTTTGTGAGGTACTTTGGAAAATCATAGAACCATTTTGCATTTTGATATAATAAATTGTTTTACATCTAATATAGTATGCATATTGAAGTGGGTTGCGTTGAGCTTTATCGTATAGTTACGGTTGAAACAGGCATTTTGGTCGAGAAACTAATCCATTTCTATGTGATCAAGGCAGGTTCTAGCCTACATTTGCTATATACAAACTTACTTTTCGTGGGTTTCAGAAAATTTAAAACTTCATGCTAAGCTAGATGTTTTTTGATTGATAAAACAATCCAGATTCTATAAATTATTTAGTTGTTTAGGTGTAGTAGGCTTAAAATCATTCCGAAAAAATACAGTTGTTTTTCTTTAAAATGTTTTTCTTGTTAATAAATGCATTGGCTCAAAATCATTGATTGCTCTATTCGCATATTAAGTTTACCAATCACCAATCTAGTTATTCTGTTGTAACCTAACGTTCTCATTTATCAAAACCGAAGCAACAAAAAAGTATGAACCATTTTTTTTTTTTGAAATTGTCATAGCAACGAATTCAAATTTTTCTTATATGATTTTTGATTGGTACTATTACAAAGCCAAGTAGTAAATTTTATATGTTTTATTGTTTATCCGAGTGTGCTAAGCGATAAGTTTGGTTTTTATTATATAAAGCTTTAGTATTGGTCAAAAAATATCATAGCAACCGACCGTGATAAATTGGGTGTCTTCGTTTTGATACAGTCTTTATAATAATATGATAATTTTAAGAATTTCAGATTTCACGCTTGAATATTGTCATTTTCTGTAGCTGCTGAATAAAGTTTCAGTCTGTGGTTGTGTACGACTTCTTTTACTACTTTATTTTTTGTTTTGGAGAAATTAATATTCAAAAGTTAGTATGCTATATTACTTCAATTACTTTATGTGGTCCAGTCCAGATGGGAAAAACTAGACCAAACGATGTGCTTCCAAAGGAGTGTTGTGAAATTCATGTAAGTTTTTTTTGTAAGGAAGAATTTGAAAGTCACGTATTAATTTCTTTTTAGTACTGGGCTCTTATAATGACGGGGACTTCTTGTGATGACTAATTGACTAGTTGTTGGCAAAGGTTACGACTAATTGACTAGTTGTTGGCACTGGTTAGTGTGTCGGTATTTAAATTCAAAATTCTCGATTTCTGCACTATTTGATATTTGTAGTCATCTAACTCTAATCTTCATCTGATGAGAATTAAAGCTGGATATTCTTGAGCCATGTAAGGGTTCACCCCTTCAGTCACAAAAATGAAAGGACGTCCATTGATATACGGTTTTTATTTTCTATAACGGTCGCCAAATTATCGTTACCAGAATGGAGCTCTATCGCCCCTTTAAGAGACTAACTTGTAGATAGAAAATTATCTTTGATTAGTTCGACGTCTTCTATGTTGACCTTTGGTTGTTGAAAGTTCCATTTTCCTAGTCTTTGAAGAGTATTTAAGTAGTTGGTTGACCAACGCTTTCAAAAGTGTTGAACAAGACCATATTTTTGTACTATCTTTCAGTGCTAAACAGGAGATATGTTTTCATTTAGTATATTTGACTATGTTTGACAACTACTTCCCAAATCTTCTAAAATGTGGTGCTAAGGGCGGTATGAACTGCCATGTTGTTCCGTCTTTAGCTAGCATTTTTAAAATATTTGCAGAATATATCTTAAGATTTTATTTACAGAATATCTCGCTTAACTTTTTTCTTTTTGTTTTATAGATCAGACTCCAACGAAGATTATCTTTTATCTGAATAAATCGTTCATAGTCTTTTGCGTACTATAAACCTCTTGAACGCCACTAAAACTGTAATTGGTTTTTAAGTGGACTGCTTTAGTTAAAAATCATACAAATACTGCTTTAAATCCTTTTCATGGTTTCGTGCCTCTACCTTTTAAAACTCTCACTTTACTGGGGCCTGCAAAGCTCATTCCATTATGTGAAAGGACGGGACAGAACTTGCCTTTCTTTTGGTAGGTTTGCCATCAGTTGTTGCTTAGTAGCAGCGTGAAAACGATTACATACTGTACATTTGTTGATCTCATTGTTATTTATAGACAAATAAACAGGCTAAAGTTAATTGAGTACGTCAATGAAGTATTTTCAGATGTCGATCTGCTATTAACAGTTTCGTTATATGGTGCCTTGGTGGCAACAGTATATGGGATGTTTGGCATCAACATCTAGCTTACTGTTAGCTATGCGACCTGCAACTCGAAGTAACCCCCATTCGTAGACGAAAGGATTTAGTGACAGGATATTACTTCTTATGCCAATACTGATCCGTATCTGTGTATATGCACCTAATTTTTTCTTGAATCTTGAAGTTGAATTTTTTCGCATATTTCATCACGAGCTCTTTTCCTGATGGTTTAATATTTGCTTAAAAAACGTTGGTGGGAACCAGACATCTTTTAATGAAACGCCAACGGTAGTATCTATATTGAACAATTTTAGTGACTTTGTTACCTTTTCTCTATTAATTTTGAGAGAAACAAGGTTCCATATAATTTAAGTCGCAGTAATGAAAATTGGACAATCTGCTCCAATAGCATAGAAGACTGCAGCATATGCCTTTTCAAAAGCATCACAAAATCCATGAATACCAATTGAGTATGTTGATTCGAAGTAGACCCGTCTGCGGGTCTGGTTATCTTCTCTAACGAAGACTGGAAAATTTTGAAATCGTCTCATTGCACTGATAAAGCCGAAGGTAGTGGTTGATTCCAAGAAAGCTTTCGATATTTTACAGTTTTAATAACTGATATTAACGGCCTATTTACGTAAGGTTTGAGTAATGTTATCAGCTTTTTTGAGCAACTGCGGCCTCTTGTACTGTATTGCTTCCAAAAATAAGATAGTAGACGTAGAAGTCGGTTAATGATACAACCGGGTACAGTAATAGTTCATCCTTTGCCAACTGTTGCTAAGTCCGTACGGCTAGGTATGTAGCCTGCCTTTTTCTGTAGATCACGGTCGTGAGTTTGCACTCCTTGTTAGTTTTTTGGTGTTTTTGCAGTATAAGTTTTTGGTAAATTTGATTATTTTCATGTAACTTTTGCAAGTTGATTAAACGCAGCCATATTTTCTCTCCGAAGCTCATTGATTTGCTGTGCATTCAGCATATCTATGAATATTGTCTCCCTTTGCTGTCATATATTCTGAGTTAGCTCTACCATAGTATAAACAGTATCCAAATATGGATTACTGAAATCATTTTTTCAGGTTGCTCTCAAACATCGACAGCGCGTAGCAAAAAAAGGAGTTTTTTTTTTAAATTTTGATTGATGTGCCGAGAATTTGGTACTAAACGTAGTCCAATAATGTGATTGTAACTAGTCATGTCACTTTAGTTCATTGCCACTTTGGCGAAAGAGTTTGTATATGGTTAATTTTTATTTTTTCAACTCATGTTATCAAGTACCCATTATTGTTGTTTAACACTCAAAGTTATTCATAAACGTCAAGTTGTGGGTAAATCATTGATGCCATTACAGAATTGTTAGGCTCTATAAGAATCTCTAAAAATGGTCTAATAATGGTCTATTTCATATATTGCATATTTATAAAAACACGCTCTTTGATTTGCAGATTTTAGTCCCTTAAAACTGTATGAGAAAAAGTCTATTAACTAGTACTTATAGTCATAATGTATGACTGCCTTTGTGCTTTAAAACAGGATCTTATACTATAAGTATTCCAGTACTCATAAAGTTTTTATATTCTTGTCCAAAAATATGCTGTTTCATATACTTGGTGGTAGATTTATTACTCTGATGAGGATATAGAGGAATGGTTCAACAAGATGTTGTAAATTAAAGGATTTTCTAAATGCCACGCTAAATGCCGTGCGCATTTCTCTGAAAACATCTCCCATCGGAATGTAGGCACCATACACTTGTTGACTTGCTTATTTAAGGTGTCGTGATTTGGTTATTGCTGCATGACTCGTATATAAAGTCTCTGTAATTTGAACGTTGTGGTCTATAATGATATCTTAATAAAGAGCATTGTTTATGGAGACTCTTGATCGAAAAATCGTGTTTGATGTTGTTTAATTACTTCAATATAGTTATCAAGTAAGAAATGTTTTGCTGAACTTGCGAAAAACGTGTATGTTGTGGTTTTAGTATATGGGATGTAGATGGACAGTAGGCTTCAATAAAATAGCATTTGCTAAAATAGAATAAATAGAACCTTCAACAAAAAAACGTCAAGTAGTCAGAGGACGGCAACAGAGTTGTTGTAAACGTCAAAGCCAAAGAAAAGAAAAGAGCATTAAATTCAACTAATTTGTGACGAACAATAATTTTTTGAGAAATCATTTTTTTTCATTCCAGACACTAGCATAGAAATATTCTGTTTTTTATAGAACAGTTTAAATTTTTTAATAATTTAACTTAAAAAATTAACATAACACTATCCTTTTTCTCAAATGCTTTTAATATCACTTATAATCATTGTTCTAATAACAGCGTTGTGTAGGTATAGTATCGCGATAGAAAATTAACAACAACAAAATATGATTGACAACAACAACTTAGTAATGTAAATATTTTTAATTAAACCAACATTTAGGGGATTTTAGTTATATGAAAATATTATGGCAACAGTATTTATAGTTGGAAACATTTTGTTTCAAAAAGGATAAGGACTAGTAATTTTCACACCAACTGGCGTCATTCATCAAATGTGCATATATGTGCATATATTTCTTTAAAATTGATTTGTTAGTCTTGAAAAGTATAGCTTGTTGTCCATTGGATGTTTCCGCTTTATCATATAATGTATGCTTGATAAACGATTTTCTGAATCACATCACTAACGACATAATACATAATTAACATTATCGTAGGTTATAATTGAGTAAATCAATATTCTAAAGTGTATACAATTGAAACCTTTTTCATTCCAATTATATTTCAACGATACAGAAATATAAATTGGGTGCGTGTATCTATATATGCTTGTATCGTAACGTAACCTTACTAGAAAAATACACCCACAACACTTATCGTTTTGCTTATTAGTATTACAATCATCCTTATCAATTATTATCATTTTCTACTTGTATGCTTACTCCTTGCATACATGAAATTGTTGTGTGTTAATACATCATAATCATTGTAATTATACGATTATTACGAAACGACATTACTCCTCAACTATATATATACATTACCCAAACTTCGATTATGATTAGCTGAATTGTTTTAATATAATATTTTCGTTATCAGAAACAGGAAGCGACAAATTTTTATCATTATTTTATTATTTTATGGGATGAAAATAATTTAATACGCTCGCTATTTTTTACGAAGAATAGAAAACTTATGTCATCGTTTTATCAATCAATCAAAAAAAATAATTTTTTTTTTCGTTCTGGTTGTTATGCTTATGATTGTCAAATTGTGTAATAAGTGGGTTGGCTTAATAAGGCGAAATGTTATGTTTATGAAATTTTAAAATCAATAATACGCGCAAGGAGTGCTATAAACATTAAGGCGAAAAGAGATTGTAATATAAGTGTATTATAATTGGAAAGATTAGCAGATTAGCGAGCGATTAGGAAAGTTTGGTGGAAAAATGAAAATTAATTTTGTTTGTAAATTTTGTTTCTTTTTGTTTTCTTTATGAAAAATGATCAATTTGTGGTTACATCTAATCATCTCAATGTATATACTCGTACACTGTGTATATGAGCTAATAAATCGATCGAATAGACCAGTTAATGTCGTTAACTTTATTCGAGATAATTTATAATAAACTTTTAATAAAGTTCTATAAAAATCGAAAATAATTGAATCGATTTATTATTAAAGCAAAAGCAAAAAAAAAAAAAATTCTTTCGAAAAATTTATCGATGTAAGTTTTTTTTTTGTTCGTGTTGCCATAGTCTATAATATCTTCATCGGCATGGAAAGAGGAAAAACCCGATTAAGAAACGGAAAAATAAAAAATAATTTATGATTATCCATTTTATGTGATGGAAAGGAAATATTATTAAACCGTACTGGAGGTTATTACATCGGAAGATCGTTTATGTATATATATGAACGTTCTTTTTCGGCAATAAAATGTATAGTTCTTTTGTGTTTTTAATGGGCTTTTTACTATAACATTAAGTTTACGGGTTTTGTTGGAAATTCAAATAAAATGAAAAAATCAATTTATTATTTCTGATGGAAAAATGAAATTTTACTGAACAACCATATGTGAAAAATTAGAATGGCCAATATTTCAATGGGAATAGTTGTAATTTAATATGTAACTAAATGCTATCAATTCATTTGCCAGATACTGGCAAGAATCAATTTTGTATGATTAAAAAAACAGAATTAAAGAACCAATTAAATTATCAAAAGCCCTCCATAAAAGCATTTTATATATAACGTGCAGTATCATATACAATGCAATCCTTATTCTGCAAATTCCAATATGTCTTTAACATGTACTTGAGGAAAACCAAAATTTTATCACACTCATCA
Source organism: Tipula confusa (assembly GCA_963556175.1). NCBI lineage: Eukaryota > Metazoa > Arthropoda > Insecta > Diptera > Tipulidae > Tipula > Tipula confusa. The sequence continues at coordinate 71,195,409 of OY744476.1, forward strand.
TCATTACAATCAGTCTTATCGTTTACAACTTCATCAACAAAATTGGTTCAGTCTGACGTACTCTCTTTTTAGACTTATCCGTTCCTAATTTTTCTATTTTTATGTATTTACTTACTTACTTCAAACAATTTAGCAATATACATTGCATAGTCCATCTTAAGCATGTGCTCATTCATGATGGACTATGCAATAGTATGATTAAACAATAATACAAAAATAGCAATAATAATTAAAATAAAAATGATATTGGTATATCCTGGTCGTTTTCATCCTCCAACTGATTACAATTTAATTTGAGTCAATATTTTTGAAATTAAACATTTTTTTTTTGCTCACCATTTTTATGAATGGGCAATATATATGACTGCTTCCATTTCGAAGGAAAGATGGAGTTTTTTAATGAAAGGTTAAATAGATATGTGATCGGCCTTGCAATGATGGATTTCCAGTTTTTAAAGAATACATTAGGTAATTGGTCAGAACTCGCACCTTTTTTAATATCTAGTGTACTTAAAACCGTACAAACTTCTAACTCCGTAATAGTTAAGTTATTTGCACCAGTTTGACTTGAATCGTACGTGTGCAGATTGGTATCCTGTACATAAACCGATTTGTAGTTCTCTACAAACAACTTGCTAATTTCTACATTATTACTCGATATCTTATTAACCAAAAACATATTTTTTGGATATTCAGATTCATGATTTTTGATAATACCAAAACGATTTAGGATTGTGTTTAATGTTACTTTCAACACGCGCTATATATAAGAGCCAGCATTTTTTAATATGAATTTTTACCTGTTTTCTAGAATTGGAAAACATGGAGTAGTCCAGCGAATTATTTCGCTTTTAAAGCATCATCAACCGACGCATTACCAAACAAAGAATCCCAGCTGACGGAAGCAAGATCAGATGCCAACTTTGTATAATCTAGCTTAAAAAAATTAATTTGATGGCATGTTTTTGAACGTAGATTTCTACTGATAACTAATGAAATAGGAACAATGATTGGTGGATGATAATCATCAACTTTACTCAGTATGTAATCTGCTTTTTTCAAGCAAATATTGTTTGACCCAATATTTGAAAAAAACAAGTCAAGGAGTTTATTTTGAGAATTTCTAATATGATTATGCAGTGACAAATCAGTCAACTCTAGAGTATTGATCAAATAGTTGGCAGCACAATCTTTAAAATTTAACGCAAGTATATGCTTAGGGTTCAATGTATTCCATACGATTGCTGAAAGATTAAAATCACCAACTACAATAAACTTTGAGTTTACATTAGCAGAATTCACTAAATGTGCTAGATGATCTAAAAATAGTTTATAGATATTGATAGTTTATAGACATCCAACTTTAAGATGAACTTTAATCCAAACATCATAAATATCATGACAGTTAACTATACCTTCTAAACTAATAACATCGAAATCACTGTGAACGGCCACAAGAACACCACCTCCATCACGTTTATCATGAAATTCAAAACATCGATCCTTACGAAATACATTGTAATTGCAGTCAAATAATTCAGTAGAATCAATGGATCTATTCAGCCATGTCTCAGTGAGGCATATTATGTTAAATCCGCTCGCCTGGGTAGAAATTCTATATGGTTCTAGTTTCGTTTTCAGACCCCTTGAATTTTGCAAATATAAAATAATATTATACATAATCATAAAAATGACAACAATTAATTCAAAACAGTGTTAATGAAAATATTCTAAAAATAAAAAAAATAAAAAATTAAGATTTATCACAAAACTAATTAATATAATATAAGAAAAAATAATAATAATATTTAAAGTAATACGAACGATACAAATACAATTAACTCAATATATATTTGTAAAATGCACGTTATAGCTGCTGTAACATAATTAAATCCACTAGAGATGTTATAACTATTGGTTTATCGTTATCAGATTTTTTACAGTAAATATTGCCGTAAGAAGTCCAGACGTATTTAAATTTGGTTATCGCTTCCTCACATTGCAATGAATTTTTCGCTGCATGTAATAGGTATTTTTTAGCAGGAGAGAGATGTTCCACAATAAAAATATTTGAACTACCATCATACCTAATTTTGGAGGCACGAAACCCTTTTTTCAGTTTACAACACTTTAACGCATAATCTTTTTTAAACTTCGAAGCGAATTCTACTGTTATAGGTCGAACATTCGACTTTGATCTGGTACGATGTATGTATTTAAAATCTGCTTCAACAATATCCAACGCGTCAACAAAATGAAAATTTTTTTTGATACACTCATTTAAGTTTTCGCATTTTGTTTCTGGAACACCATACACTTGCAAATTTGATGAGTAGCAAAAACGCTCTAATTGTTCGGAACGATTAATCACGTTATCCATTTCTTTATATATATATATATATATATATATATATATATATATATATATATATATATATATAAATATTTTCCTAAAAATACAATTTCCGTTCTATAAATGAAAACACAAGTGAAAATGCCAATCGTCTAAATTCCTATAGTCTCACGATTTTTATAAGGCACATCATATGAATTATCGTAATAAAAACATTTACCTCTAAGACGAAAATATACAGAATGAGAGTAGGTACATATGCTGTGTCAAATTTAAATTTCGATTCTAGAACGTTGAATGAAAATTTACGTCTGATTTGAATTCTTTCTTCCTATAATAACAAGAAAATTGTTGAAGGTTGGGTGGTTTATATACAAACACTCCACCCAACTTTACATAATACTGAAGAAAAAAAATGGAGTTATAAATTTCTAGGTTAACCCCTGTATATATAGAGATAAAAACCATTATATAAATTTAAATATTTAAATTTGATAATCATTATGTGTATATGTGTGCTTAAAGACAACAATACGTTGGTATTGATGTTGTGAGGTAAAGAAAACATATGTTTGTGTAACTGTGGTTCAGATAAGGTGAATTGTGTTCGTTTGCTAACAATTCCCTTTTCATGGCCTATCTTACACCTTTTCTAGTTAAATTAACGTTGAATAGACATATGTCCGCTACCTTTTACCAATAACGCATGGCATAGCACTCTCAAAGCGATTCGATAAAGAAAAATAACTTTAAAAAAACGAGCTTTCTAGTGCTTTTATTCTTTAGAGTTCTTAGAGAATTCTCGCAAAGCTTATGAAATGTTTATTATTATATTAAAAAAATGAAACAATTAACGAAATAATTTAGGGTAAATCATGCTCCGGTGCGAACTTTAATATTTGAAATTTTATAGAATTTTGTTGAAAGGTTATATTTTAAAATTTTTCTTGAAATACTAATAACATCTTAATATTAAACTTTTCACGGAACGTTTTTACTTCAAAATAATTAAACATTAATTTACTATGTTGAACCTTGAGATGGAGATTTTAAGTTGCTTTTTTGAACTTTACATGTTAAGATCATAAATATTTATTCTCTTACAAATAATATTTACTTTTAGCATAGATAATTATACCAGATAAGCATCTTGAATGGCTCAAATTTACACAAGTAAATTCTTACTATACGTAAATTAATGCAACCGAAATCTACACGAAAATAGATGTACATATAAAAACGCATATTTTCATACTTTTTTTCTATGCGCAAGGTAATTTGACAAAAAATACGAAAAACATAAAAAAAATTTTGTTTTAGTTTTTATGAAATAAAATAACGTATGCAGCAAAACAATAAAAAAGGATGAAAATATGCGTTTTTATATGTACATCTATTTTCGTGTGGTTAGATTTCGGTTGAATTAATTTTCGTAGTAAGAATTTACTTGTGTACATTTGAGCCATACAAGATGTTCATATGTTATAATTATCTGTACTTTTAGTTAACAATTTGATGTTCACTAGCCTTTTAACTTACTCGTATTATTCACAAATATTTTTTAATTTTAAATGTCAGGTCTCAAAAGCTTTCTTAGTTTTAACAATCATTCAAATATGGTATTTAACGAAAAATGAATTTTAAAAAATCATGATCGTAATTAAAAAAAATTTTCAATGAAATTGAAATAAATGGGACAGAAAAGAGGGTCTGAATCAGACAAAAATAGTGGATTAAAGGCAGAAGATAAAAAAAAAATGAGAATATTTATTTACGGAAACGTAAGGGAATTTGTGTTGTTCGTCCAGAACGGGTGTTGTTACTATCATTAAAATCTGGAACTAAATTGAAAGAAACTTTCTTTTTAGGTTTAATTGGTACATAAACTTGTCCAGAAATGGGGAATTCAGAGGTTTGAAAATTTTCGAAATTGGATACGGCTTGAGACGGTCGATAGAAACTTTGGAAATTTTGCCGTTAATGTTTATATCAAAATATTTTGGAAAGCGTTTGATTACTGGATAAAGGTCCGTATAAGGAGGTTGTAAAGATCTTTTTACTGAATCAGTTCGAAGAAAGACATGCGATGCTTGAAGTAAGTCTTTGTTAATAAATATTTTATCGTTACAATTCTTCGAAGTCGGAACTGGACGAATATCACCAAAGTGCGTATTTTGAGATTTTTGACAAATTCCGATTGTGGAACTGAATCCTTATGAATTGTCAAAAATTGTCCTGGAAGGCGAAGTGTACTACCGTAAACTAACTCGGTAGGTGTGGTTTGAAGATCCTCTTTAAAAGTAGATGGTAGACCAAGTAGAACTGAAGGCAGAATTTGTATCCAATGCGGGCGATTGTGACACATTAAAGCTGATTTAAAAGTTCAAGGCCAACGTTCAATAATGCCAATGTATTTAGGATTGTTGCTTGTGGTTCTACGATATTCGAAACCCAAAAATTTAGATAGTTTGGCGAAATAGCAGTAATGTCTAGAAATGGAAAGTTGACCAATGATGTCCAAATGTATATGATCAAACTTTGAGACGATAATTCAAAAGTGTCAAAAGAGGATTTGACATGTTTTGTGTCTTTGGCTTTTTGGCAAGATAAGCAGTTACGTGCCATCACTCTGGTATCTTTTTTGATACACAGGCGAAATCACATTTTCGGATAGAATCTTTACAGAAGATTTGATGCCAGGGTGTGACGAACTATGAAAGAGGGATGAATGGACGTTTAGAACACACTTATCGCAGTCGATAAATTTATCCGAGTTGAAAATAAGTGAAATACGGTCATTATTAGTTAATAAGTCTTTAAGTTCGTCATCCGTATTTTGTACTTCAGCAATCTTCTCGTAATCAATACTTTCAGAAATGGAAATTTGATTAATTCGAGATAGGGTGTCAGCGACAACATTATCGATTCCCAAAACATGCTGTAGATCAGTTGTAAATTGTCCGATCAAGATGACGTCTGGGTGATGCTTTTTCCAGTTTTTGTTGAAAAGCATAAGTGAGTGGTTTATGGTCAGTGTAAAGGGTTAAGATTCTACCTTCTAGGATATAGCGGAAATGATTGATACCGGAATAAGCGTCCAAGCAGCTTCGGATAACTTGGATTTGCAACGTTCGAAGGCTTCGATGGATTCCTCGGACCAATTAATAGGGATCTTACTGTTTTTTTGTAGTTTTTAAGAAAATCATAAAGTAAAATTTTGTCTTTGGCAGCACCAGGAATTAATCGGCGGTAAAAGTTAATCATCCCTAAAAAATATTTAAGTTAGGAAGTTAAATAGGGTCTTTCAAAATTGATAATAGTCTCAACACGTTCCTTTAATGGGAGAATACCAAGTGAATGACCGAGGAAATCAACCTGAGATTGAGCGAAAAAGCATTTCTCAGGTTTGATAATAAGGCCGTAATAAGGGTTTCACTTTGGTACCATTGGCCGCGAAAAGATTAAAATTCGAGTCTGTAGAGGAGATTTTAAAAATATTGGGTGGAATTACAGAAACGTCAGCACCAGTATCTATCAAGAAAAGTTTTTTAGAATTTATTTCTCTTATGAGAAGACGACTCGAATTTTGATCATCAACACATGTTGCCATATGTTGATGATTTAAGAGTTTTTTGGATTCGATGGCTGTGAAGGTTAGGAAAATGTACTAAAATATACGCAAAAAGGTAAGCATTTAAGAGCTTTAACTTCGAATTTGAAATGAAAGAAACAAAAATTCTTATTCCTACCATTTGAAATAGAGCGGAATCGCCTGTTCCTACTACTCAAACGATTAGGAGTCGGAGAACGTATATTTATACTGTCGATTAAACGATACAATTCAGTTTAGATTTCAATTTTGAAATCTAACATCTTTTGATTGAAATTAGTAGAAAGAACAACTTGCTTTTTCCACTTCATTGATTTGTAAGTTGCTCATAGTCTCTATGACATTGTCAGCTCTTTCGGCTAACGTGTTGAGCGAAAAATCGTTTTCGAAAGCAGTAAATACAAGTTGAACTTGCTATGGAAGTCTTTTAAGCCAAAGTTCTTTGATGGATTCCTCATTCCAGCATTGTAACGGTATAACTTTACGCTACAAGTTAACGGTGCTTTCGAGTAAGTTTTTTAAATGTTTAGATTAATTTATTAGACCTAATGTCAATTTAAATAATACAAGGTTCATGAAACAACGGGGTCTCTTTAAGATAAGCTCAATAATTAACGTTCAAACATATAAATTTAAATGAGACCTGAAAATAATTACATCCTTATTCGTTCGGGCACAAAAAATAAAACAAAATAAAAAATAAATAAAAAATCAAAACACAAATAAACCCAGTTGCATGATTGAATGCTTAATCAGCGCATAAACGTCTCTCAATTTGAGGGCTTAAAGTTGTAATCAAATTGACAAATAGCAAATGAGCAAACGAACTTTTCATATTTATGCTATTTATTCACTTTTACTCATTTGAATTATTGTTGCTGTTCTTGTCTACTCTCAGTCATTGTACAACTGGGAATCAAGATCATGTTGTTTTTGTTTTTTATTATTTTGGCGAAGTAAGCCGAAAAATTTCTTTTTTTTTTTTCAGAGAGTAAATCTAAAAAGAAAAGATCTACTCTGTGATTATTTAACACAGGTAACTTAACCTAAATAATTTGAGATGAAGTTCTGAAAATTTTCTTTCGCTTAATATTTTAATAATTTCGGTTAAGTAATTAGAATATTACCAACTGAAGATTTGCCTTCACTTAAAGTAATTTGCCACCGGTCGTATTAGTAATGGTTAAGGTGTTGGCTTAAACACACGGCGGTTGTGAGAAAAATAATTTTGTTAAAAATATTTTAATTATATGTGACGTTACTGTACCCTGTTTATTAAATAGTTTTTTTAGTTTTGGTTATTTAAAAAATAAAAATAAAGGATGCAAATAATATTTACTACTTCAAAGTATCTTTAATAATTAATCCATGGATACCGACCATTCTTTTACTATCGTAAATTAAATTTTTTGTATCTACTAAATTACAGTTAAAAAGCAATAGAGAAAAATAACTTTTCTCAACTTTTTCCAAATTTGGAGTTTTGACCAAATTTTTTTGACTGAGTAGTTTACTCATTTAGTAATGAACACTGCATGTTATTATATATTGTTTACAATGATTCCTTTGTTGGTTTCTTGCGCTGCTGCTATTCTGTCATTTAGGTCACGTTAGGTCCAATGGTTTGATTCTTTTTAACCTTCTGGTTATGGTGATGGTGGCAATCATATAACGTATTTCAAGATTTGCATGCTCATGCAGGCGTTGAAAGTGCTTCCTTGCGTGATAATTAATCTCGTTTGCGACAAACTCCATTTTCAAGTCTCTATGAAGGTTGTCGTTTCTAACGTAGCATGGTGCTTTAAACGGATCGGAGTATTTTATTTATTAGTATTGATATTTGTTTTCTTAGCCCAACCCCAGAGCTGTATGCCATAGATCCATACCAGTTTCAGAATTGGTTTATATAGCAGAAGCTTATTATAAATTGACAGCTCAGTGTTTCTCCCTAGAAGCCAGTGCATTTTCCTGAATTTGATGTTTTATTCTTCCTTGTTTTTAATATGTTCTTTCTACCTTAGTTTAGCATCCAAGGTCACACCTAAGTATTCAGCCGTGTTTGCATACGGTACTTTTTGTGAATTGATCGTCATTGGTTAGTGCTCAACTCTCAGATTAGTAAAGTTTACACATGTTGATTTAGTTTCATTCATTTAGTACCCCATTTTTTTTTCTAAATGCATATTTTGCTTGTGGCTTTCTGCAGTTTGTTTGTTGAGTCAGTTATGTTTTGTGCTAACGCTAATATAGCAGTATCATCAGCAAACGTTGCTATAGTTGCATCAGTATTGGATATGTCTTTTATATATAGAAGATAAAGAATGGGTCTGGGAACACTACCTTGGGGTAGTCCTGCTGTTATTTTTTCTAGTTCAAAGTATTAATTCTCATACTTTACTCACAAGTGTCGGTCTGAAGTATACGATTTCAATATAGCTCATAAATTTGTTTTGGCAGATCCCAATGCAGTTTGAATGCAAACCTATGATGCCATACCTTATCAAACGTTTGGGCCACATCTAAGAAAATCTAGGCGCATATTTATTTGGATTCAAGTGATTTTTTGATTACATCGGTATTTCTATGAACTTGTTCTATAGTCGAGTGTTTTTCCCTGAAACCAAATTATTGTGAAGGAATAAGCTTTTTTTCTTCTATTATGAGTTTCCGTCTTTTTAGAAGTAACATTTTGAATAACTTCGACAAGGTTGGAAGTAGAAATAAAGGCATATATGAACATTTTTCATTCAGCGGTTTGCTTGGTTTTAGAATCATAATTACTTCTGCAACCTTCCTTGGTAAGTATTTTAATCTTTGTTAATTTTTCCGGTAAGCTGTTACTTATATACTTAACCAGTTATTAAGTCATATCCTGGAGCATTTTTAAATTGTAGGTGGTTCTGTATTTCCAAATTTAGTTCATGCGTTGTTATATAGGTCTTATTCCTTACTCGTCAATTTTTTCAGCTGGGGTAATATTTTCCTCTGCAGATTGACTTGAATATGGTTGAAATGTTTGCTATATTTGATTTACAAACAGATCTGCCTTTTGTTGCAGAGATGCTAAAACTTTTTGTTTTACTTAGATGAACTTTAATTGTTGCATGAACAATTTGTCAATGTTCAGTTCTTCATTGTGGTGGATATTATCTTTATCAAAAATAGCTGACCGTCCGCTAGCTTTATTCTCAGGATGTATCGTATGATAAAAGGTATACATATGAGGATTTTGTGAAATAAGTTTCTGATATCAAACGCATGTATCTATGTTTTGTAGTTTTATAAAAGTGTTTTGCTCTTGAATATGCTGTAATAACCCATTTGCATTCCAGCTTACTATTCTCAGCGTCTTAATCATTTCTTAATTTTATAATTTGTTTTTGTATAATTTATATTTTGATAAACTTTATCAATATTTTTTTCAACCCATTCATTTTGTTTTTTAATTTCTCAAAGTGTGCTTTAAAGACCTTCTTAACCTTTTTCTTCTTTCGAGAATTAGTTTCTCGTTCTAGTTCACTTTCATCAGTACAGAATTGGTCTTCCATACTGAGTGGTTGAAAAGGATTTTTATTTAATGTCGTGATCTCTGCTTCATCATTGATTTTATGGTTCTTTAAAGAAAGATTTTTCTACTTAATTTGGGAACTTCGTTATTTAGTTTTGCTACGTTTTTTTTTCATTTGATCGCATTGCATTTGAACATGATTATTTACAGTCAATGTCGAATTTTCAGGCAGTGTTTCGCATGTTGGTGATTTGTATAGCTGAATTGCATATTCCTTACTAGTGAGTGACCGAGGTCTTAGGCCACTTCTATGGAATGTTTGTTGTTGTAATATGCGGCTACCCCCAGAATCCATGGAGCCGACCTTTTTAGTAGAAAAGGGTTTTAACATAATATAGCTCTTAAACGCATTGATTTTGCACATAATTCTGGCTAGGTTGCTCTAGTCATCACTGACATAGCATGGCACTAGGAGTTAGGATAGAGAGACTAAGACCTGTAGTTAGCACTATAAGAATAAACCGCTTCACATTACTTTAGTCGGCAAGATACCTAAAATACTTAAGTTAAGATACTTAAGTGAAAGTTAAGTTAAGTACAGTTAAGTGATTACTTAATTTATCAAATTCATTTTTGACCAGGCTTTTAATCATTTTTTTTTTGTTCTAATTTTAGGTTAGTTAAGAAGTTCACGGTGTTTTTTACGTAAGTATTTCTAAGATTTTATAATTATTTATTTGAGGTTATGTCATATTAATATTTTAAAGCTTAAACTATACTGAGGTATTACAACAAATGATTTTAGTGTCGATTATAATACCTTTAATGAACATTTAGGAAAGCTTTAATTTGAGCTTTGTTATTTTTCAAATAAAAGTTTCAAAACTTTTTGGAACTATTTTGTTTGAGCTTTAATTTTTTTTGATTTGAAATATCATATTAAAATTCAATAACTTTGGAATAAAAAAGCTTTTTAAGTAAAAGCTGAAAAGCTTTTTAAGCAAATATTTTATTTGGAATAACTAAAAGTGATGCAAATACTTTATGTTACTGAAAAAAGGAATAAATTACTTTTTGTTAAATAATAATTTAATAATATCTGATTGTTTTAATAAAAATTAAGTTAATAAAAGTGTTAAGTTTGATTGAACAGATCCTTTTCAAAATTTAAAAGTTTTCAAACTTCAAACTTGAGTTCTCAACTCAATTCAGACAACTATAATTTATTAAATTTTGTATTTGTTAATAAAACGAAATATTGTAACTTTCCGCTGTTAAGTACTTCTTAGTTATTAATTATTTCCTTTGTATTTTACTATGTAAGTTAGGCTGTCTTTACCAGAGTATAGTTCAATAATTCTTTTTAAGGGCCAGTTTATTAAAACAATCTCCTTTATTAAAATAATGACATCAATTTTTTATTTATGCTTGTTTGGAAGACCATATATTTCTTTGTTGTGATCTTTGTCATGATATGTAGTCGTTTTAGACCAATTTTTCCAGAAATTTTAAAGCAATATTTAAATGACTTACTAGATGCTTCCTAGAGTTCTCAGAAATGTGGGGAAGATGGTGGTGTAAAATGTTTTTTAAGCTCCGATGTTGGATAAAATGCGATGAAGTTAAAGATTTGCTTGTTTCAGAGCCCCGTAGTTTTCGTAAGATAGTGCCTCCTACAGAATTAGCTCCATTATCACGGTAAATCCGTTGGCGTAGGTCTCAGCCTGAGACTAATCTCTTGAGGGCCTTAATAAAACCTTTAGTAGTCAAGCCGCTAACAACCTTTATGTACACTGCTTTAGTAGCAAAGCATACTATATTTAAGATTCATTATTTGTTTCTTAAATGTTACAAAGCAAATTTACCATGCAAGGTTTTTTATTTACAAATCACTGAATAATAGTTTTGGTGGCATTATTTTTCAATGACTGTTTTCATAGTTCAGATTAATCCTGTTTATTTTTCCACCTACTATCATAGCATCTATAAGTAGATTAAGCGGTAAAAATTAAGCTTTTTTGTTGAAACTTAGCCTGCTTTGGAATTCTGCATGGTAATTATTATAATCAGTTCATTGCAGGGTTCATTTATAGTTCTGGCAAAAATAATACAATTTAAGATCAGGTATCTAGTAATTTTGGACATGTATCAATAATTCGCAGACAGAAACCAATAAAGTAAATTTTATCTTGTTTTGAAAGTCTACCAGATCTTGCAGATAAAAGCAGAAACGGATTATGTAATGCTAAGTTACAAGTGTCACTATTTGTTTGGTTTTTAAACTTATTACATTTAGAAAACAAGTTTGTTTCACTTTTACGAAAGATAAATTCTAATATGAGATTAAAGAGTATCGGGGACAGAGCATCTCCTTGCCATACCCCATAGCTAGTTGCAAAAATTCCGGAAAGCTTGTTGTTAACTTTGACACAACATTGTGACAGTATTACTGTCATTTTACTTTACACAAACACACATATTTGTCTGGTATTTCCAGACATCGCAAAGCAAACCTTAAACTTTCTCGATGGATCAAATCATATATAGGCTTGCTGGAAGCCTATGGGTCCTCTATGCAGATATTCGCAGTCTATATTTGACAATTTTCAAATACAACAAGTGGCACTTGTTCAACAGTATGAAATCCAAAAATGCTCATTCCAAGTGTCTCAGAATGCATCAATGTGAATTATCAATGAAAGACCTAAGTCTGAAGGTATAGTTCAGTCCAGTGACTCTTTTAAAGAACTGTGATCATTACTGACTGGTTGTGCTCTTAAAACTTCAGCCTTCCATCATTCATGCTTTTTTATCTACAGATTTGCTTTGCGGTTCTCCTAGCAAGGACCGCTTTGTTCTTCCGGTTTTCATAATGCTACTGCTAAAATAAATTTAATTTTGTGCTTTTTTATCTTCGTTTATCAGACCTTCACAGTTGAAACGTAAGTTTGGGTTTCCGGGCAATTGATGATGACCGCCTACAAATTTGGCGATGACCCGAGAACTTCCCTTAGAAATTAGCTCATGGTAAAATATGCTTCGGGACGTAGTATGCTTGCGGTAGTGTGTCTATATTATAAGTGGACATTTTTATCAGAAAAGAATGTACTAGCCACAATGTTATCAGTTTTTCTCCATTATCGATCGCTAGATTGTGTCGGGAGTTTGTATTTTTATTTTCACATAAGTTAGTCTGATTTTTGTCAGATCTAACATTAAAGTCACCAATCACAATTCTTACTGCGGTATGGATCCCATCAGATCAATTGTTGTAAATTAAGTTTTTATTTTTGGGTTAGCTCACATACGTGGGACCATAAACACAAATGATTGACAGGTTGGCTAGTCGCATGCGTAAACATAGCTTGCATATACGATTATCAACTCCTTTGAAATTCAAAACAGTCTTTTTCATCTTGGGCCCAAGAAGAAAACCAACACCAAGATTTTCCAGGTCATTTCCACTGTAAAGCAATGTCTAGCCTCGTGACACATGGTTTCCATTTTTGTGCCATTAAACAAACCGATCCTAAACTGTATGTCAGTTAACATAAATTTTCGGGCTAAATTATGGCGATATTCATATTTCCGTTTGCTAATTATTTTAACAGTGAGGTTTTTTACGAATGTGGGTAGTAGGCCCAGTGATTTTATTGTGGTTTAGTCACCTCCTACGATAAGCTGTGGTGGAATTCTAATAAAGGCATGCTAGTTCAAAAGTCTGTTACGAGGAATGGGAGTTATCCTCAACCACAGGACCATCAATATTTCAACGAATACTATTAAAGCTTTGGTTTAATCATTGAAAACATTTTCTTTATGCAAAGTTATTAAGATTTAAAATTGTGTTAAAAATAATGAAAATTTTACGCCAAAAGCACCATTGAAATTACTAACATTATCACCTGTACTAACTCATATAAAGACAAAATATATGTCGCCAATTTAAAAAGTCTACTTTAAATTTATTTGTATCATGTCATATAATCTTAAACAACAGGAACAGGTGAGCCAACATTTTCGTTTTTTTTTTACCTATAACACAACAAAACAAAATCAATTTTCAACTCAATTAAACGAAACAGTTTTTATTTATTTTCCGGTACAACAACCATTTATATTAGCTTGCAAAACTTTTTTGTTTTTCGACATAAACACAACAAATGGAAAACAGAAGCAAAAAAAATAAGTCGAAAACTTTTAACTTCCGCCGTTGATTTTCTCTATTTTCTCCAAATTGTTGATAAAACTTTTCGTTTTTTTTTTCGTTGTCGAATTCTATAAAATGTTCAATATAGTCGAATAGTAAGAAGAGTGTTTTGTGATGGAATTTTAGTCCAAATTGTCACCACCCTACTAAACCCGTTATTTAATCTAAAACATTTTTTTTTCTAAAGTGAACACAAAAAATGTTTTTTTGTGATTAACGAAACTAAGAGCCCCTGTAGTCGATTTGCTCAAAACTGATGTCGCTTTGGACCGAAAGCAACGTACACAATTTGGTAAACATCGTATAGTTGAATTTGATCCAAATTGATTTTGTAAATTGAGTATTGGTGTTGGACTATGTTATGGTTAAAGTAGTGTATAATGCAATTACTGGTGAAGGCTATTGTGTAAAAAGAATTAAAAAAACATGTTTTCGGTTGAACATGTCGATGCCACTCGAGACATTTTTACTTGTTTACTATAGTTCCATTTTGATAGTTTGTATAGGTCATTGTGGTTGCCAATTAGTTGTTATCTCAAACGATTTCTTAATTTTGTTCTAGACGTTTTAAATATTTGTTAATATACATTTTTGACATTTACTTAATAAAAACGAAGACACCTAAATTATCACGGTGACAAACACCAAAACTTTATATAACAAAAGCCTAACGCATCACGTCGCACACTCGGATATATACAATAAAACATAAAATTCACTACTTGGTTTTGCATAACTACTATTCGAAAACCATTTAAGAAAAATTTGAACTTTTTCGTTGCTATGACAATTTCAATAAACGCAACTAACACTTTTGCGGACAAAATTTTTTTTAGAAAATTTTCAAGCAATGTTATAATTTCGGTTCTAGAAGAGTACACATTGGGATCATAATTGGATAAATACATATTTGTTAATAAAGAGAGTCTGTCGGCAAACGCCAACGTGTCCTATTAAATGCTGACGTGTCCGCGAAAGGATTTTGTAATTTTTCTTTATAGTTTTTACGCCTTGGAAAAGTGAATTGAAAAACATATAAGGTGGGGAAATAGTTCAACCAATTATTATACTTTTCAGAAAGAGTAACAAAAAAATGGGAATGTAGGGGAGTAATTTTCAAATAAATGTTAAAAATCACAAATATTTATCATGGTTTTCGAACACAGTCCTAGTTAAACTTTGAGTCATTGTCTATCAACAGACAACTTAGCTGTAAATTAATAAATGGAATTATAGGTCGAATTACGGTATGTGGGCCCAATTTGTAATACAAGCCATGTTTTTAATAATGTATGATGTGTTAAATTTGTATTAATTTGCCAAGAGTGCTATTTATCTACACATCTACATCATGATCTCTTAAATTGAATAACAGTACAATTTGGTAACTAAAGATGAGTCTAAAAAAGTGATATTTCTATATACAGTTCAACTTGTACAGCGCCGTCATAGGTCTAGGTATAGGTCATTTCAAGATAAACTTTGAAAAATTTACTAAATCCACAGTACATAAAATGGCAACACGAACAAAAAAATATATTCGTTCATTTTTATTTTGTTGTTGGTACTATCCCGTAAATTCAAAGAACCACAGAGATCACAATAAATTTTACCATAATCTCATTGAATTATACCAAATGTTACCAACTTTTTCGTAAAAACAATGAGCAAACGTGAAGAAAAAATATGCTAACACACCACCTTACGGAGGGTAAATCTATATATGGTTTAATTTACATAATACAACAAGTCTTAGATATAATTATCTTACCGTAGGTAATTCAAACAACAACAAAATGGTTATGTTAATTCCTTTTGTGTTTTTTTTTATTGGAGGACCCCATCCTACCTTTGCTAATTCTATATTTAGTTTCGATTTCGTGAACAATGTAATTTAATCTGTATAATTTGATTGCGAAACTAATGTGAAATTGATACACGGCAGCATCGAAAAAACACGTAATATCCAAGAAAACTAATTTCGAATTATTTTCTTGTTTTGCTGCATCATGCGGCGGAAAATAAAAATAAAATTTTCTTGTAGACTTGGTACAGTTTGTTTTATGCATCGTAAATTTTTATGTACTAAGCGCAGTGTGTCACTAAGTAATACATTTTAGGGAAAAGAGAATAGTTGTTAGTTCGAATTAATTTTTTAGTTTGATGCAACTATTATTTAAGTACAGGTAACCCTCATATAATATGGTGCGGTAAAAATCGCAGAAATTTGAAACGATCAGTGTTAACCATTTATAAAATCTACAATTTCCTGTGTCACTGTCATATAAATCTGTTAATTTATGAAGGGCGCCTACAATGTAGTAAGTAACGATAGTGCAAGCAAAACTTCAAGAGAATAACGGAAATATTTTTGCAGAAGGACAGTATTCTAGATGTCGAAATCAAACGCCACGTCATTTTCATTCGCGACCAAGAATTTAATAAGATAATGAAACAAAATTTTGTTATTAACATTGCAAATGCAAAAGCAGTGCTCTCAAGTGTAATAGGATGTAAAGGAATTTTGAAATATGAAACAAAAACATTCTAAAGTGATCATGAAAACGAGTGTTCTCAATGTTCAAGTGATGGACATTGGGCAATACAAGCACCACCTGTTTAGCAAATGTGTTAACACAAAATTTACATTTCTAATTTATCCTGGAGCAGATATTTTGGTTATATCTATTGGTTTTTGCAGAACAATAAATTAACCAATTTGTTTACCAGCGATGTAGATATAGAGGACAAACTTTTTAAATTAAGTTTGAAAACTGATGATTTAAAAATCTGAACTTATCGATAACCAAATATTGTGCAGTATCAGAGAAGCCGAGCAATGGATATTCAAGTTCATTGCCAGGTTCAATATACAGAGTGTCAGCCGGGAAGGTATACTACTTTGTTTGTTTATAATTTTTGATTAAATGAGAGAGAATGGATCTTATATTGATAAATGTTTTATTTAATGTCGGCAATTATGTATGGAATACAATATCAGATAAATGTCCGCCTTTGTTAGCCTCACAAATGCGAGCCCTTTTGAGCACATTTTTCATTACATTCTCACACATTTCACGCGGTATTTCATTAATTTCATCACGAATATTTTGTTTGAGTTGCTTAAGCGTTTCTGGTTTGTTTGCATAATCCTTGCTTTTTAGATATCCCCACGAAAAGAAGTCCGGAGCAGTCAAATCAGGCGACCGTGGAGGCCAATCAACATCATCATTTTTTGAAATAACTTGTTGTGGAAAGGGGTCTCGCAGTAATTCCATTGTAATCCTGGGTGTATGCGATGTGGCACTAAAGCATGTAGTTGTGGCGTTTAAAAGTTTTCAATCATATCATGATATCGCTCCCCATTGACAGTTACCGTTACGCCATTTTGATTTTCAAATAAGTAAGGTCCAATGATTTCTCCTGACCGAATTGCACACCAGACTGTCACTTTTAATGAACTGATGAATAATTTGAGGGTTTTCCATTGCCCAGAACCAACTATTCTGTTTATTCACATATCCATTTAAATGAAAATGTGCCCCGTCACTCATTATGATTTTTTCATTAAAATCGGGGTTGTCATGGGCGAGCTGTAACATCCTATTGGCATATGAACGGCGGCGTAAATGGTCTTGTGGAAGAAACTCTTATGTCAACTGAATCTTAAATAGAAACAAATGCAAATCCTTGTGCAATATTGTGGCCAAACTTGTTCTTTGAAGACCAAGCTCCTGAGCACGGCGTCGAATTGAGGTTGATGGCTTGTTTTGAACACTTTCTTGAGCAGCAGTAATGTTTTCAGACGATCTTGGAGTACGTTGTGGCCCATGCATAGGCCTATCACTTACAGACCCTCTTTCTTCGAAATCATTCACTACCCGATAAATAGTGCGTTTTGTTGGCACGTTGTTTCTCCCAAAAATTTCATGTAACTTTCTCATCGTTACAGTAATCGATGATTGATTTCGATAAAATGTTTTAACGATTAAAACACGTTGATTTATCGAATATTTTTCCATAATAAATTTGCCACGTGTCTACTTCACGACTGTCAAATATGAACTGTCAATACTAACGTTTACCAAAATGGCGGCAAAACAAAGTAGTATACCTTCCCGGCGGACACCCTGTATAATCAAACTACTAAGCACTCACTGGTGCATTGAATTTACATGGAAGGTCCATTGCCATTTTGTCATCATAGATGGCTACATACAGTTAAACACAATATCACTAAAACCTAATTTTATTAAACGCTTTAGTAAAGGAATCATGCGAAATATCAAATTTCTATGCAAGTTCACTACTGCACCTAATTCCAAAGAAAAATAGGCATGGAATCTAGCGATAATTGCAGAATAATAAATATACTGACAAAAGAACTGATCGATATCCATTTTCTTACATACATATACATTCCATACATTTCCATATATGAATCTAAATAAGATTCAGGAATCCCACATTTTTGGCCAAGAATAAACAGTAGTTTCAATAATTAGGAAAACAATTGTATGGGTGTTCCAATTTCGAAAATATATCGATATACGAGCCTGCTATATTAGGAATAATTACTCACCCACCTGAAAGATTCCAACACATTTGAGCATTGTAGACCCATTACTTCCATCTAATGGTTTCAAGTACAAACTAATAATCGTTGATGTATACTCATGGTGGTAAAAACTATGTCTTTATATTCGGTATTCTGTTTAAAATCAAAACTGCGATCGAGGGGCTCACTTTAAAAACAAATTGTTTGATGAGTTTATAAGCTAATTGGAGCAAAACAAATACAAACTGCAGCTTATCATCCTCAAACAAACCTTAAAGATGGAGAGGTTCTATCACATCTTTAAATACACTAATGGCTAATGGCATCTTTAAATATACCTTGGAGTATGGTCTTCTACTATAACATACCTTGGATGCTCTTCGGCAGGCCTAGTGTAAAGACAGTAAAGACACCAAAAGGTGCAATTGCTGCTAATCTACTGCGCACTAATAAAAACGATACTCCGCGAACGTATAATAAAACGTAAAACACTTTCGGAGGGACAACGGGTTGAAAAGTTAATAAAATCAGATCACATTGGAAACAAAACTCCATCTAGATTTTAATACAGTTTAAAATAAATTGCTAATTCATTAGGTGCAGCTAATGCTAAATTACTAAATTCAATCAAAGCTGTGGATTTGAGCTCTAGTTTTGATCAGTGGGAAATAATAATTCTAGATTCTAATCGAATAACAAATTATTTCATAACGCAACTCCAAGAGATACAAGTAATAGTAGATATCGCTTTACCAATAGGAAAACCGGAAAATATCTCTAATGGTATCACCATAAACCAACCATAAAAATGGTTCTAAAATGCCATAAATATGGTTCTACTTCTGGAAATCAAATTTCCAAATATCTAATATTTCAGAATACTAAACCGTCCCAGTGTATATTCGAAGTACGACGGGACTGTAGCAAATCTCCGAGTATTTGTAAAATGTTAAAAAACTAAATTACATTTTTAGGTGGGTCTGGAAACAGATACAGAACCACTATTTTTGGCAGTAAATTAAACCGTTTTATAAATATTTGGTAAGCGTCTTGTTGCAGTCGGTTAAGGTTTCCGCCGAGAGTTTAAGCACTCGTTTGTGATAGGAAATGTAACTAAACCGATATTAGGTGTCGATTTTATAATGAAATCTGGTTTAGCTATTGATCTTTAAAATCGTACTTTAAGAATAAACAAAACCTTCTCTTCAGTAAATACTGTAATACAAAATAATGTTTCCTCATCACCACGCGATAACACTTGGTTAACGGGGACTATGGGAAACTCCTTCGCAAAACCAAATTGCTGACAATTTTTGTTACTCAAGGCCATCTTCTTTAATCTATTCCTAGAAGGATTAGTTATAAGCAGCATAAAATATCGCATTTTGAATTCTCTTTCAAAAAAGGTTTGATTCAGCAGTTTTCTCTCTCTTACATTTAGTACCGAAATGAGGTAAAAACCCTGTGGAGATTAAAGAATGCACAATAAGGTAACTGCCCATAATCTTGTTCCCTTACCACAATAGACCTATTCAGAGAGCTTACCAACAAATTTCGTTAGCCATGAAAGATATTTGTAAAACCGTTATATTGTACCATTTGACCTATTTGTATTTGCTAGAATGACGTATGGGTTGTGAAATATAGCGAAAACATTTTGAGGTTTTCGTAATATGATAACAAAAGGATTAGATTTAGTTTTGTGCAAGCCATGCATACAAGGAACATATAAACCATCCAAATAACATCGAGGTTCTAAGTCACGATGTATCCAAACATAGAACACTACCATTCTCTGGACAATTTAACAGTTTTTAGAGAGATTTTCCACAATAATTTTCTCCTGCAAATATAAGAATAGAAATATTCCAATAAAATCAAAACACCTTTAATTGATGTTTCGATTCGCAATGCTAACGAATCAAGAGGCCTTTTGAAAAAACATGACAACAAAGATTTTAATATCAAAATTGTTTACAAAAATATTTACTGTATTCAAACACAATCAGTCGACTAATTTAAAACAGCCGAAGATATACATTTCCTGTCAAAAGAGATAAATTGTATGTACATATCTAATATTCTAGTATACCAATTCCAAGAAAAATGGTAATTTACTTCCGATTTATCGGGACCAAATTTTCTGCTGATAGTCATATTCATGGGAAAAACTATCAAGCAAATATAATATCCATCAACGTCAAAATTAAAATTTGCGTTAAAATTAAAGGCGAGCTTTTATATCCAATAAGTTAAAATTAAATCTTCCCCTAACATTCATATAGATAAAATATAGAGGGCTCGTTTAATATATTTACTCCAAGCAATGCACCAAAAGCTACATTTAAGTGTGCTTTGAAAAAAAAATTGTTTGGTTTAGACGAAGAGCACATAGTATTATCATAAAGCACACTTCGATTTGGTTGTTTTCATTAATTTGCGAATTAAAAATTTACTTGTGTAAATTAAAACCATACAAAATGTTCATCTGGTATAATTATCTGTGCTTTTTGTCAAAAGAAATATTATGATTTGCTATAAATAAAGAATTTTAAAAAAACTTCTTTACCATAACTTTGCTTTGTTTTATAATGCCAGAAAAAGACTAGTAATTCTCTACTCGGAAGTGCTATTGTTGATGTAGGCAACCTCTGCTCCTGTCAAATTTCCTTTTCGAAATTAATGCACCACCCATTTAGGATTGGCTCGCTGGCCTTTTAGTTTATGAACGACATCAAACATTTTCATCGTCTTCCTGATCTCGAAGTTAAATATTTTTCTATAATTGCCACATTGTCCTCGTAAGAAACAAACACTCAAACCTATTTTTATGTCAATTGATGATAGCCGCAAGACGCGTTTTTATAACCTTTCCACAAAATTATAAATGATTGATGATCCGACCTGGAGGAACCCGTTTACACCTTCAAAAGTGTAATCACCACTAAAAAACGATTGCGTCGAATTTGACCAAGCCTATTTTGGATGCAGGATGTTACTTGGCATTAGCGTTTTTACCTTCAAAACTCGATTGCCCCATATACTCATAATTTTTGTTTCTTTATTTATTTAATTTAGCAGGACAACTTCAGGTCATTACTGGTTTTTTGTCTTTTATTTTCCCTTAGTTTTATCACTTGGTTGATTCTTTAATATCTCCATTTTCGTTTTAAACTATCCAATACGACCAGGAATAGCATTGGCGAGAGTACGTAATTTTGGCTTACTCTTCGAAATTTATATGGTATAGTTCACTTTGTTTTCGTTTGCAGGTGAGCTTCTGACGTTGCGATTATTATTGCTGTGTTAAAGAGGGAAATACCCCGCCAGCTCAAGTATTCCCTTATATAGGTCTTTTTTCTTGGTGTATTTTTTATCACGCCTACAATCATTTTTGTGATATACTGCCAGTATTTCAGACTTCCTGAATTAATTGTGTTATTGAGCTTGCAGTTGTAGATGATTACCTTTGAATATTTCTTTATACTTGGTAGGTGATGATTTAATTCCATCTCCCGAATTACTGAACTACATACTCCACCTGGTAAACAAAACATGTACATCTCTAGGTTCCATTAAATATTATATCTTATTACGCGACCAACTACTGATCTAAACCAATTTCGAATATCGTCGATTTGGTTCTCCTGACACACAACTGTCATCTAACCTTTAACTCCAACGCAATTTTTTTCCTACTGACTTCTTTTTTCTAGAGACTTGATTACGGTTTTTTACATTACATTAATGGTATATAGTCCTCGATAGGTTTCTAGCATGTACCTAACTCCTTATTATTAATTGTTTTAAATTATTATATACTTTCACAACTATTAATTTCAAATTGAATTTGTGGTCAACAGCTAACGAGATTTGCTCCAAAACTTCAACAAGTGTTGACTCGTTAAAATCTATAAATTTGAAAAAATTTAGTTGCTGGCTTTAATTTAAAAAAATATGCAACTTATATGCAACTTATATGCAACCCATTAAAACATTGTTTTAATGTCAATCTGTATTAATAAAACATTTTATAACACGTAATTGACTGTTTTCTTTGCTCCAAAATTTTAATCTCTTTGTCCACTAAACATGGCCATCCTTCCTTTACAAATTTCATCACTTGCGTCAACTCACGATCTGATTTGGTCGTGACTGCAATTTTGAATGGTAAAAATTTGTATCTGGAGCAACGGAAGTCGTGATAGAGCATTTTTATTTCCGAGTTTCTCGGTCGATTTGTATTTAATGGTATATGTGAACCCTATTAGCAAAATAGCCCACCTCTGGAGACGATTAGCAGTCATCACGGGCAGGTCCTTCTCAGCATTAAATATTGAAACAAGCAACTTATAGTCAGTAACAAGCTCAAACATCCGACCACACAAGTATTGATAGAACTTGACGCAGCCAAACACTATAGACTAAGCCTTCTTTTCAATTTATGAATATCTTCGCTGATGACTGTCCAAAGGGTTTGACGCAAATGCTCACTTCTATCGGGATAACGATGTGAAATCACAGCACCAAAACCATGACTAGACGCATCTGTTACCAGCACCGAAGGATAAAATCTCTACGATAATGAACCATTCGCATAAACTCTATGTAGTTTTGCTTTATCTTTATGGTAGCATTGTGTTGGGCGGACGACCATTTAAACTTAGCCCCATTTCTTCTCAATTCATTCAATGGAGCTGAAATCTGCGAAAAATTATGGATAAAACGATTATAGTAATTAACCTTGCCCAAAACCGCTTGGGGCTCTTTAAGGTTGTTAGGTTTCGGCATTTCCGCAATAGCTTTGACACGCTCATAAGATGGACGGATCCCATCATCATCGAATATATGCCCCAACTTACTAGTGACTTTCAGTTTAAAAAATGTACGTTTTTTAAGGTTACAAACGAGATTTGCCTCTCTTAACCTTCTGAACATTTCTTCCAAATTTTTAAGGTGTTCTTTCTCGGTTCGACCAGTCACTATGATATCATTAAGGTAAAATTGAACATGACATCATTGAAAAATGGCTGAAGCACTAGCTATACCAAATGGAAGACGCTGATACCGAAACAAACCAAAAGGTGTTATT
This sequence comes from Tipula confusa, assembly GCA_963556175.1. Lineage (NCBI taxonomy): Eukaryota > Metazoa > Arthropoda > Insecta > Diptera > Tipulidae > Tipula > Tipula confusa. The sequence continues at coordinate 71,218,740 of OY744476.1, forward strand.
ATCACAACCAATTCTTTTGGCTTTTTATCCAATTCTAATTGCAAGTAGGCCTCACGAAGATCAATTTTTGAAAACAATTTTCCTCCTTCTAAACGATGGAATAGTTCTTGTACTCGTGGAATAGGATACTGCTGTATATTTAACTGTGAGTTGACAGTTACTTTAAAATTATCATAAATTCGGACGGCTTTGTGTGGTTTAGGTAATGTGATTTGGTGCAGCCCATCCACTAAACTGCATGGCTTTCAAACTTTCTTTGATGACTGTCGGATTCCTCTGTAATAAGTTTTGAAATGTGACGTCTGTCAACGCTTTTCACTTCGGTTTATTATCCAAAGCTGAAAAATGTTTAACATTTTTTACCGCAACATCCCAAAAGTAATAAACTTCCTTGATCCTTAAATTGTTTCTGTAACACAGTATCAATTCCTCCACAAACAAATCGATCCCGTAGAGCATCAGTTAAAAAGCTATTACATTCTCATATAGTAGTTAACAGTTTTTGATTTGAAGAATAAAACCTTTAATGACCTTCAATGACCTTGATAAAATGTTAAGTATGTATTCATGTCGTTCAATAATAATGTTCTCTTTCCGGTATCAAAAAGTTTGTTTGATTAGTACCCTAACGCGGTTTCATATTTAATAATTTTGGTAATGGCGCCTTTGATGACATTAATTGAATTTTAACCTTTAGAATGATAAAATTCATGTCGAAAGATATCCAATTAGTAAATTAGTGAACATTAAAAATTTGATGTTCAAATTTTTAACCTTTAAAAATCCTTTAAAGTCCTTGCATAGAATTTATATAAACCCTATTATATCAATTACAAGGTCCTCAAGCTTAGTAGATTGATCAATGATAATTTTGTTAAATTTATAAACACAAATCAGCTTAAATCTCACCACTACAAAAATCTATGTTGATATTTTCATGAGAAATGATGTTTCCCTGAAATGTCATATTGAAAGTCTACAGACCCAATCCAATACCGATCATTTCATTGATATATTGAAAAAATGTGAGACAGTGCCAATTAATTCGATATTGCCTATGTCTCAATCGGACGTAAAATGCAAAGAGTTGTATGTTTCTAGACCATAAAGCAAAATGATGAAGGTAGATAGTTCACTTACAAATTGGATCAAAATAAACGCTGTCTAAAATACCAAATATATACGATCCGCTTGGGTATAGTTATCTCTGGTGGTTATTCTCTTCAAAATATTTAAGCAACGACTTTGGATAGTAGAGCTGGATTGAGACATGAATCTTCCAATGATTCTGAACTTCGAGTTGAATTCCATTTTACCACGAAATTTAGAAATGACTACTATTTTATTGCAGATTAAAGCAATCCTTAATTTTCACCCTTTTTGTACAGATTATACGACAGTATCGATGATTTCCAAGTAATATTTCCGGGACATAATAATTAATAATAGGTTGGCCTGGTTGCTGTTCCAGAGTCATATGCCAAGAATATTTGGAACAGAAAGCCTAAAAAGTATCATAATAATCAGAAACGAGTACTCATCAGAGCCGTGTATCATCAATTCGGCTGCTAGTTTAAAGTAGGACATGTAAACTGGCGAAAAATTATAAAAGTTTGATTTTAAAACCAACCACAAGATATAGAATCAAGGTCAAGAACACCACAGTAGCGTAATAGAAATTAAACCATGCTTGGAATCAATAAATATTTTTGCGAGCAACAAAACATGAGTGGTATACTTTATGTCGTATAATATTAGTGGTATGGTAACTTCAAAAGAACTACCCGTTAATTTTAACAAATACTTAACAAAAAAAGAAAATTCACGAATTTTTTTAATTTTTTGCAGTTTGAACTCAGAAGTTGAAAGCAGGACTATTCATATAGTATTTACACGTTGCTTTTAACTGTTTCGTAAAATTAGCAGTACATTAGAATTAATTACTTTAGAAAGACAAGCAACTATGTAATGGTCATTATGGTTTAGAACTGTTAACAAAAAGTATGAATTTACCATAGCTATAAATCTCTTACATCCTTTATATTTGCTATTAGGCCAATCACTTCAATTTTTGATTAACTCTCAAAACGGAACAGGATATAAATAACCAATTTTCTTGTAAATATATCTTTCCAATATTGATACGATTTTAACTATTGGCAAACCATATCATGACACAGTTATTGTTATTCCTATAGAACGACTACTATACACACATCAACGTTCACAATCAACAATAACACTTTATTTATTTAGTTTTTTTGATCCAAGCCTTAAAATAAAACTATCATCACATATATAGATTACACAACGTGATTACGGTCAATCACAAAAAACAAGCAAAAAAAAAACTTCATATCAGCAAAACCAAAATCATCACAAGAGCACACATATCCTTTCGTTATTCCAATTGAATTATTCCAAAAGTAAATTGATTCCTGTCATCTTCTTTCGACAGTACAGTAATGTGGTTGCTGTTGTTTTTGTATTTTCGTTTTCAGTATTGCGTGTGTGTGTGTCGTAATATAGTATAGACAATTATTTGACAGTTTTTGGTAGTTTTTTTTATTTTCAAGAATATTAGGGTTAAAATAATATTAAACTTTTGTCAAAGCTTTTGGTATATATACGATAGACAGAAAAAAAATCCTTTGATACATTTTAAACTACGAGGATATTTACATAATACAAAAAAAAGTCGAGCTTTTTAAATAACCAGAAAATCCTTTACTTTTTTTTGTGCCGTTAAAACTTTTTTGAACGACTTTAGTTTTTTTGTTTTCTGTCGTTTTAAAGATGATTTTGTACAGTTTTGTACTGTCAATTTCGATTATGATACTATATATTGTGTGTGTATGTGTGTTGAGAATATATATGTGAAGCGATATATATATATATACAAACACACACATATTTTAAAGTATGTAATATAAAGGAAATGTGTAAGGCATCCTTTTAAAAGCATAATGGCTTCGGTTATGTTTTCTTTTTTCACCGATATAATGGAATGAAACAGAAAAGCTTTAGTAACCCAAAAAAGTTTTTCGTTTAATGTATAACTTTTTTTTATTGTTGTTGTTGTTAGTTTGTGTTTTTATTTTTTAATTTTTTATTTGCTTTCGTTAGATTTAGTGATTTCCCAGGTTCATTGTTGGCAATACACAGAAAAATGGAGCTTCAAGTAATTAGTAGAATGATCTCATTAACACACAAATTAAAATGTTTGTTGTGCTATACTATTATCCATGCATGGGATGGTTATATATTTTGTGTTGTAAACTATATCCCGGTCGACCTTTTAAGGGTACATATATACACACATCAAAGTTGTTCATGTTTTGAGCTTTTTAATTCTATCCTGCGGCTACAATTGAATTAAAATGTTTTATATTTTTAGGTTTTATATTTTTTTAAACAAATTAATAATTGGCATAAATTTATAAATATACCGTTTATGTATAGGGTGACCCATGTTATTTGGGGCTAGTATAGTATGCGTCTTACAAAAAAATGAAACGAGCATATTATTGCTACTATCCTAACTACCAATAAGTATTTTCAACTCTAATCCAAGTATTTCCAATTCACTTCCCAGGACCTGAAGTCAAATTTACTAAGTGTTATTTAATAAGGAACGGTCTCGGGTCATCCAAACTGTGAGATTTTTCGGAATGGATGCCAAATTCATGTGCAGTGATCACCAATAAGTCACTACACAACTATGATGACAGTTGTCATATAAGTCAAGAATTACACGAAAATGAACCATTTTTTTACTGTAAAGGTCTAAAAAACGAAGATGGAGAAAATGCAACATCAAAGTTTTGTTAGAATTGTGGAAAGCAACCACCGGTAGACACCTCCGTGTTAACATCGATGAGGTACTCGACACTTGGAAGGAGCCTTTCTCGGATTTACTAAATGCTCAACAAGACAGTGTCATTTTAATGCGGTCAAATACAGATTGCGGAAATGTGCATAGAGGAATCATCCTTTATGAGGAATTTACACTGGCTATTCAAAGATGAAACTATCCCATTCCCCTAGTTGATTGAATTAATTCTGAGTTCTTCGATCAGTATGGCATCCATTAGATTTAATGTCACATGTCTCCGTGGGATTAAAGATATTACTCCAATCTCTTTGGTTAGTTTTATCTTGATTTAGATGATGAGCACATATGACCGCATATATTGGACAAACACTTTCAAATTAGAAGTCAATTCAACGACCTATAGGCGAGCTAAAGTTTTCCAGATGGTTCTATATTACCCGAGCACCAAAGTGGAGCTACATGGGTATAAGCACATGATTTCTTCGATTTAACGATTTGTAATAAATTTGCCAAGTGAACCTCACATTTATATATATTCAGATTCCACAGTAACATTACAGTTTCAATACAATGAAAAAGTTAACCTAATCGATTAGCGTAACTTAGCGATTGTTTGAAAAGAGACGAAATTGGCTTCACTTCGTTGTAGTTCGGTTTCGAGCTCATCAAATATAATTCGGACGTTCTCATGAGCTTGAAACTGAACTACAATGAAGCGAAGCAAATGTCGTCTCTGTTACAGCTTCTGTCATGTAGAGTTACTCCATCTGTGAGACCATTATTTGAAATTGGTATTGTCTAATCGGGAACAATTTTGCTTAGGAGAGTTCATGGTTGGGTGCAAAATGAAAACCAAAGCCACTTCCATCAAAATGGCTAATGATATGAGCTCCGATACATTTGAGGCAGTTACTCTTTAATTTGAAGGGTTATCGGGATTATCCTTAAGTATTGCAAGCGCATTACTTACGGTGCGTGATTTGAGAAACGCTAGTTGTTAACATATGATGAGTTCTTAAGCATATTTAAACAAATTACAGTATTGTTGAAACGAAAGCCATTACTAGACGCACAAGATGACGATTGGGATTCGAGAACGCCGGCAAGTTTTTTGAAATTTCGACCACTCACCATGATGCCAGAACCAAATCCCAGAATGGTGCCATACCTGTTGAAGGAGCTCTTGCCATTAGTTATGTAGCGATTATGTTATTTGGTAACCCTTTGGCCCAGGAGAATCAAAATTATTTTAGTTTGAGTACAATAACGTCACAGTAGTGTTCTTTGCCTTTGTAATTTTGCTGAGCATAACCTCTGCATTTGCTAATTTGAATGCATCTCAGAATCAATGCAGATCTTAACCCTCAGTTGCTTTATATTCACACAGCGTTGGGTTTCTGGTAATGAAACACCAGTCTAGCAAATACAATTTGTTGCGGGTATTTCTGAAATAACATTTCGTTTCGTTGGTGCTCCCGTATAAAACCAATTTAGCATTGAAATTCGATTTTGTCATTTTGATAGAGTTTGGTTTTCCTTTGGTTTGTCAGTTTTTATACCATTTTTAATTGCGTTATTTTGTATGGAGACTTTCGAAGCTTGTTACGTATAAAATCAAAAAGTGACCGCTGTTAATAATTAATAGCGCAGGATCATGAATTTTACTGTTGCCCAGACACACAACAAACATAAACGCTGATTCTCATTTTTTAAATTAATTTTTAATTACTTCACACAACAAAATGAAACACGTTTTTACTTTTTTTGAATTCAGCACCCAACCAACATTTTATTCTTTCTTGACAGCTACATTACAACTAAGGCTATGTGTTAAAACGATTTGCTAATTGTTTAAATTGTTTTTTATATAACCTCTCACAATTCTCTTCATGATCTATTTTGTTCGTTTTTTTGTAATTCTCATGCGTACGAATTGTCAAACCGGAGGGTATTAATATTGGTGTTTGTGTTCGTAGTATTGTACATGCGCACTGTATTTGCGCATGTCGTTTTCATTTTTTTGTTAGTTTTTTTCGATACATGATTTTTTAAAAATTCGTGCACATCTAAAGTTTTAGTTGTGTTGTTAAATACACAAATATTTATTTATATAATAAATTTAAATCGCTTTAAATTTTGTAAATTTTAGTTAATTTGTTATTTACCATTTTAAAAAATAAATTTGGTTCATTTGTTTCGATGAGAATACAAAACGATTTCTTGTTAAAATTGTTAAACGTAATACCAAGTAATACTAATAATAATGTTGCTTGTGTTTGTGTGAGAGTACATGCGCAGTGTAATCAAAGTGTATTACTCATGCTGTTTACTTTTTTTTGTTAAACTTGATTTTGTGACTTGATTTTTGATTTTCTAACTTAAAATTGTGAACACTTCCTATTTTGAAACACAAATTGTATTCTCTGTTCGATTTTCGAGCAAAATAATATAGTTCCGTCTATAATATTTTTCTTTGAATGAAAATACAAAACGAAATTTTATTTTTATTTTGTATGAATAAGCCATATATCGTCACATCGAAAGATTGGAAAAATAATACTCATGCGGTAATCGATTTCAACCGCTTCGACATTTAGGCTTTATTGAAGCAACATTTAGGCGTAATTTACATGAGAATTAAACTGACACATTAAAATAAAATTGAATCACACAATAATAAATGTGTATATTATACACTGTATACGTATATGAAATTTTCAATTCTCTTGCGTTAGAATGAATAAAAAAACGAACAAAATCGGAGTACTGGTCGTCTCGTGACTGATTGCACTCATCTAATCAAATTGAATGAAATCGCATGATCTTGGTGGTCAATTCTCATTGCCGTGGCGCAAGATAAAGGTCCTTTTAAATTTTGTTTCTATCAATTCCATTGATCCGTTGGCAGTGTGGCTGAATTTGAAGTCTTATTAAGTTGTTTCTCATCTAACGGTAAAGATCGCCTGTCTATTTCAATAGTGGATTTTCACAATTTATATGCGTTGACATCAACATCTTTTAAGAGTCTTGTCAGTTATGATAATATATGTATTGTGTCAAGTTCAATTTAATAGAATTTCCTTTATGCAAGTATTTTTACTTTGATGCCATTTAAAATTACCTACATATTATGAGTTATGGAGACTCGTGATCAATATCGACCCCACCTAATATAATTTATTGACCAATATAAATTTTAATTTAATGTGATCAAAACATTTTTATCGTACGAACATATTGCCATAATCGTATATTTTCCTTTATTTTCCCAATAAATTTTCATACGCCAAATAAATTAATGTCTGTTCAGAAAATCATTATTTTACATTTTAGTTTTAAGTGGATATGGAAAGTTCACCGAAGCGGGGACAAATACCACACATACACAAAACAATTATTATGACAACCAACTTCGAAAAACGGATGAAAAACCATCATCATACCCAAAATGAAAATAATTTAATTTATTTTAAAAATTATAAAAAAATGTCTGTTTTATTTATTTGGATTTTTGTAATTGTCAGCGGGTGTTAAACGATATGGCGTTTTGGGGGTAATCTTATGCTATGCGGTCTCAAATGCGGGACTCGTTGGTGACTCAAAATTCCCGAAATTTTAATCCAAAACCTCGGTAGAAACTTAAATCTTTTTACCGATACAAAAAGGTACGGTATATGCCTAATACGGCCTATATCTGCTTCTGTATATTTTTATATTTGTAAATGACGTTGTTGCTGGGTATGTACATTATAATGAATAAAATTATGTGCCTGAAAAACAAAAAACAACATAATCTCATGCAACATATTGGTTTTATTTAATTTTCCATTTATTTAAATCATTTAAACCAAACCCAACCATACCAATAAAACGAACTGCACTGAATGAATGAAATTTCTGGGAATGGGATTAATTTTGTGTATCGTTAATATATATATTTATATAGGTAGTGCAAATATGTGTTATGTTTATCTATGGGTAACTGGGGTATGTTTTGTCGGCTGATGAGGAAAATATTATATTGCTTAAAACGTAAATTTGAATCAGGTGTACGTGTAAAAATCATTTTTTGGAAAGCTTAATTTTTCTGGGTGGTATGCTTTTCATAAGTTTAAATTAATATTAATGGGTATATTCAGCTTGCCGTCACTATTTTATTGATTGAAAATGATTCTGCTATTATGCTAGTGTAGCATATGGTAGGTAATCCATAGGTATTTATATTGTGTCGTTTTGCTATTATAAAACAAAAGAGAATGCAAGAAAATCCGAATCGGTTTTTAATCTCCAAGATCTTAAGAGTGGGTAAACTAAATAATTTACTGATTGGAACCATTTTAATTTTAATGGAAACTATCAATGGAGTGATTTGGTATCACCAAAATAAATGGTTCAATTAAGTCCACCAGCCAAACCTGTTTGTGTCAAAATTACTTAAACAATTCTATGAGAAATACCAATTAAAATATCTAAAGGATTAACGTATTAAATTTAGATAAAACGGGTAATCTTGTATATTCCACCCCAAATAAACCGGTTCTAAACAATTCCATCACGAGCTGGACCACATGTTACTTCACTTTAAAAGAAATTACGTTTAAAAGTTTTATATATAACTGCAATATAACTCCAATTTGATATTCTTCTTATCAAATGCACCCCACATATACCACACCATCGCCATATCCAGGTCATCAAAATCCTCAAAATAATAGCAAATATATAATGAAGAGCACATATATATAAAACCAAACACATCCGAACAGATAAAACAACAAACAAACTTTCCAACAAAGCTCTTCGCGTGTTCCAACTAAGTCTGATATATCAAGCTTTTTTGCCAAGATTACATCGCAATCTAGATAAAGTTACCAACATTAAGAGCATCAAGAGCAAACTAACAGAACAAACTCTTAACTCACCAGTCTCCAGCCATTTTGTCCCTAGCTCTACTCAACCCCAAAATCGATGAACCAAATTCCAAGCAATAAAATAAATTCTAAAATTATTATTTACGTATATTTCAACACAAAACACAAACTAGCAGGCCTTGGATTAGCTATTAAGCAGATTTTAAAATATTTTTGTTGACATGTCTAATTTTTCACCAAAAATGGTTGGTCTAATCCTAATTAAACCTTTGATGCTTTTAACAAAAAGACAAACTCGGTTGTTGATGAAAACGCGACGCACTTTTATTTTTGGCACAATCCGATTACTGCATCTCCAAACACAAAACATATATATTCATCGTGGGAATTTCTATCTGTCGAGCATTCAGCCCAATTCGCATCGGGAAATTTATGATACGACTGTGGTTTTTATTATTTTTCATCACTAATTTTATTCCTAATTTCTCTTTTAAATATTAAAGAGCAGGCTTTTGCTCTATTAAGTCAGTTTGTGTAGGTTTGATTGTTCGTTGTGCCAATATTTATGCGCTTACTAAAATATCAAGCTTATAGTTTACTGAAACATCGCAAATATTCGATAAGCTTCTGGTAGTTGACATTTTCCCCATGTTAAACATCGAAAGGAGTATATCTACATCAGAAAGACCAAAACCAGCAACCATGTAACCGGTCTGATTTATTTGGAAGTTCGAAACTCTTTTGAAACTCTCTTGTTATAAAGACTTTTTTTGGTGTAATAATAGTCTTTCTTTCCATCAATAAGAAATCCTGATGGTCGCCTCATTAATATTTTTGCTCTAGAAGTTTTCCGTTTAGAAAAACAATTTTGTTTTAAAAATGTAACACTTTCGAAGCGCACTTTACGGCCATTTAAAATGAATTGTTACTCTCGGCTGTTTTACTAAAGATGGCACCTGACCTGAGAAAGAAACCAGATTGGATTTAGATAAAAATATCTTTAGCTCAATCCGCTTTCTCTTCTTTTAGCTCAATACACTTTTTCCAGTGATGTTCATTAGCATCGATATTATGTTTAAAGCTTATGTATATAACTGCCTATCCCGGGTAGCTATTTTCTTTTAAAATGATAGAAATTATTTTAGCTTATGCAGTTTCTGGCTATGGTTCCTTCACATACTAAAATTGACTATTTTGGATTGATTTATAAAAAGAAGCTGGACACTCTATTTGTCTAGGGCTGTTTTTTTTTGTTCTCGTATTTTTAACCACTTGTTCGATAACTGGCTGTCTGGGAACCCAATACAAAACATACTTTATATATTTGGTTGATGTAATTATATTAAAACACAGTGTCTATAATTGTATTGGTTGATATTTTAATTAGTAGAGTTTAGGCATCTTACTCAGTGTTCAGGGTACACAATTTCTCATAGCTCTCCGTTTTTTTTTTTTTTGGATTTGACTCCAAACAAAATAAGTATTTCACAGTTTGCGTAATTTACCCGGTGCTATCACAAATCTCTTCGGCGGACAATGATTGTTCGAGTTTGTGTTGGAGGTGGTTTGCCAATACCACATTCAATACCTATAGATAGATTTATTGAGGGCTGCCCCTGGAGCATTAATGCCTGATAAAGCCAATTGCATTACCAAATCTCGTAGAAAAGTTCGGCTCTTGTGAGTTTTGTTACTCGGTTTATTTGCTGTTTTTGTTATCGAACTTCGAAAATCTGCTTAGTTCCTAGAAACGATTAAACCCCATACCAGTGCGATACAAAGGATTCGAAATCGTTTCCCACAAAACCTTCGCTTATTCATTGTTTCAATGGTGAAGTGCTGCGATTGTCAAAATTGCTAGGTATGAATTAAATTCCTCTTCGGTTTACATTTTCCATTATCACGCTGGTTTATTTATTATATTCTTTATTTATTATTATTTCTGTTATATTCTTCATATATCCAATGCTTTCCGGTTTGTATAGTGTATTTAAACACCTAAAAGTGTCTGTTACATACGACATATTGGTTAATCATTATAAAACATTTTATGGAGAAGAAGCCCGCATCATCAACCGACCATATATGAATTGAAGACACTCACGTATGGCACCGCAACAGCTGCATTTCTATAGCAACTCGTTGTGTAAAAGAAATTGGCACACGATTGCGGTCCAGTCACCCAAAATAAGCATGGACCATACTGAATGGCATAATGACCGGAGCCAACACCATAGCACAAATTAAAACTTTAATTGAGCACACAACAAACGCGTTGGTTTCATGGGTTTCAACTACGAAAATTTTTATCGAACCGGGATGAAATAAGATCGTACGTTCATAACAATCAGGAGAAGGAGATCAAACAAATTGGAGAGCAGGTAGAAATGCCGAAAGTTTTGGGCTTTCAATGGGATCCAAATTAAGACACATTTAAATTTACTGTTCAACTACAAATGCGTGATAAACACACTAAGCGAACACTATTGCCGGATGCCAGTCGAACGTTCGATCTATTTGGCTGGTTAACTCCGATAATAGTCAAAGTTAAAATTTTATTTCAAAATCTGTAGATGTAAAACATTAATCTGATGAGGCAGATAGAAGGTTTATTGATGGTGAATATCACAAAAATTGAATTGTTCACCGACTCACAAATTCCATCGGATTGGCTGTCAGACCAGTCGAGGCGTTGGACCACTTTTGTTGCTAACAAAATCAGCGAAATTATAAAATTATATAAGCGAGAGCATTGATGGCATGTTGTGTTTAAGGACAATCCTGCAGATATCGCATCACGAGGCATGAGCACGGAGGAGTTATGTAACTGCAAGCTGTGGTGGAGCAGACCTCATTAGCTGATTGATGATGAAGAGACCAAATCTATTCAATTCAAGAACTTGCATCTACGAAAGATAACGATCGAATAATTACGACCATCAAAGACAGAGGTAATCACGGTATCTACCAATTATTTTATTGAAAATATCATTAACAGATACTCCAGCTTTGCAAAATCGTAAAGAGTATTATTCCTTATCATGCGTATCATCAACAAGTTGAAACATAAACAAAGGGCACGGACAAAGAGAGAAGAAATCATTCCTGCTGAAATAGTTTTAGTTCGAGAAATACAAAGATCGGAATTCACAGTTGAATTAAATGCACTGTAGAACAAAGGGACAGTACCGAGAACTAGTAAGTTAATAACATTAAATCCATTTTTAGATGAACAAGGTATAATAAGAGTAGGAAGCCGCATAAAAAAATATTTTGCATAGCATCCCATCATATTGCCAATAACTCATCACGGAGTCAAATGCATAGTCAGCGATGCACACTTACTTTATAATCATCCTGAAATCAGTTTACTCACCAGCATCATACGACACAGATTTTGGATAATCAAAGGCCAAGTATTATCGAGAGCGACAGTAAACAACTGTATTAAGTGTATAAGGCAAACCCCGAAGACAGAACACCAGATGATGGGGAACTTACCTGCAGAGTGAGTTCAATATGTATATCCTTTTCATCATCCGTGAAATGATGACAAGGTACGCATTGTGGATATACGATTAGCAAACAGTGAGAAAATTCCAATACAAAAACTGTGCAAATTGCTAATTCAGCCATATGGATCAGGTGATTCATGGCCGGCGGAATGTTGACACAGAAAATGATGGCACAGAATCTAGAACAAATTCACAACAGAAATAATAATAATATTAGATTTATAAAGATAAACAGCTGACACTTTACAATATCAATACCAAGTTGTTTACATCGGAATGACATTTATAATTGTTGTTGTGACGATTGATCATTTTAGCTCAATATTTTATTGAAGATCAGCATTAGTCTATTAAACTCAAGATGTCACTATGCACGATTAAAAAAAAGGTAATTCTAAACTTAGAAAGCATATGTATAGATGTCCATACAGGCAAGCCTCAAATTCTTGGCGGTTTAAAACTAGTTTAAAAAAAAGATCAAGTCATTCTAAAGCGAGCCATCAAGCGTACGAGTAACAAAAATATTATATAACTATTGTGAAATATTGTAATTTTCAACATTAAAATAAAATTGAATTCATTGTATTATTGATCATTAATTATTTAAAGTCAATAATTAAACCTGAGATACGGAGAGGCGATAATTGTACTCCAATACTCATCAACCGCTGACTCCGAATCTTCATTGTTGGCATATCTTTTACCACCGAACCCATTTTTCAAGTTTTGTATTAGCCAAATGAGGCCATTTAAGTTCGCATAAGACTCAAATTTTTTAATCTGAAGAAAATCAATAAAAAATATTCCAACCGCATTCCATAAAATTTACCATGATTATAAATCGACGCATAAACTCAGCTTCGCTAAACCACAACTACCATCTATAAGTAGGGGTGAAGATTTCTTGGACCATCTTCGTATCTTTGGCTTTCGTGATAATTTGTTGATTTTTGAATACATTTAAAGGGGCTTCATAGTACTGAATTTGGTTTGTGCCATCTTCTTCCACACTATGTATTGTGGAAAATCAAAATAGAGTGTTGATCCCGAGCGCTAAGTGACAAAGCATCATCAATTTTGCTGGCACATTTTGTTTTTTATATGAGTTTAAAAGTTGTTTCGATAATTTTTCCAATCGGGAAAATCAGCCGTCGTTGTTGTTGGTACAAATGTCAGTGGCTAATGATTTGTTAGGACTTTGATTTTCTTTGCTCAGTAGAAATGATTTGGTAAATTATCCAATGCACAAAAAATTACTAGCATCCCTTCCTCATTTACTGCGTAGTTATTTTTAATTCTGTTTAAAGGTCGAGATATATATTATGTATTAGGTCTGCTTTTTCAATATTTGCATGATTAGAAGCGACGGAGGTCAGTTTTAACGTTTTATAGAAATCTCTAAAAATAAGTATATTAAGTAGATAACAACACCTTTTTGATTTGATACAATAATTGGAGCTCATTTGTTTTTAAGTTGATGTTCACTTTCTCAGATTGTATTGCTTTTTTCTGTGCGTTTTCATCTTTTTTGAGGTTAGTTATTGGATTTTTTTTTAATTTTTCATAGTTTTTAATGATTCGTCGATAGTATAATGGATTCTTTTGTATCATTTCAGTTTCCGTTTTGTCAAGGGTGACACGTAAATTGGCATTCTCAAGTTTCGTAAATATTCTTACGACATTGATTAGGTGCATGTTGTTTTACTCTCCGAATAAACGATGTCATCTATATATAGATATAACAAATAGTTATGATGAACCATTTTAGGACATCTTCTATCTTATCCTTTATAAGATAGTCTGCAAATTCGTAGGATTCCAAGGACAAATAGAGAGAATCTCATGAATTATGTGAATTTAATTTCAAAAACGATTTCTTTTAATTCAGATATTAAATTCGTTTCAACTGTGTATTGCATTCCGTCAAAACATCCAAAAGCATTGCCAGCTATAATTCTAAAATACGTTGATAAAGGATCGTTTTATGTTAAAGTATTTAAAGTTTAAAAATTTAAACTTAAGTCATTTAGAAGTTTTTCAAGCCACTACACGCATTTACGTTAATGAAAATCTCACGAAACGTAATTATTTATTCCAAAAACAGCTTGAACCTCTGAAAAAGAATGGGATTATAAGCCAAATATTTACAAGAAATGGGTTGGTTCATATAAAAAAATAATAAGGCCTATATGTATTCACTGTCTCGAATCTTAATGACCTTATTACAATACCGGACAACAGTAACGCCATATTATGACGGTGAAATATTTATGTTTAATTTTATTTTTATTCTATTTTTATTTTTGTTTTATTTTAATTTCATTTTTAAATATTAGGCAATTCAATAATTGTTTGACAATAAATTTTGTTATTAATAAAGGTATGGGCGTGTGCTTCGTTCTATGTCAGATATCGATTTTTATTTGGTTTAACTTTGAACTGATGTTGATGTGATATGTTAAGAATGGTGTTGGCTAATTGTTTTACGATGAGTTCCATACCTATTAAATTTGCTAACAGTGTCATGAAATGCTCGCTTAATCCCTTAGTTTGAACATGGATTCTAAATTTGCTGAATTCCATCAGTTAATAGATGGAATAAATTTTCACTTCATTGCCATTACAGAGTCTTGGCTTAAACCATGGGTATCTTCCAAGTCTGTAGGTATATCTGGTTACAAATATTAATTGAATATCTCATGGAGGTGGTATGGCCATTTATATAAATAATTTGTTGAAATTGAAGATTCATGACCAATTTATTCATAGCTTGACTAAATTTTTAATTATTAAAGTGTTTATTAACAACTTTGTCATTGTAGTTGGTGTAATATATAATACTGGAGGTAGAAATGTGAAAGCCTTAGAAGACACACTATCTTCACTTTCTGAATATGATAATATTTTAATTGCTGATGATTTCAATTTAACATGTTTTTAAGTAGTACGTCAAGAAATCTTTTTAAAATCGTACTTGCTAGCCAGAATTTTGGGTACCTTCCTAATGATCAACCAACATATTTTTCAAACTTTTATCATAGTGCATCGCTATTGGATCTAATTCTTACATGAAATAGTGATAAAATAAAAAGGCTAATGCAGCTCTATGTGTCAATTTTCGATAATGATTTTATCTATTTATCGTATTCGTTATACCAGATTCTATTTCCACATTTCAATATAGATCCTATAAAGGTATTAATCATAAAGCGTTGGTTAATGACTGCCTCAATGTGCATTGGGAGTCCATCTTTCAATTTGTTTCCATTGACCAGAAATTTTCGATACTTAACGCATATCTTCTGTACTTATTTAATAAGCATGTTCCGGTTAAACAATTTACTCCAACTAAACAAATCTAGCCTGTATGATGCAGTGATTGAAACTGCAATAATTGATAAGGAAATATGATATACGTTTAGGAATTATAACTAAACGAATGAAAACCGTATATCCTTGTGTAATAGTAGGCGAAAAGTTAACAATTTTATTAGAAAATCCAAATCCATTTTTCTGAATAAAATGCTTCATCACAATTTGCCACCTAGCGACCTTTGGAACAACATCCATAACCTTGGTCTTAGTAAAGAAGTAACAAGAATAACCCCTCTTTTCGCATCGAATCAAATTAACACTTGGTTAATTTATCATATGTATGCTGTTATCCGCTAGATCAGGATATTAGTTAAATTATTGAGATCGACCCGGTTACAGACACCATGGCAGCCAATAGCTAGTAAATTTTTGTTGGGGTAAGGAAAGGAAAGGAAAGGTATGTCAGTAATGACAGAATTGGACCGGTTTCCCGGTAGCCAATATTCAAATTACTTGTAGCATAAGACAATCCCAAATTTACTGAACTGCTCTGCATTTGGGCATCTGTTTTCAGCAACTCCAGTGTGCCACCATTCATCTGTTATCTGCACAGGTTCAAACTCTTGTTTGCACTTTCTTTAAATTAGTATCAATAATTGGTAATGGCTTAAAGAAATAGACTTAGTCATGGCTTTGAATAAACACATTTACCCCACATTAAAATAATTTCTCATAATAAGTAACTTAATCTGGTGATTAGTATCAATTTGAATTATAATTAAGTCATTTCGCTTTATATATATATATATATATATATATATATATATATATATATATATATATATTATATATATATATATATATATATATATATATATAGATATATATATATATATATATATATATATATATATATATATATATATATATATATATATATATATATTTATATATATATATATATATATATATATATATATATATATATATATATATATATATATATTATATATATATATTTGGTAGGTAAAGCTTCGATGAAAATAAAATAAATTCAAATAATGAAATGTTTATCATTCTTAGCACAAAACAACCACAAAAACCATATAAAAATGCTTAAAGTATTTAAATTATGAACTAAAGGCTACCTCACTCCTTTCATGGACCACAGTTTTTTTGGTGTTTATATAGTTAGATAAAACAACAATTGAAAATACAAACACATGAATAAACAAAATATATACCGTTTAGATTCATTTCCTAATCAAACACCAAAATACACACCCAGTCCAATCCTAATCGGGCGGAATTTACAAAACATAAAATCATAAATTACAAAACCACAATTTAAATAGGGCGATGTTGAATTAACAAAATTTTCGTTTTTATGTTTTAGAAAATCATTAATTTAAGCACAAAATCAAATTTGTAAGACTAATCTTCGTAAATTTGCAAAGTTTAATACTTCTTACGTGAAAGCTTCTTAAACGCAATAACATTTAATAAAAACATTTTTAAAAAATAATATTGGAACTATACTAAATGGTTTTTAGCTTGAATAACTGATTTAAACTGTACAAGCAACACGGAAAATGCAACCCTTTCAAAAAAAGTCGTTCTCCAAATGCTGATTTGTATCTCGGAAGATTTATATCTTCAAGAATCTTAAAATGAGGTTTAACTATTACCAAAACCATTTGCGTTCGATCAAAGTCTTAAATCGTCCAAAAACCGAAATTGTACCTTCTACAATAACCCATGTATGATCATTTATGACGAGGCTGCAGCCAACTGATAAAATGTTAAATTCTTTTTAATGGTTATTCTTTTGAAAAAACCAGATGATTAAATTGATTTTGAGATATCGTAAGGGTATGCATTTAAAATGCTAAGTGATTATTTCCATTACGAAACTCGCTTGTTTGCGACATGAGTAATAATAACATTTTGTCTTAAACAGACCTGTAATATCTGAACGAAAGTACAACTTAAGCACTTTTCTCAAAAACGAAGTCTTTCTTAGTATTCACATTTTTCTCAAAGGTTACATTATTACTACCCCTCAATCTATCACATGGTTTGCCAAAACTCTTACTAGAGAATTTATATATAAGCAAGGTGAAACAACTTCTAACAGCCACATTAAGATTTATTGTTTAGGGCGAAGCTAAAATGAGTCCTGGCTTATAGTACAAGGAGGATCAAAATATCTTAAATAAATATTTTTCATTCTTACAAAATTTTTGGGAAATATGGTTACTTTGTTTGTGTTGTAATTAGTTGGCAACATAAAAAAGTCCAATTAAAACAAAACATGAGAACTGGGGAAGACAAAGAATTTTTAATTGCCTTATATTAGGGAAGACATGAACAAAATAACCTAGCAATTTTTAGACAATTTCTCATTAATTGATTGAAAGTTTAACTGCTTCTGCGAAGCAAAACCTTTTACACTATATTGTGTCCTGTGAATATACACTAAAAATAATGACAAAGTTTTAAGTAGTCTAGACAAGCTAAACGTGTATCTCAGTCCATATAAAGCCCACACATCTGAAACATCGTCAAGGTCAAAAAGTATCATTCGCAAAAGATACGGTAATATTGTTTGCTAGCTACTCTAAATAAAGCATTGAGAAACTACCGCAGCGTGCTATCAACAAAATGACTAATCGGTATTGCAGGTAAAAGATGAAACTATCGTCTACCAAAACAATAATGATCCAACTAAAAGGAACGCCTAATATCAGAAGAAGACCGATGGTGTCTGTGAATATTGTGAGAGTTAAAATGGCCAAAATTGATGCAATGGCTTGGTGTAGATTTTTACGAGAGACTTATTATCACGTCACATGTGATTTCTCAAAGAATTGCATAAAGTAGTAAAAAAGTATTCTATACTATAATACTAGTAGCACTTGTACTGACTGGGTGGCCTGACTGGATGACTTGTCACCACCGACAAATAATCCTACACAGCAAAATTGTTTTTGTTATTACAAATATTTGGTTGCAGAACGGCATCAACCAATGCAGCTCCTGACTGAGCCGGTGTAATTTTAATTTAAAAAATTGCAAAATATGAGCAACAAAAAACATAGTATTTAAAGCGGAATAAGAAAAAGCTAACCTAATCCGTTCACGGAAGGAGCAAATGAGGTAAAGCATCTATTGCATTGTAACAAGATAGATTCAAGTTTGTCCATTCAAGTTTGAATTTCCATTAAGGCTTTTTGTCTTGCAAAGAGTTAAGCCGTTTAATGATTAACGTTAATTAAAAAATGCTAAAGCCTCTATGGTGTTAACACTTAGAATTTAATTATTTGGATTACTAAGACATAAAATGTAAATATGAATGTAAATGTTTTGGCTTCAAGAGATAAGCGCTGCTTCTAGTACACCTGCTTAAAAAGTACATCATTCCTGTAAATTGGTAAATCTGTCTATAAAAGGAAGTCGGAAGAAAATTGGAAATAACTTTCATACTCAGTTTGGCAAAAGAGAAATTTTTTCTTTGAATATTGTTTGTCAAAAAAACGACACGCAAAATCACAAAACCACATTCCACTTATGTTTAATTCATAATAGGCTAACCGACTCAAAAGCCTTTTCAGCGCTTGTTAAGCCAAATGGCATTCCGGTAAATTCAAATATATCAAACGAGTTGCATTTGCTGTATTGTGTATATCTTCAGGAGCCAAAAGATGTTACGCTTTGACCAAATGAAATTTTTAAATACTTGACTACAGTTACACAGAGAATCTGTACCGAACAAGACCCAGGCGCAAGCCTGAGTCTTGATCAATTACATATATATTTATCCACAGGAATACTACCGTGGCTTATATATCCTGCTGCTCAGGCGGGAGGTGTATTGGTCGTGGGGTTTGGTAGTATACTTTCGTGGACCTTGATAAACCGCAAAAATAAAAATTTTGGTGAATAAATAGATTCAAAAAGGAAAAAGGGAACAAGTTATTTCGGACCACCAATCCGAGAGAAGAAAGATGTGAGCCATTGTAACGGCTCACATCATTGTGAAGAGGAAACACAAAAACTCAATAAACAAATTAAAATAAAAATATTAAATTAAAATTAAAATTTATTAAAAAAATATAAAAAAACTTAAAATTTAAGAAAAAAAATTATAAACAAAATAAACTTACATTTATAACGGCACAAGTTGTACAAGTTGTATAAGTTGTACAACATGTTGTACAAGTTGTAAAACATGTTGTACAAGTTGAACAAGTTGTACAACATGTTGTACAATTTGTACAAGTTGTACAAGTTGTACAAGTTGTACAAGTTGTTCAAGTTGTACAAGTTGTACAAGTTGTACAAGTTGTACAGGTTGTACAAGTTGTACAACATGTTGTACAAGTTGTACAACATGTTGTACAACATCCAACATCCAACACCCAACATCCAACATCCAACATCCGTCATCTAACATCCAATATCCAACATCCAACATCCAACATCCAACATCCAACATCCAACATCCAACATCCAACATCCAACATCCAACATCCAACATCCAACATCCAACATCCAATATCCTACATCCTACATCCAACATCCAACATCCAACATCCAACATCCAACATCCAACATCCAACATCCAACATCCAATATCCAACATCCAACATCCAACATCCAACATCCAACATCCAACATCCAACATCCAACATCCAACATCGAACATCCAATATCAAACATCCAACATCCAACATCCAACATCCAACATCCAACATCCAACATCCAACATCCAACATCCAACATCCAACATCCAACATCCAACATCCAACATCCAACATCCAACATCCAACATCCAACATCCAACATCCAACATCCAACATCCAACATCCAACATCCAACATCCAACATCCAACATCCAACATCCAACATCCAACATCCAACATCCAACATCCAACATCCAACATCCAACATCCAACATCCAACATCCAACATCCAACATCCAACATCCAACATCCAACATCCAACATCCAACATCCAACATCCAACATCCAACATCCAACATCCAACATCCAACATCCAACATCCAATATCCAATATCTCACATCAAACATCCAACATTCAGCATCCAACATCCAAGTTGTACAAGTTGTACAACATGTTGTACAAGTTGTACAAGTTGTACAAGTTGTACAACATGTTGTACAAGTTGTACAAGTTGTACAAGTTGTACAAGTTGTACAAGTTGTACAAGTTGTACAAGTTGTACAAGTTGTACAAGTTGTACAAGTTGTACAAGTTGTACAAGTTGTACAAGTTGTACAAGTTGTACAAGTTGTACAAGTTGTACAAGTTGTACAAGTTGTACAAGTTGTACAAGTTGTACAAGTTGTACATGTTGTACAAGTTGTACAAGTTGTACAACTTGTTGTGCAACATCTATGTTGCATAATGCAGTAGACACCATATAGGTTTATGAATTAATAGTAAGCAAATTAACATCGAAATTCTCATTCAGCAAACCCGACAACACTCAATATTCAAAGGTCTGGAGTTCGCTGATCCTCAATTTAACTGTCCTAGTCCATCTAAAACTTTCTCATAGGTCTAGACATATTATTTCGGATAACCATGTAAAAGCACAGCTTATAAAATTTAGTAAAAAATAAGATGCAAAAGATCTAAAATATCATCAAATTCTAGGTTTATCATATTCTGGAGAAATTCTGGCCACTTGAGGAAAAGTATATAGCTCCAAAATTAAGACTGGCGGACGAATTATGCGAACAACGGTTTTCTGGTGATATAATAATTGAGACGCCTGCCATTCGGAACTAACTTACCTCGACCTATAAACATTTCCCGTTTAGTTTCTTTGGAGTAGTTATTGCAAAGCGATAAATCATTTAAAAAAGCATTGGCAAAGTCCATGGAAATTATATGAGTTTGGGACACATAGAAAAACTACCAAAAGCTGAGATTAACATTCCATGGACCAACAAATAATAACGGCCTCATAATGCGGTCAATAATTTGACTAGTACCGCGACAAAGTTGTTAAGGGTTGTTTTCAAAGATTCAGCAACATCAAGTTCTAGCATGCTTCTAAATAAAAGCCTGTTATCAACCAAATCTAATAAACATTTTACTTGGATTCCGGAAAAATCCAATAATTATTTCTGCCAACATGGAGAGATTTCCAAAGAATTGTTTGGAGGTAAAATAAAGCCGCCGTTTAAAATAGACAATTTGTCGCCTAATAAAAATGAGGTACCACATTAGGAAATTGGATGTCTAACTTTCCAGATTTTATGAATAGGATAACCATGAAACTAAAATTCAGAAATTTGATGATAAGTCAATCTATGATAAAACTTTGGTATATAATTGGAATCCAGAAGAGGACTTTTTCAATTCAAAGTCAACTAAACTACTAGATTATTTCTGCCTGTGGAATTGCTGTTAAAACAGTATATTCCCAAATTCTTGGAAATTTTGAAGGAAGCTAAAATCATAGAGCTAAATTCATTTTGTGATGCTTCAGAACAATTTTCCAGGGAATTAATCACTAGTCTTGTATAGGCCAAAACAAACGTAGCTGGGTAGAGATACTTGTCTCAAACAAGTATCTCTACCCAGTGTTCAATTATGTGGGCCCCACCTATATTACAAATTGGCTTTTCATTGAACCTGCTTTTGAATATGTTGAGCCTCCTCTTCCAAATAAAATGCTGGCAGCCGAATTTTTTTTTTGTATCAAACGAGCATATTGATATATTGGTATATTGATTTCGACGCATCATCGCATATGACAAAAAATAAGCAAATTATCACAAATGCTTCCAAATTGCCAACACCTATAGAAGTTATCATGTTTAACAATGAAAAGGTGCCAGTCAGTTGTAAGGGAACGTGTAATCTGAACATTATCGTTGACAGTAAAAAGGCAATTAATACAGTTGACGTAATGTATGTACCCGAATTATCGACAAACTTATTTTTTTCTGTGGGTCACATGGAAAAAATGGTAAAGTGATAATTTCGGTGACCGCCAGTATAGAATTTTTGACAATTGCAATCAGCTAATTGCGACAGCAACTATAAAAGTGGATATGTCCAAACCCGATTTCGATAAAAGTGTGTATGGATCAATCGGGTCAGTACTCAAGGACAATTTTGGATTGTGGCATCGCCGTCTTGGACATATGAAGGTCCAATATATGTAAGTCATTTTTTGAATAAAGTGACCAACAATGCATTTGCGTCGTTTGATGTATAGGAAAGCAGTTAAAATCACGGAACGGCAAATCAACGTCATCATCGAGCCATAAATTAGAGTTGGTTCATGCAGCTTTGTGGAGGCCCTTGGAAGAAAAATCGATTAATAGATAGCATTATTTTTCTGTTTTGTTGATGATTACTTGCACAAGAGGTTCGTTTACTTCTTAAAATCCAAAGATTAGGTAGTTTGTGTTTTCAAAAGGTCTTAAATATTTGTCGAAAATCAACGTGGAGAAAAACTAAAGGTGCTGGAAACAGATAACGATGAGGAGTTTTGTAACAAAGAACTCCGGAGTTTTCTTTAGAGTTCCGGAATTTCACCACCAGACGATAATTATCCATAGTCCACAACAAAACGGATTGTGTATACGCATGAATCGTACAATTGTCGAAAAAACGAAGTGTCTTCTGTTAGATTCTGTTTTATTGATATGCTAGAACGAGAAAGATTCGCGGATGGAACCGAGAAAGTTTGTAAATTTAACAAGGCACTTTATGGATTTAAACAAGCCAGCCGTGTCTGGAACTCGTGTAGGACAAGGTGTTAGTAGGCTTATAGGTGTATTTATCATACAATCAACGGAAATTTCTAGTTGTTTGTTGCAGTCTACGTCGATGATTTTAAGTAGCAACAAAGCACAAAGCACGGGTCTGACAGACGAACTGACCAAACATTTTCAAAAGAAAGATAATGGAGAAGTTCAAAGCACTTTGGGATTCCAAATTACAAGTGATGTAATGTATCGCTGGATCAACAAAATTACATTACCAGAATTTTAAAGAAATTCGATTTTCTCCATCTTATCCTATCACGACACCAATCTATATAAACGTCAAGCTAGACAAAAAAAATGTCACCAACCAGCAAAGATTAAATTGGGGATATGCAGAAAACACCATTTCAAGAATCGGTAAGCCGCCTTCTGTATGCGGCTTAGAGTACGCGACCTGATATTGTCTATAAGCAGTAAATTTGGTTAGTAGTTTTTTTCAATAATCCCGAAAAGCAACATGGCATACAATAATCTCGGCAATCACAGTAGGTGCGAAGCTGGAATATCGGAAATCAGAATTGGAAAACATTACTGGATTTAGTGATGCGGGCCGGTGATCTTGATGAAAGAAAATCCACCACTGGTTACATTTTTCTCAAAGGCGGTGGAGCAATAATATGGTTATAACGCAAGCAACTAACTGTTGCTCTTTCTTCAACTGAAGCCGAATATATTGCGGCTTCGGCAGCCAGTCAAGAAGCACTATGGCTTCGAAAATTGGACGTGGAACTCAGCAGACTGACTGACATTCCAATTTTCTGTGACAGTCAAAGTACAATAAATCTTTCGTAGGCAGATTCCTACCATCCTCGTATGAAACACATCGATGTCAGGCATCATTTTGTAAGAGAGAAAGTAGAGGTATCTATTATTACAATAAATCCAATCTGGATAGATCAGAATATTGCTGATGCATTAACAAATGGACTTCCCCAGTCCAAACATAAACAACATCGAGAAGAAATGGGACTAAAACTAGGTTAAATTCAAGTGGGAGTATTGGTATATAGGGTCAATTTATGTTTGTTAGTTGGGATATATTAAATTGAGCTATAGGCAATACTGTATTAAAAATAAAATAGATTGTCGCTTCCGTTTTACTTATAACTATTTATAGCCGTGTTTTTATTGTTGTATTAGGCTACGAAATAAAACTGCGGAAATCGGTTTTAAATTCCGCGGAATCTTTACACACTATAGCACACAAAAAGGATTATAGGGCTTTTATGTTTGGAGTCTAAAAGCAGATATATTTATTTACCATGTTAGCATGGATGTGCAAATCCTTAGCAAGAGAAAATTAGTTTCAGAATGCAGTGGAGTGATGAACTCTTTTAATCTGATCACGTTAAAGTACTTATATAATTAATGTTATTTAATTTATTTTATCTTAAATATATGATAAGCATGTATATGACCTGGTTATTATCGATTAAATTTAACTTCCATTTCATAATTCATTGTAGCAACTTTTGGCATCCCTCATTAAATTTTGTTCACATATAATACCCCCGCAAATATATTTAGTGATCAATCAATTCCGAAAGCAAAACCTAGTATATAAACGAAAATGTGTGTACGGGGAGAAATTTACCCTAGCAGCCAAATAAAAAATATATTCATAATTTCTATTTTACCATTAATTACAATTCTATTTTTTACCGTTTCTTATGCCATTTCTTAGTGTTTTCCACGTTTTTGTCTTTTATTTCTTGTGCGGTTGGTAAACACATCATTTATCTTATTCAGAGCAATGGAAAATATATAATTTAAAACACCAGCACAAAAAATAGATTTTTCTTCATTTTCACTATATATATATATGAACGAGTGTATAATACACGGCGGTCGATGTACCTTGTCCGACACCTTGCCATTCTTATCACTTTGAACTATGACATTTTTGTTTATCATGTTGTTGTTGTTTATTTGGTTGGCGCTATGTCGTGAATCTTCCTAAACTATATACATATAAATTTGATATTTTGATTTACCGCTAGCTCGCCGACTACCCGACTAAATTGAATTTTTAATTTTATCTACAAAAAAATTTCCGAATAATATGATGTTGGAAACGCGCACCAAAAGTTTTCTTGTATTTTCGTCGTTGGATGGTTTCGATAATTATCCAAGAATTTTGTTTGCTATGCTACGATGTAAAATAACATCAACAGACAAAAAATTTCTTTTCTGTGTATATATATGTATGTAGATATATAAAGGTAAGAAGGATAAAAATTCTCGACTGAGTGACGTTTTTAAGTAATTTAAGAAAATTAATAATGCCGTGAACACAGGATCAATGAAAAATAAAGTCTAAAGATGAACAGTGGAACTTTTTGTTTTATTTGTTCGGTATGACAAATAACGGTTATTGATGATAATGAACTATATGGGTAATGTACCATACAAGCTTGGTGGGTAACCGCATCACTATCGTCGATTGGAAAATAACTCATAATTTTGGTTGTTGTTTGTAAATTCATTGGCCTGAAGTGTTATCGATATAAACGTTTGGATAAATATCTTGAAAATATTTTTCCAAATTCGTTATGAGTTCGTTTAACTTTGGCGGCTTTTGTTTAACATGGGTATATACACAAAATCCAATTCTGTTTCTACATGTATATAAGTATATATCCACTCAGACTGCTAACGAATTTATATATATATATATATATATATATATATATATATATATATATATATATATATATATATATATATATATATATATATATATATATATATATATATATATATATATATATATATATATATATATATATATATATATATATATATATATAGTATTTACTGTGCTTAGATATTCATCTTATCAATAAGTATGCACACACCAACCAGATATACATAATGGAAGCGTAAAAAGTTTAGACAACAGTACACGGGGACATAGAACAATCATAAAGTTATGCGAGTTTATGTCTGGCTTTGATAAGATGTTTTTGTATGTTTTTAACAATATGTACACTACATTCATATAGTTAAGTGGGTGTGAGATGGTTCAAAGGTTATATAGAAAAGGTGAAAAGTTAAATAACCTGATACAAAGCAAAATCTATTTTTTATTAACTTTTATAACCATTTTATGGAGTTTTGGTGTATTCTATTGAATTTCAAAAATTTGTCATCTCTTTCGATTTGAAAAACCTCAAAACTGTGGTTTTCATTCATTTCACCTAAATATTTCCCCAAATTAAACTCAAGCACATTGGCCTTTGTGGTTAGGAATGTTTACATGAGTCGTACATTATATCGAAAACAGTGTGACATCGATTGTACGATTGGATGTTGATTGAAAATCAAGCTAGCAATTTTTTTTCAATAACGCTTTTTTCAATAGATCATGGCATCAAACTGGTAATTGGTCATTTTAATTTCACATATATTTTATTAACCAATGATTGATGATTGCACATAATCATAACTTAACTGCTGGTTTAAAATTTATTTTCGCAATAGAATAGTTGGGTGCAAAATAAACTTGTTTAGTCAAAAAAATTTTACTTGTAAAATCTTAGTAAACTCAGAATTCCTTTTGTTTTTTGAAAAAAAAAAATGAAAAGTTTTTTGTTTTCGTTTTTCGATTCAGTTTTCTTCAAGCATTTGCATTTACGAAAATACTGTATATTAAAATAAAAAAAATTGTATTACTTTTATAATTGGTTTCTCATTTAAATGGTTTAATTTCATCAGTGATTTACAATTCAGCTGTAGTATTTTGTATTGCCAACTGACTTCAGTTTAAATTAGTCATCGCAACGAAAAACCCGATTTTATTAAAAAATTGTAAGTACCTACCCAGTTATCTTTTCCGTGTAAGGATGGGTTTAGTTCCAAATTATTTAATTGCTTTTTTTGTAAAACATTCATCGAAATCTTTGTTTAGATATTTAAAATTTTCAATATCGGTTTTGTCCGGCTCTTTGTTATTTTTCAGATTGGTTTTTAATCTGTTCGTTTTTATTTCGGCGCTTCGTACAATGTAGAAGGGGCCCACTCATCTACATTTTTCTCGGCAAATGACGAAAGCAATCCTAATCCACAAGAGCTTCCGAAGTTTTCTCGAGCAGCATTCAAATCTCCACAGTATCTTTATAATTTAATTTAAGGTTGCCGGAGTTTCGTTCGAGTCAATTAAATGTGCGTGAGAGGACGACGTTCTGGATGAACGACACCATGAGACAATCGCATATTTGATTACTAGCTTCAAATGCTCTCATCATTGCACCGCATTTATAACTAACGTGCTCCGTATGCTTGGCGGGTCGAAGAAATCGGAGATGAACAACTTGTTGCATGGCCTGACACTTGGCGATAAGAAGTCAGTCATCCTAATTATTGAGCACTTGAAGCAACCAATTATCAATTCTTGATAAAGAAGAAGCCACGGCTGGTTCAAATAAGCCTCTTTCAATTCGAAAATGACGTCTTCTGGTCAGTCCTGGCAAAGCGGGCCGTCCCAAGATAAGTCATTGATAAGTTTTTGTCCTATTCTACTCATCAAACTTCAACTTGATCAATTGATCAGAAGCTAAAAGAATTCAAAAAATCGCTATTATCAGACATTTCGGAAATTTTTCAGCATTATTCTCGATCTTGCTCTAATTTTCAACAACGTCGCAATTCTCGATAAAACAAAAATAAAAATCTAGTAAATCTAGACAAAATTCATAATCCAGCAATGATGGCAGCAAATAATTTGACTTGTTATTATCATCAACATTTTGGTCCTAAAGCTTTTTAATGTAAATAAACGGGCTGTCAGTTTAATAATCTTGCGGTTTAAAAAAAAGTAAGTCATTTGCCGTTGGCGACATTCAATGATTTATCCTAATTCAGCTGACAACTTCCAAAATTCATTTATAAATTCTCTTTTTGACAGATGCGGATTTTTTGGTCTTATTAGCTCGCTTCGTACGGAACTTAAGGTAATATATAACTTTATGTCAAGACATTAGATTGCGCCGTCAATTCTCCTGTGGGAGATTTTAATTATTAACATGTCATTACCTATCATATCGCACATTTTCTGAGAAACACCGGGTTGCTCATTATTTTCTGAGAAACACCGGGTTGCTCATTATTTTACAAAAGCAAAAACTTATAGACTCATTAACGTCTTTGTATATAACTGGTTCACTTTCCTTTAATGATGCTTATGCTTTATATCAAAGATTACTAAGTCGACGACGGACTCAAGATTATTCAACGTTTTTTTCAAAATTTCCGACAATGATTCACGGCAACATCAAATTATAAAGCGAATTACAAACTTGAGACGAACTATGATTGTATTAGGACACTTAATAAAGTCACGATTCCAGATCGGTATCAGATTCCATATCACCAGGATTTTAAAAATTGCCTTATAGCGCTGAAATTTTTTAACACCGATAGACGTTGTCCAGACCTACGGACAATTCAAAATCTGTGATTTTGACACATGTTGGACTTTTTAAATTTTGTTAAATGACTTTCTATCTTGGTAATGTTTAGTAATCTTGGCAATGTATTAAAGTCGTTCCAACATCTTATGCGTATACAGATTTAAGAGAACTTGACTTTTATTTTGTATATTTGGACGACGTGCTCATTGCCTGTCAAAATTACAACGAACATATCAAACACATCAAAACTATCTTATAAATAAAAAGACGAAATTCTCTTTTAAGGCTACTTGCTTACTGGACAAAGTATATTATCATCGCAAGAACGATCATCAAAAATTTCGAACAACTACTGACTTAAAATTAACAAACGTTTTTAGGCATTAAAAAATTGTATCGATGATTCTTTCCTGCGGTCATTGTGAAATCATTATGAATCATAATGATCGAAAGAATCGAAAAAATCGTCTCCTCATCAATTCAGAAACTTTGATTTGTTTGGGCCATTCACGACTGTCGTTTTTTAAAACACACTTCGGGTCTAGTTTTGGAACTCCTAATTAATCTAAAACCATCGTAGTTACCTTACAATCGCATATTAGATTTACAAATTGAGGTTGACTTACTGTAAATGTACATTGATTGATGCTTTTATCTATTTGTTACTGTTCAGTGATGTCTGCCAACTTATTGCCTGCTTAGTGCCTCAGCAAATGAACTTGGCAAGGTGACTGTTGTTTTTGCGTATTATAAGTTGGTGAAATATTGCACAAATACTGTTTATGCTTTAGTTCAATGCATCACTGTAGCTCTCGACCAAAAGATCAACGAGCAAAAAGATCACAAGGTCTGTTGATTATAAGCTCCATAACTGTAAACTATGATTTCGGCTTTAGTTACTTCTAAGATTTTGAGTCAAGTTTCTAGAAAGTTTTCTATTGTTGGTGTCTCATTTGGATCCCCAATATACCTCTCAAATAATCTTGATTGTCAAATTTTTTTATGATAATTAGAATTATAATATAATACCGTGAGACTATTGTGTGGCCTAGGTTTTTGGTGGCATCTATTCTTTCGGTAACTAATGACTATATTACAAATGGCAAGTTAGAGTGTATAACTGTGGCGTTCAACATTGTCCAGCATTGCTCCAATACTGAGTTACTTCGATGTTTACGGCTCTAAAGCTAAGCACCAATTCATCTTTTGTAGAGGGAAAATCAATGTAACTACCACACAAATATCAAGATAAAATATAAAGACACGAGGTACACAAAACATAGCAATGCACTCTTGATTCACCGAAACTTAAAAAAGTAAAACTATAGCAACGTAGAACCAACTACTAAAATTCAATCCACAACTAATTCTGGAATCGACGGCCCAATGTATTAAGGGTATTTAAGGAATTAAAATTAGTTCATAATCGACACTTTAAAATATTTACCATTTTCTAGCTGACGTACTACTAAGGTGACATAAAGGTTTTATTTTATCCCAAAGATAGACGAGGAAATTTCCCGCAGTAAAGTAAGTAATTGAAATATTTATTTTAATTGAAAATAAATCAATCAATAATCACCAATACTATTTTCTTAAATTCAATTAATGCAAAATCCATTGGCAACCATAACAATTCTACACACCCACACTCTAGAAAAATTAATCCCAGAAAAAAACCATACATTTTTCAAAAGTCCTCAAGTTTTTCATTCATCAAAACCGCAACAAAATATTAATCACCAACACAACACACACATATACCGATTTTCATTCATTCACCGATATGTATTATAGTCTTACGAGAGCCAAACCGCCAAGTTTAATTATAATATTCTTCCCATCACATTCCAGTTGATGTCGGGTACGGGAATGGAGTGTTCGTTTAAAAAAAATAAAAATTAAATTTTCAATTCAATACAATAATCTGCTTACCAAAATCGAAAGGAAATCGAAAGAAAATGTAACTTTTCCATTCTTATACTCTCGATTGATTTGTCTTAACAAACAAAATATAATTAATTTTTCCTTTTTCTTCGTACCATTTTGATGGTTTGTGTACGCATCAGGACAACGCAAAGTGGTTTACGTGTAACTTAAAACTATTTTTGCTTGGTTTAAGTCTTAACATTGATATGTATGCAGTTTACCAGAATGAATCAATTTATAAGTTTATGTTGTTCAAAGCTCATGAAAAGCATGCAAAGTAGTATAACTGCTTCGCAACCTTTGAAAGTAAGTGGATTATTTTATCAAATAAGATGCTTCATCCCGAGATCATCTTGAAAATATAATTTTCAAGTCAGGCAATTTTGTTATGACTTGTTAGGCTTGCTACCTTTGGAAAATGCCAGAGGAGGACTGTTAAACTTTTGTTTTAAACACTGCAAGCGACAAAAACATTTTACCATTTTGTAAGTCCAAAACATCGACACATCCATTTTGGCAAATCTTTAAAAATGGGCCAAATAATTATAGTTCTATCTATACCAGGCAATAAAGACAACCATCTAGTCGATAAGTGCCGAATTTCTTTAAATTCAATTTTCGAGTAGTTACATAATTCAATCTATTTTGGTCGACGTTAAAAAGTCGTATGGGTGTTAAAAACGTTTCATAAAATAAACTTTCAATAAAATCTACCCTCAGTCCTTCGTGATAGTTCCATATCACCCTCGTTATAGTTTCTTAGTTTCAGGTGTTTAATATCAAACGTCTCTTTATTGGCAATCGCGTCTCGATTCATTTTCTTAACAGCCATTTCTTTCATTGTGGCTGCGTTTAGCATATTAATTTTATCATTGTCTGCACAATAGCTTTGGAACAACTTGCACGTATAAGCGTATTAGGTAATGGTTCAAGCTGGTGGATATGCACGGAATTGAATGGTATTGGTATCTCATCAATTGAATGTAATTCCCCTTCCTTTTGTCCTGATAGTGTTTTTGTATGCAAGCTGCCATACATTTTCATTCGTGGAAACAAAAAATTTCTCTGGAGCATCTTTAATGGCTTCTAAACTTCACATATCCCAAATAGTCGTGATTTAGTTAGACTAATCTCCACTTGATCATTCTAGGAATGACAGCCTTACGAACATAAGTAAACTGGTCGATTGCATTAGTTTTTCCGCACCGTTTGTATTTCGACTCAGCATCGCCACATGCTTCATTTGTACTCCTGGTCGACATTGCATGACAAAATCCTAATCTGCTAATTTTAGCCACATATTGAAATTCTTGGTATTACATTTTTTTGGTGAACACGTCTGTAATGACAATCGGTCATCATCACAACGAAGTCTAGGACTTCCAATTTGTATGAATGGTACTTTTGTTCACATTGGGTGGTCCGTCATTGACGTGATTGACTTGCAACAAAATTCCACCTAACCCTTTCGATCAAGCATCGGTAACCACTTCGTGTTCTAAATTAGGGTCTTATATTGCTAACATTTTGCAATTTCCTAATGTAGAATATAAATGCGGTACCGCTTCCAAAGTTTTGCGGCAATATTAAGTTTTTCATGAACTTTCTAAAGAGTTCCGCCAATTCCATAAACTGCAGCCGTTTCTAGGTTCTGTTCTTCGGCTTTGGATAATTTACATTGGTATCTGTTTTTGATCTTCAGGAGATCGCTTGCGATCCTGATACTTCATGTCCTAAAAATTCTACCTTGTGTAAGAAAAGGCTATATTCTAAATGCTATACATTCACCGCCGTACTGTCATTCTTTTCCAGTCCTTTTCTTTGTTATTTACGTTCCAGGGACTTACTCTACAAAATATGATATTAATTTTTCTGGTGGAAGACATTTTTGTGTTCGTGTAGGATGGGGGCAATTTCTTACGAATGGAGGGCTGTCCTCCACAAAGGATGGTAAAACCTACTTGTGATGAAAAGGGTGGTAAACCTACTTGTGATGGTACGATGTTGATACGGTGCCCAATCAGAAAATGCGATAGTCTTAATGGATCACATTTGCCGTCTGAATCCGTACATAATGGTGAGGAGTTAAGCAGCCCCTTAATTTGGACTAGCAACGTATTCAGTTTGTCTTGCATGATAATGTGTTGTGGCCAATTATTTTTCTTTCTGTGGGTTTTGGCCGATGCAATATCTGCTTCCAAATCCCTCTGAAATAGGGTTGATGCTGTCTAGGCTTTTTTCCGAACGCATCGAGTTATAACTTCCGAATTAAGCTTTACCTTATGGAATATATCATTAAAAATTTTCGAATTATATTTCATACATTAATAATTTTATCCTGAAGTGCTTAAAGATTAAATCTTCGATTATGGACAACTTGTATTTGTCTCATAGTTCTAATTTGCTTGTAGTTCCATGTTTCTGGCAATATATAGAAACACCTGAGGTTTGAGTTTCAGAAATTCAGATCCAGTCCATCAAACCAAAATGTATTCATGTGGATTTAATCGCCTCGTTGCGCGAAATTGAGTTTGGTAAGGATATGCTACCATTTCTTTTTTTGCAGTGATTTAAAAATCTCACTGGTGCGATTTCCTACACAGGTTTTTCATTTGCTTGGTGGTTCTAATAACCAATGAAGTACAATAGTTGAATCGGTCCAACAGAGTAATTGACTGTTTGGTATCTAGTTAACAGCAGGACTCCAGGAACTGAAATAGGTTTGTTGGGAGCAACCTATGGTTTCGCTGCTATTAAGGTGGTGATAAATTAATCTTAAATGTTCGGAGCTAAATTGACCCTGCAAATGCAAGTGTCTGACTTGCTTGAGCAGTTGAAGCAGCCGTTGTTTATTTTCATGAATGTTCTTCCTTTTTCAATGAAATCGAAGTCTATTGACTAAATGTAGGGCACTGAAATAAAGGATAATAGTAATACTGACAAACTAGCCACAACAGCACTGGTAAGAGATGTTAGTACAATTTTCTTAGGTGACAGCTTTGCGATGACAATTGTTTACTGCTTTCAAGACAGTAGCTTTTTCATAAGAAACTCAATTAAAACTTGACAGGTCTAAGACTCAATGTATTTAGTTTCAATAGCCCACTTATTTCAGCTTCGTTCTTCTAATTTATGAAGTAACATAAAAACTAGCCATATCAATCGCGAGTTTTGATACCACGCAACACTTTATCAGTGGTGTCTAGTAAACTTTGAATTTGTTGTGAACTTAGCTTGGAAATCGTTGGTATTTCCATGAAACTCTCAATAAACGATTGAACCGCATACTGTTTTAAGTCATACTGCACATTTTTAATTTGTTAAGAGCGTCCATATAATTGGCATCTGATATTGGTAGATTTTTGAAAAGCTGCTTCACTACTCAAAAATCCTTTTAAATATTAGAAATTCTGGACTGAAAAGTGATCCAGGTTTTCATGCATGGTGGATTGTGCATGGTGGTCATGCATGGTGGTTTGTTTTTCGAATTAATTTATTTAATTTGGTCACAGTGCTATGATATGTACCTTCAAACTTGTCTTAGTGGCTTTCATCATCTGTTCACTTAATTTTTACTGTACTGTTCTTCGATGAGTACCGTTGAGTTTTATATCCATATTGGTAACACGAGGGTCAATTCCTCCCAGAAATGTTTTATACTCCTTTCTTTATATAACCTATTATTGAGCGTTTCCAGCTCGATGGACCATTTCGTAGTTCGAGCAACTTGAACGGACTGTGTAGTAGTGGTTTGATACCCTAAACTATAACTAGTGGAACCAGAACAGCTTAAAAATAAGCTTTTGGTTTGAACTTTATTATAATATTTGGTAATATCGTGGTGAACGATTGAGATGATTATATGACTAATTGATTTTCTTTTGACAAGATAAACAATTATCGTGATATGATGGCAAAGACTTTTGGCTATCAGCATTAACTATTAAAAATTTTATAATTTAATTTCTATACTAATAAAGTAATAATTCGTTTCTTTGCAGGTATGAGAGACTCAAACAGGTACATTCGGGTAAGTCAATTTGTATTAAATCGTAATAAGCAGATACATTACTACCTTTTATGCTAATTGAAAGAGGTTTGATTAGCTAACCGTACGTATTCTTTGTAGGGGACATTATTTTACAAAACCACCTACTCGATGTACTGAATTTTCAATTAATGCAAAGCTGCATCGCTCACATCTACTGACTTTCTGTACGGCCGTAAAATTTTGCCAGCTTTTAAAGTTCATAAGAGAATCATAATTATTTGCTTTTGCCTTCAGTTTTTTTGGATAAACTATCCGGCTTGCACAATTTCTTGGAATTTTTACTGGTCGGGTTCTATGCAATGTCTCACGTATTTTGTTGGTTATGAAAATTTTGCGTTTTGCTACAAGAAAATGCATTTTCTAGGATTGACTTAAAACTTCAAGAGAACAATATTAAAATCGATTAAGACAAAGTATTCTTTTCCGAATCTCCCAAAAATATTTGAAACTGAAAGCAATCCAAACGTATAAATTTTAAGCTAGCGAAGCTCGTTTCTTTAAATATTTTTGAACATTTTCCAATTCTTTTGAATATTTAAAGTAAATTAAATTTACGTTAAGTCGTTTACTTAGTAACAACGCAATAAAGAAATTTGTAATATTTGACTCATGAATCTCTGATTTTA
This sequence comes from Tipula confusa, assembly GCA_963556175.1. Classification (NCBI taxonomy): domain Eukaryota; kingdom Metazoa; phylum Arthropoda; class Insecta; order Diptera; family Tipulidae; genus Tipula; species Tipula confusa. The sequence continues at coordinate 71,254,107 of OY744476.1, forward strand.
AAATGTTTTAACAAGGACATTTCGATTAATTTTGTTTCAATTTCAATGATTCTAGAAACTGTTTTATTTTCTGGCTCTGTCGTTTTTCTGCAGTCTTTTTCATTACCTGAAAATTTAAATATAATTTTTTCCACCTACAAAAATTATCTAACTATGTACAAGTATCGTTTTCTCTGGATGATGTAACATTTAGAATCAAAATATTTTTCTCATCTAAGGACGCAGCATTGATCCAAACATCAAACATGTGTTGGTTTTAAAGATGGAGTTAAATTATATGCGATTTCGAAAATTGTTTGGTACAGTTTTAAAAATGCTGGATCAGCCAGTAAATTCTCATTTATTTAACAAGAGCAAATAAAAAAGTAACAAAAACAGGAAAATGTTTAAGTTAAGCTACAATTTGAGAAGCTAGTAAGCTCAAAGTTTAATTAATAAATGCAAAAAGAAAAAACCGCGTGGAAATACCTACAGTTGACGTGATTAAAGCTCAAAGCAGAATCCAATAACACATGTATGGAAAATCTTATGAAAAATATAGTTTAATAGCAGTCGAGAAGCGGAAGTAAAGTGAAATAAGGAAGCTTACATACGGCTAAAAATCTGTAATTCTAATGTAGATGTTCTGATATGATACTCAACTATAATAGTTGCATGGTAAAACTTAAACTATGTTGTTTACCGCATCCAACAAAATCCCAAGATTGGGAGAAAAATAATTCGCCCTGACAGATATTTCAGATAGTTGAAATAGTGCTATCAGGAGAGACTTAAGTAAAAAAAAATATTATTAGGATTAAAAATAAAATCATAAATTCAGCCAAGTTGAATGATAGACGATTGACAAACTATTCAACAGAGGACCAACTATGTGGTTGGCTGCAATCTTTTGTTTTTCTCTTCACGAAAAATATTTGATTGAATCCAGATATTTTTCCAATCTTTAAACAAAATTTAAAAGCTTAAAAGAAAATTGACTTGAAACCGAAGTTAAAAATGGGTTAGGTTATGGTATTATTGAAAATAAAACCTTTTGGTCGTTTGAGGCTATATCAGATTTTCCAAGTAAAACTGATAAAAAATATCAACACTTGAAAAGTTTCTAGTACTTAAATGAACTAGTTTTAATGCCAGTAAAGAATAACATAAGTTATCCAAACGTGAACTTTAAACTGCAATTTTTAAATATTTGGTTGACCTAGACCCCTAAAAAAACATAGAAATAAACCAGCAGGATAATGCAGGTGGATTTCAAATGTTTTATTTAGTTGCTTTATTGACTTCTAGGCAGAAAGTTACACAATCGAACTATTTAGAAACTGACACCTCTCCTACCAACATTTTAATCTTTTCAGACAGTACACAGTAGATCTAGTGTCCAAACCACAGTGATTAATGTAAATTATCAAGAGAGATAGGTCCAACTGTCAATAAAGTCTGACATTTTCCGTTCGATTTGGAAAACAGCTTATATTTAATCGTTTCCTAAAATAGGTGATAAAACTTCATTTTTCAATTACCGTCCAATTGTTTTGTTGTTCAGAATTTTCACTTTATGAACTATCTCGAAAAGCAAGAGTATTTGTTTTGGATTTCCTTAGAATCTTTTCCAAGTAGATTTTATTACTTACTAATTTAGTATAAAAAGATCTCAGGTAATTCTTGCTACTTAAACAATATAGAATCACCTTTATTATTCCTAAATTTAGAAGAAACTATTTCAATCATACTAATTGTTCCCTATAGAGTAACGTTATTGCAGAATAGATCAGTTAGTATTTTCTACAGAATTTACAGGTGATTAAGAAATAAATTTCTTTTACTTAATTTCTAGCAATTGTCTGTTATATTTGTTCGTATTTTGTATTAACCAGATCTGAATCTGTTCAGCTACTTGATTTGAACAAATTTGGCAAGCAAAAGATTTTTAATAGTGGAGCTATACAGAGTAAGCACATAGCAAATTTCCTAGTGAAAAATATGCTAATATTAACCGAGGTTTATTATCCAAACCATTCGAATAAAAGTCATTTTTCACTAATCAACTTTAAGAATGGCTGATGTCGACATATTTTTTTCTTCGGTCTTCGAAACTTAACATAAAACAAATCAAAATCAATCATTTTGATTTTCTGGAAAAAACAAAAAAAAACGAAAATTTCGCTTCGGCTTTGTTTTTAAAAGACAAAATGATGAATGAGCATTACCAAAGTAATAGTACAATAACACAGTGAAAAATTTACTAAGGGGCGAATAAAATAATAATTATTCGAATCCCCTTTGTAAACAAAATTGATCAGTTTCGAAATGGGTGTACGTACGTATACGTCTACCTTTAGTGGAACGATGAAATAATTTTAAATGAAAATTTATTTTCGTTTCGTTGTGCTTTCGCACAAAACGAACAAAAAAAATTTTTGCTAAATTAACAAAAATAATTTTTGTAAGGTGGTTGCTGGTTGCCAGCGTTACAATTGTTTCAATTTTGATTCCTTAAATAAATATATATTTATATATAAATATATAAAATATATCGGTAAAAACATCAGAGAACACTTCCGGCACATCGCTTGATTTATTGCCAATCAGATCAGTATCATTATTTATATATATATATATATATATATATATATATATATATATATATATATATATATATATATATATATTTATATATATATATATATAAATATATATATATATATATATATATATATATATATATATATAAATATCAAATATGATTAATTTTTATTAGATTTCATTTCAGGAGAAAGCTCTTGCGAGACATTAACATTATAACAAATATAAGAACATTTATATACTCCTACACAAAACAAACGGAGCAAATATAAATCGAACCAATTGATTTCGATATTTATACACAACCAGTGTGCACGGGGAGTATTCAGATGATTCGTGCATCTTTAAGATGCATACCCCTATCACCTGATCGATTAGCTGTAAGCTCAAAATCTGTGAAACCAATTCATTCTCGAAATTATCCCACTATATCAGCCTTTTCTCTAAAGCTTTTGAGATAATCGTTAAAAATAAAGTTCAGGCTCATTTAAACAACAAAAGCTTAGTCAGTTATGACTTTTTAATTTAAAACAGGTTTTGTTGTGACAATTTGTCTGTTTTACTTCTTGTTACTAAGGTATGTCAGAAAAGCAGTGTAATTCACTGTAGTTCATTTAGAAGTTCAGTGCTGGGTCCCTTTTTATTTTTTATGCATATAATAACTAATGACAAATAATCTTCTATTCACCATTCATTTTGAATTGTTGATGATGATGTCCAAATATAAAGGAACCAGTGGGTTAAGATAAGAATTCTGTTACTAAAGGTGTATTGCTTTATTAGATGATGGCTTTCTTACAGTTAACTGGCTAATTTCCAATGGGCTTAGATTAAATGCAAAAAATAAAATTTATATGAAATCATCATACTCCCTCTTTTCCTGTGATTTATCTCGTCGGTTCTCTTATTCCATTTAAAAATACTGTTAAGAATTACGGGTATTCTTATATGGTTTTATTATTTTGGTCTTATATTCTTTTACCCCAATATATTTGTAGTGAGGTGTTTTGTTCGGCTTGAAACCTGAGCAAGATGGAAATCTTTCATAATGTTTCTCACTGCCATTTTTCGATAGTTATTTACTATTACTATACTTGTAACAGATATAATTCACAACCTAAATTGTCTTCCTTATTTTGACAAAAGACATGGGGTAGTTGGCATATTCTCTTACAGTCGTTGGTGCTTATATAGTTTGGCCATTCGAAATTTGTCATTATAAGATAAATGTACTTCAATACAAATCCTTAGCACCTTTGTTGTGTTAGTTATAAGCCCTGGTCAATGAGTCCTCAGTATCTTCAATATTAGACAACATATTATCAGTTGGTTTCTGGTTGTAATATCTACTTGGCTTTTGATCGATTTGATCTTCAATAACCTTATTGTAAATACTCGGATACTTCTTTTAAAACTAAGACTTTATCGTGAGGAAGTTATTCTGCTCCTTTTCTTGTAACGATGATTACTCAAACGGTGGTTCAATCAATCCACTTATTTTTCATATTGATAATTTAGTGAAACTGGAATTTATAAGATTGTTGATCAGATAACACTTTATTGGGATTAAAATTTAATTATCTTGGCTAAACGACAATTTAAATGTTAATTTGATGAACTGCATTGAGCTGCCTATTACATCACAATTGTTATTCGTGAGTTCAAGCTCTTCAAAGAATTCACAGTATATGCCTAGTTTACTTTGAAAATTTTAATATAGATAGGTAGACTCTTCGAAGTGCATAGATTCATTGTGATTTGTAACATCTACATCAGTATAGAGTTAGGGAAGATGATCTAGTAAAGGTGACATTATGGTTACAAGTTGAAAAACACTTAGTTTTCTTTGCTGCTACTAGCGCTTTGATGTCTGCGGCGAAAATATTTTTTAGTTCTAATTAATTTAAGTATTAGCAGAAAGTTAGAACTGTTTAACCAGCTAGAGCTTCCCACTAAAGTTTATTTCGAAAATGTTGAGGATTCATTTCACGTAAAGCAGCTATACTTGCGGGGTTGCTACTTAATTTAATATGATACCACTGACATGGTTGCATGAGTGACTGCGAATTTGAACTCTTTGATCTCCACAACGGTTTTGTGTTTCCTGGGATTTCCTTTTATCGACCCAAGCGCTATCTTTAAATTCTTTAAAATATTTATTACATTTATTAGCACTTTTGCTAATAAGCCGGCAACACATAGATTTTACCCTGGCATATGAGTGACTTTTTCAATGAATAGTGAGATACACTAAAATGTTACCCAGATACATGATTCAACAAAAACACAGTACTACTAAAAGGTAAAGGAAAAGGTAAAGGAAGAATTAAGTGGGAATAAGGTAAGAGAGGAATAAAAGGAATAAAGGTTTTAAGTCTTTTAGTTGTTATCAAAAAGTTGTTATCAAAAGTACTTTTGATATTAAGTTTAAATTTCTGTGAATTGTATTCCAGGGGAAACATCTGATGCTCGGTTTTGGACCCAATTGAGTGCAGTCAGATGAGTTTTCGGAGCTGCAGCTCAAATAAGAGAATTATACTCCAACCTGGGTCTTATATAGGTCTCGTATATTGTAAGTGTTTCAGATGGATTAAAGTAGAACTTACATATTTTTCACTCCGTTGTTCCTAATCATTATTACTCAGCTTCTAAGTACAGTTTTGGCCAGCCATGGCTTTAAAACCCAATTATTATTATAAACGCACACGCATACACACACTCACATATGTATATACTACAAAAAATAAGATAAATCCTTTATACTTCCCTTTTTCTTTTCCATCTTGATAAAGTGATATAATTGAGTTTGATTACGATTCTGTTTACGAGCATCTTATATTAAAAGAAACAACATCTACAATACCAACAGCATCAGGATTACGAATTGAAAGTAAATAAATAAATCCATAAATATAAAATGGTTTGGTGAATTTTAAAAACGACCACCCATCCGCAACACCACCACTTCGAACGACCAGCACGATGAAATTAACCCGCTTACTCCACTGTCATACCAGCAAAATGACATATTAAATTAATAATCATAATAATGAAATAAAAAAGGGGTAAGTGAAAAAGTAATAAAATCATTTTGACGGCTATACAAAGTGTTTTTTATAAAAGCTTTGTGTGTTGATTTTTTTTTTCAATCTTTGGAAAATAAAAGCTTTTTACTAACAAACAAAAAAACCAAATCGGATAGTAATGAAACTGGATTTCTTCGAAAAAATAAAAATGAAATAAAAATCGGGTAAGAATAAAATACAGAAAAATCGAATAAAAATCAGAAGAGCAACATGTGAAGTGAATTTTTCACTGGAATCACATAGAACGAGTACATACGTATGTAAATATATAAAATTGAGAGGGTGATCCACGAGGAATGCCATAATTACTATTTCTTACGTCCAGAGGATGCGGTTCAGTATTTATGATGAAATATCTAATTACTTTCTTAGTGATTAATTCCTGCGAAAGATCACCAACGAGAAGATTCTATAGAAGGTTGACGTAATATTGTGAAATTTATTTGGAACAAAATGTGGTAAACTATATGTATTTTATAAAATTGACAGTTAAAAATGAATTGAAGGTGAAAAATACAGATACAGTATCCTTCAAGATATTATATCAATAGTATAATGGAAACCACCCTGTAGCTGTTGTGGTCGAGGACACTCCGAAACATCGAAAAAGATTAATATATAGAAGCTGGTTTTCCTTAGAATTCAACCACAGCATCCTTGGCTTTGTATTCCGTGCACTTAACCTACGCTTTATCTAATCCTTATAAATTTTAATTGTTAAAAAGCTTTCTTAGTGTTGTGATTGCTGATCAAATTCACTGTACATTCTAATCACAGATCTTAATTACAAAGAGGCCTACACAAGATAAGCTACACAGTTAAAAATCTTCTATTTAAATGGAATAGAAGCCTTGTATTAAATTTTATACAATACAATTTTCTATTATAATTTAATGCAAACCACCGATAAACAATTGTTTAATACAATACTATTAAAAAATAATGATATTGCATTAAATATTTTTGTTTAAAATGAGTGCAGCGGTAAATCCATTATTTTACTCTTATTTTTACTCATTTTTACTCAATTTTACTCTCATCGACAGTTATCATAAGCAAAAAAAAATAAAATGTGTACTTTTTATATAATATGTATAGGATAGCTATATATTTTTTGTTTCGTTTCTCGATCGGTAAATTTTTATATTCCCGACTTATCCTGAATATTTCATTTATATTTGTGTAGCGTTTAGTGCAAATCCATTTTAAAATGATATTTTTTGTTTTTTTTTTTTTTTTGTTTTTGTTTTGTTTTTAATCAAGGGAAAAGTAGAGATATTTAGGTTTGTGATAAAAAATAAAATATAATATGTGGTCAACATGTGGTTAATATGTGGTTAGTAAACATTATTAAACATAGTGATAGCGAGTTTAAATATAAAGATTTCGTAATTTCAGGTAAGTCGCACGTTTAATTTGTTGATTATATAGTTTTTAATATGTAATATTAGAAGTATTAGTTTTTAACATGTAATACTGGAAGTATTAGTTTTTACTATACTTCCACATGACAGTTTCTAGTGATTTTATTGGCTTATTTATTTAATAGAATTATTATTAAAAATTTAACATTTAATATTTAATTAAAAAATAATTTATTAAATAAAAATTATAAAAAAATTTGATATTATAGTTCTTACTAAATATACTAACTTAAGTTTTTTTTTGCAAACTTAAATATTTTAGATGACATATCTCATTTTGTGGATTGCGAAGAAACGCTTGTTCCAGCCGATATGTTTATAGGAATAATAAATCAATGTTATACTCATCCATAATTTCACCTGAATATTGTATTAAAATAGAACCTACATCAGCTTTACAAAGGAGTGGTACTAATAATTCATATATTTCAATAATAATTTGATTAATTTTAATTTTTAATCAAATAAAACAATAAAAATATATTATAAACAATGATATCTATTGAAAAATAAAAACCAGTTTTATAAAAATACAATACAATATTGCATTATTACTTTTAAATAGAGGCTGCATTTGAATATAATGGTTCCATCCATTATACTAATTAAATGGTGGCACCATTGAATGTTAATAGAAACAAAAACACACATTTTAATAGATCTTGTTTTAAAAAAAACTAATGGTGTCTGTATTAAAATCTAATAATTCAAAATTGATATTTTTTAATACAATTTGCATTAAAAAAATGTAATGATTTTCTTCTATTAAAATGTAATAGAAAATTGCGTTGGACTTATATACAATAGAAGTAGTATTGTATTTTCGTAATTTTTTTTTACTGTGTACAATCAACATACGACTGAAAGAAAATCGTCGTTAATTTATTGATTGACAAGTTTATGAAGCATAAAACCATTCCATTAGGTCAACGTTTTTGAGTTTCCTAAAATGCTAGATGTTTTTGATGACGTGATTCAAGAGTTAATTCATCCGGGCTCTCAATATGAGAAACGCAATCACTGACTAATTCATTTAATCGTGAATAAACTTGTATAAAGTGGTCTTTCATTAAATTGACAAAGGAATGTCTAAATTTTTATTCAGGTTTTCATGTAAAATTTGCAGTCAATGGCATAGTTCTCTGCTCCATGAAAATGCTTAACAAGGCTTAAACTCAACCAATATAAACATTCTTTAATCAACCGTTAGTTCGCAGTTATCAGATGACTATAGTTTGAAAACCTCAAAACACACCTATTCCGATCGATTAACAGTCAGCCAGGTTCTCCTATTCACAGTCCTGACAACGTTTCAATTCTAAATACAGCTTCCATTAATTTTTTCACTCGATTAAGTCTGATTGTGCTTCAATCAATGCAGCTTTTCCATTCGATTTTATAATCAATATACCAAATTCGAATCCACCTGAGTCCGTGCCTTTCAGAGATTTTAATTTTTCCTTTCTAACCCCTTTTAGTGCATTGTTGGTCTCAGCAGCAGAATTCAATAATGTTTAATTAATGAAAAATGTGCTCATCCCTAAAAACTGCCGTGTATTCATTCCTGTGTGGGTATAAAGGACTTAGATTCTACTAGCGCTAGTAGAACTAAAGGATCAGTACAATTGAATATTTAATAATCTTTCTTTATCCGTGACTCGTGAGAGTTCTAATAGTGAGAAATTTAACGACTGATCTTCCTCCAAACACAGTTGCACAAAACACGTGTTTCGGTTATGTCATCTCCGGTAAAACTTTGCTAAAGGTTGATCGTTATTCCGTGTTATCATAATTATGGCTCTAACTAAAACTGTAATGTGGATCTACATGATACTATACAAAGGTTCTAAAAGGTAGAGAATATTGGTTCACCTACAATACAAACCGAACATTGGTGCGAGACTCATTACAAAGAAAACACATTTATAAAGGAACATGGAAACAATGTTCCGCCAAATTATTATGCACATGTTTACGATCGTGATTATCAGTGCATTGTCTGGCGAGAAAACTCAAGTTTCGATATCTGGAATTGTCGTTTGAACTTCGTCATGTATGCCATTACGTGTGCTACTTTTCTAACTTTTCGAACTCTCCAGCAAATCGTGGACAATTTGCTTTTAGATTTAGGCCACGTGAAACATATAATAAAGTTTAATTTTTACGTCGACGACTTGCTTTCGGGTTGTACGAGTGTTATCAAGGCTTAAGTATACTGCATAATTATCATCAATAACGCTCGTACAACCCGAAATATAGTTCAGGATACTCTGAGCATCAGTGACTTCAGACTAAGATTAAACCGTCTTACGATTAAGAGTTATTCAACTATAGACCAAAGGATGAACAGGAGACCCTTATAGAGATTGATAACGGTGAGATCTTGATTTTGGAATCGGATTGAGCATGAGGAAATACTTTCAAATTTCAGCTTATTCGAATAAAATCAAATTCTGTAAATTTTGAACAAACCAACATCAGACATTAAGTAAGAATTGTACGGCTTCTCTGACGCGTTGGAAACTGTGTACGCAAAACGTACAAAAAAATCTGCCTGCCGCGATTAGAGTTATGTGCACTAATTTTTTTTTGGTTAAAATTTTGTCTTGACTTCGTCCATCGTTAGAAATCTTGAATCTGCAAACATTTGGTAGGCCAGATTCCACGATAACCTTTGTTACCTTCCTCGGTCCGTTTGAGATCATAAGTCTCTGAAGATGAATCCAGCAGATATATCGTGGCAAAATGATCTGCCAGATCAATTGTTTGATAATTTGTCTAGACGATCTTGGATGAATTAGAAACTGAAACTAGTTTGTTTATATCGTCGTAACTCAAGATGTTTCAGTTGACTTCACCATTGACCATTCACCACGATTGATGCTGATTTCGCCTGCCTCATAAAAGTGAAATTAAAAACCGAACTAGAAGCTAAGAGATATGCGAGGGTTTTATTGCGGTGTTCCAAGTCATATATACTCCGACAATGGTTCAAATTTTTTCGATGCAATATCTGCCAAGTATACAATTTTATGTGCAAACTTTCCAAAGAAGAGCTTCAAGTTTTTATGTCTACAAACCAGATAGAGTGGCATTTTATTCCGCCATCGTCACCCCATTTTGGTGGCATTTGGGAGACCGGTGTTCAGTCAATGAAGGCAATTCTCGACCTAACACGCTTATATAGGATACAACATTTTTGGAAAATTATGTGATGTTAACTCCGCGATATTTCCTCATGAGTTGGTCCGCGATAATGTTATCTGATGTGCCCTTAGATGAGTCAAACTCATACACCAACTGCTGAAAATAGATGTATAACATGATGAAAGGCGTCTGGATTTAATGATAAGAAGCAGGATTGATGTCATAATGCTCTTAAAGTTTTTTAATTAAGCTTCTTTTGGTACGATCATTTTGAACTTGGCTATCATTATTAACTTGTTGGCTATCATTATTAACTTGTTGTTGCCTTTTGATTTTTAGCGACATTTGCAAGTAATGTGACCTCAAAGGTTGCTTATATCTGACTATTCTTTTGGTTTGTTCCAACCGTGTATCTTTGATTGTGCTCAGCGTTTCTAACATGGTTTCCTAGCTAACCTTACCATTCACGTTTTTTTGCAATTTGTAGTCCTTTACAATTTGTACATGATACTGTAGTTACTTCGCTTAATGTACTTACTTGCGTTATTTACTTGCTTGTAAAATGCTTGCCAGTAGATCTGACTCATTTTACGTCACATCCACAGTATTTCTGAGTATGATTATATCTTTCACATTGTCTGCATTGAACTACTTTTGAACTATACTTCGTCATTAGTTTTAATCAGATTCCCATCAAGCCATAACCTTAAAAGGTTTATGTTGCTTATCTTTATTGGTATACCACTGAAATTAACAGCGTTATGTTTTATTGGTCTATATGAGTCTAAGTCTGGTAAATTAAAATAAGAAAATTAAATTAAATTTAATTTTAATGTGTCAACTAGAATGTCATTTTAATTGGTCCATGCGGTGGCTAGTCTTTCAAGATAATGTTTGGCTAAAACTGGGTGAATTTTAAAATTGATTTAACTGTTTACTGAATTTGATTTAAAAATTCTTGGCACTTGTCACAGTTACTTAAAAGATGTGCAATTGCTGTAAACTATGGTGAGATACTACCACATATTAGGTCATCCTTTATATTTATATATATATATATATATATATATATATATATATATATATATATATATATATATATATATATATATATATATATATATATATATATATATATATATATATATATATATATATATATATATATATATATATATATAATATATATATATATATATATATATATATATATATATATATATATATATATATATATATATATATATATATATATATATATATATATATGTATATATATATATATATATATATATATATATATATATATATATATATATATATATATTTAGTCCAGGAAAGTACACGATAACATCACACAAAGTTTTTATTTTTTATTATTTTCGATTCATGAACTTTTTTGCAGCCAGCAAATGAAATTGTTCTGATCTTATGAATTTCAACTTTTATATTCTTAAATCATCGTTAAATTTAAACGTGCCACATACTTCTTGTGTGTATATGTGTATAAGAAAATTCAATGAAAATTAATATACACGTAAGAGTTTTCCATTTGCTTTGTCCAATCGGAGGTTTTTCTATGGGAAAATGTATTGTCTGTAAAATCACTGCAGTCGTAGACCGTGATGTGAAAAAATATCGTAAAATTCTTACATTTCAATTAGAAAACCCTCTGTATGTACATGTATAAATTGAAAGCAACATCGACTACACATAAAGTTGGAAGCTGAAAGAGAAATGGACGTTATAACTGATTTATCTTGATTGCATTTTAGAATTTTCCTCGATGAGATTTTCCATCCACTTTTTTTTTTTTTTTTTTTTTTTGTGAAAGATGAAGTGAAGTTTTTGTGATGTTCATGATGATTTTATTGAAATGGATTATTTGAATTGAAATAAGTTTAGAATTTTAAAATTGAATTTTGCCGGATGAAAAATCATGGAGATTATCGTTCGACTATTAACCATTATGAATTATTAGATATAAGCTATAAAGTCATATGTTAATATTTTTATATTTGTCGTCGTTATATACGATCGTGGTCAGTTTAACAAGTTTTAGTTTTCAACTTTAACGAAAAGATGTGCCATTTGGGAATCTATCAAGTGATAACATTTATTTATAAATTAAGAGTGACACCATTGCTGTTCAATAGATTGGTTAACATTCCACAAATCAGGCTCATTCCACTAATCATTCCATATACAAATTACTCATCATAGCCCAATCCTATGTCATGTTAAAAATGTTGAAGCTTTCAACATTTTTAACATGACATAGGATTTTTAATTTTTTGCAGCCACAATATTAGCCTACGAGGCAGTAGAATGTCTAACGTTAGATTTTATCTTTTTTTCGAAAAAAATCATCGCTTTTATTAATACGTTCGACTATCCAGGATTGCTTATGGCCCTCGGTACTGTTTCTAACAATCAGATATTTAAAGAAATCAGGTAGCTGTCTCTAAGTACTGTCATACCACTAATTATTTTTCAAGAGTTTTGGTTGTTAAACTTCCATTGGAAAGACGTATTGCCACCCAAAAGTCAGTTGAAATAGAGAAAACCGCACATGTAGTTTCAAGAAAGTAATCTGCAGATTGCCCGATCTATTGGTGGAAATATTTGTGAAGTTGAGTTTAAATTTTGTAACACCCACCCAGCAAAATGGTAATTCTCTGTTGCCAAAAGGGTTTTCGAAATTCTTACTCTTAATCTTCGGAAAATATAAGGTCATGTGAAGTTATTATCAAGCTGATCCCGCTTCGAGAGGCGTTTATACCGGTAAATTTGTTATCATGTGATCTAGTGGAACTGTTACCAAGCCCAGATTGACTGAAATTGACACCGACAGTGGCAATTTGTAATAATTAATAATTGAAGAACTACGAATGTCTTTAAATGCAGTGACCATAAACCGACCCAGCGACTATCATCATATTGCTAATTAACTACAAATCATCATAACGTCACGAAATTATAAATTGTTACCTATATATAATCGGGCGGCTCCATGTAAATACGGCACAAAGCACTAAATATATTTCTTCCGAAATCAAATAAATTGAGCAAGTTGACCTATATCGTGTAAATCACATATGATTTCGGTACCATATAACCGATTAGTATGCCCCATCAGTGAAATTATAACATCAGAGGCAGAAGGCGACTAAGAGTGTCTCGTATGCATAAATCAGAGATCCCAAATCATGTAATAGAACAACTACCAAATTCTAGAATCACGCAGGGCGAGAACACGGAGCCAAGATGAAAAAAAAGGTAATTTGGCGTCTTTTTTATATCTTACTTCGATGGCAACTCATTCAAAGTCTCATTCAAGTGACTGGTCTGACTACCAGCGCGTTTGACGCTTTCCTAAATCATTCGTAGGTCAAAAATGGGTTCCAGTAGCTATCTATATCTGTTGGAAGTTTCCAACTTGTTAAATGATTTTTGAGTTCAAGCTGCTTATTTCTGCATTAATGGTACCTTAATCAATTAACAGCTGAAAAAAATACGTCCATATACTTCTTTTGCCCATTTTTCTTTGTTTTACATCATGCGTAAGGTTTTTCGGAAAAATTTTGAAGCGTCTAAAAATTAGAAACCATACTTGCTTGAATTAGCATTTGGATGCTGCTGTAAAACTTCTTGTATAAATATAGCTTACTACTTCTGTTAAAACTCTCAAAAAATTTTTTTAACATTTTGTTAAGTCATTACAAAAAATTTGGGTTGCCCGATTAGTTAAATTTTTACATTTTAAATTGTAGCACGTGGGAAGTTGACTTAAAATTTAGTACAAATAATAACAATAACAAGCTGGCACAAGGGGGACGAATAATTCTATACAACATTAATCCACGTACCACTCCGCATCCACTATTTATGGATAGACATCTTTAACATAATCCCAACCGTTGACGAATATAATGATATTCGCGATATTTCTTTAGCGTATTCTGTGTTCTGCTTCCATTTTATAAGTTTCTTTCTGGTTAAAGACATTTCATGCATAGTTATATCATTATTTTGACACGTTCCCTTTGTTCTTTTTACATTCTCAATAAATCTGTTAATGAAACTTAAAATTCTTAAAATTTTGTTAAATAAAAACGACCTACTCAATATATTCTCGTATATTTCATTTGATCGTTCGGGCTGAAGGTGCCACAACGGTCCATGCCACCACTTATCGAGTGTCACAAGTTTTGACGGCAATATTTGAAGTGTAGTCAGCTGAATTTCGGAAACTCGGTTGGCTACGATAGTCTTCCATTTGGTGGATGAGCAGATAACCATGCCAGGACAATATTTAAGTCCGTCCAAGCGTATATGGGAATACCAACGGGTAATATTTTCTTAACTTCTACTATCAGTTTGGATAGCAAATGCGCACCGCATTCCAATCGAGGTAACGAAACTTGTTGTATCAGTGCAACTTTGGCCTTTGATGCAATGAGTTCCGCCTGCATTTCTCCTTTCTTGTTTTGAAATCGGCTATATATTACTACTCATCGTCTCATTCTAATTTTTTCAACCATAGTTATTGATACAATATTTCGGCTATTATGATAGATGGTCATAAAAGCCCTACGAGATCGCATTTGATATCAAAAATCGCTTTGTCGTTGTTATCTCTTCTGGCAGGTTTACCTTGAACGATAATATGTTCTCTTTCGAATTCAAATGAAGTCCTAAGATTTTGATGGATGAGTTCGCTTCTTTAATAGGAACCAACTATTCGTCCTTTTCTCTTGTTTGGTCTCGTAACTCACTTGCATTGCTCTGCCATTTATGCAAAATGAATCCTCTTTGTTTTAAAATATGTTTCAAACTGGTTTTTTAGGTAGCAAGCCTTCTTCATAGTATCTGCACTGACCGATAGTCATCTACATATAAATTTGATCAACAATTAATGAATATTCTAATTGGGAGTCTATAATGCAACCTGAGACATCGTGTTACTAAAAACGCTGAACTAGCCATTCCAAACGTCACCGTTGTAAGCTTATAAAATTTTAATGTGTCACTTTCATTTTCTCGCCACAGTATATTTGTTGATATTTCTGATCCTTTTCTGCTACCATAACTTGTCTAAACATTTTTTCTGTGCCGGCCGTCAGCGCAATATGGTTATATCAGCATTTTATCAATGAAGTCCACAGTGTCGGTTGTATTGCTGGATCGACCATAACTAAATCATTTATGAAATGACCATTGGTAGTCTTACTGGAACCATCCTCCATTTCCCAAAATCTTCTAATGACATCATCAATATTTAGGTCAACGTTAAAATTAAGGCTGCTCCGATAATGAGATCCATCTTCCCAGGCTTTGGCCTGGTGTGTGGTTCAGCAAGTTGTAGCCCTTAAATTTTACTGTAACTAGTAATATTTATTTCGCGAAAGGGTAAGGAATTTGTTAATTTTGGAAGACTTAACACGTCTAGTGCTAAAGTTTCGATATTTGAAAATAATGAAACTTCTTTAATTGTCATTAGACCTCTAGTGGTTTCCGTGCCAGGTATAAGACCCTTTATTTTAGCATGCTTACGTGGCAAAGCCAATCGTTGAGCATACGATTCTAATATGAATGATGCTTGTGCTCCTGAATATAATAATACTCTACATCTTTGATAGATTTGGCGATATATTATACCCCACGCCTCATCGTAATTCGCTTTTGTAATATAATTATTTCGCACTAATGTAGCAGCCTCACCTCTCAACATCCCTTTCAGATAGTGAAGTTTATGTACTTTCAAAATCTTAGGATTGCTATTTATTGATGCTTTAAATAAGTCACTGAATGAAGTGAATTCTGAATTAGCCCCTGTAACGGGCGTTATAATAAAAAAATATATAAGATAAATAAAATAAAAATATTTAAATTCCTTGTCCACCATTATGTTTAAGAGGAGAAACTATATTGAAACGATTTTATGATTATATTTTTTTTAATCATCGGGATTACCCGTTACAATTTAGGGTATAAAAAGCTAGAGAAATTTTAAAAGGGGGTCAGTTTTATTTTGAAATTTGTAGCAAGCTAAAATAAATTAGAAAAATAGTGCTGTGCACAAATAAATAAAAAAAAAAATAATAATAATAATAATTTATCTTAATGATCTTAAAAATTATCTTGTGTAAAATCATTTGTTAGAAACATATTATGTATCTCATATAAATATATCAAAACATATTATATAATCAAAATAAATAATAATATAGTGATACTAAAAGTGTGAACACAAAACGTGTCAAAGAACAATTAAATCAGAGTGATTCAACAAATATGATTTAGATAATACTAATGTACATTGAATAAATCATAGTTTAAGTAGAAAAAAAAAGTCATAGTGATTTAAAATAATCATCATAGTGATTTAAAATAATAACAATAATAACTATAAAATAAAATAGTTTAAGTGAATTAAAATAAATGAAATTTAATTAGGAAAAAAAAACTGTTAAAGATCTAGATAGATCCATATAAAAAAAAAAAACTGTTGTTTATACCTGTACAACAGGTGGTTTGGTAACAACTCAACAAGCAACAACAACAATCAACAATTAACAACAAATACGACCGTACCAATATAAATATTGTATGAATATATATCTATATATGTTAATTTTACGATCATTGTGGTGAGGGGTAAGCTTAATGTGTTTGTTTTAATTTTTTTTTTGTAAAATTTTTTTTTGAATATAAATTTATACATTGTTAATTTTTGGGATAGAAAATTGATTTCTTTTTATTTTTCTCTTTTGTGCTTCGATAGTTATTTTTGATTTTTCGAAGTTTCTTTTCTTAAATTGGATTTTTTTTTGTGTTGTGATTAATTTTTTTTTTCGCGATGTTAAACAAATAAAATAGATCATACGGATGAATTGGTAAGTTGGTACACTGCTTGATAAGGTAAGTTTGGTTAATGTCTTGATCTCTTGTTTCCTTTCCCTCATTCCTATACTTTCCTTTCCCTAGTGGTCTTTCAAGCTACGATCTACCTTTGGCAATCCCACGCCCCTACCCTGAGCTTTAGCTGGCCTAAGATGATCACGCCAAAGCTCTGGATCGTAGACAATACAAATTCAGTAACGTAAGGCATTGTTTTTTTTTTATTCAACCGGAACATGCCAACCATTTCGTTACACCCCTGAAAAGAACGGCACATTCACACGCGGTAGCCGGAAATCTGTTTCCCTTCGCATGCAAATTAAAAATTTCATTTAAAAAAGAATTTTGATTGTCTATATGAGTTGTTGAAAACTATTATCCAGTCTATCGTGATGCTCTGTTTTATCCAAAGCCATTCCTACTTGTATAAGTTTGCCCTTGGTTTAAAAATATTTTGCTTCAAATATATCTTAGAGTGTAGTAACTTCTGCATCCTCCTTGAAAGTTTTCTCGTCTGCCTTGTATTCATTCCATTCTTGATCAAACAGGGCTTTTTGAATCTTTTTTCGTTCTATTTTCACACGAAAAACGTCACTTTTAGCGAATGTTTCAATTTACGAAATACGCTTAATTGTTCTCTGCATTGACCTGGCGGCCGCCATTACTAAATTTGTCTTTAATTAGCTGAATTTATTGTTTCTATTACGCAAAGGCGGGTTTCAATGTAATATTCTTCCGCATCACTTTTTGGATCACTATTAAAGTTTATAAAATATATTTGATTTTTCTTAGATTATCCTTCTCGTTATTTAAAAGCAGTTAAAATGTTTTTTTAAATATATGAAACTCACTAAATTCAACAACATGTGATTTTTATTTTTTTTTTATTTGCTCGGTAGACTGATTGATGTTCGCTCGAAAATCGCAGTAAAAAAAGAAAATTTTTAACATTTTATTAAGTCATTACAAAGAAATTCGGGTTGCCCGATTAGATAAATTTTCGCATTTTAGTGATATGCACGCATTCTGTAGCACGGGAAGTTAACTTAAAATTTAGTCCAAATAATAACAATAACACGCTGGCACAAGAGGGACGAATAATTCCATACAACATTAATCCACGTACCACTCCGCATCCACTATTTTTGGATTGACATCTTTAACAACTTCTATGTGAATGGTTTTACTACTGCTTAGTATTTTTTGTAGCTTTTATGATGTCTACCTGATAAAAGCATTAGTTAGAGAGGTCCAGTATAATCTACCCAAGAAAGCATAAAAGGCCGTGTTAGAGTGTCTCTAGCTATTGGAAGATCTCTCTTAATTTTATTTAAAGTTTAACAGCATTATTTTTAGCAAATTGTATAACTACAAATGTAAGTTTTCACTGCTAATGAAAGAATTGTAAATTGTATGTAATGGTGTAATATGATTAGCGATTTCATATACTATAGTATACCGGGTGTCCCCGGTATACTATAGTATATGAAATGAATAATTTGGGATGTTAATCCGTTAATAGCTGATTCATTGGTTTATTCTAAGAAAAAATCGAATGGAAGGGAGATGTTAGTTTTTGATATTTTTTTAAAATATATACAAGGATTTTACAAAATATTGTTCGGAAAAACATACAAACATTAAACTGTAACTCCTAAAATATTTATCGGAAAGCAACCAATTTAGTCTTATTTGACTGGTAATTCTATAAGCTATATTTAAGGTAATCCTTCTTGTACTAATACATAAATAACTTATTTTTGGGATGGGACTGAATTGGGTAATTACGCGCATACTTCCTATTGTTACGATATCTCGTAGTTTTCTATAAATATTTGTAAATATTCTTGCGACACATTGGAAATCTACGTTAGTATTCATTACAAGCTCCTGATTCACGCAAAATCCGTAAACAAACATCAATGAACTGAGTACTCCTTACCTGAAAACTGTGCCAACATAATAATAATTTTCTTAAATTATTTACCATTTTTAATTCACAACTCTGA
The DNA here is from genome assembly GCA_963556175.1 of Tipula confusa. Classification (NCBI taxonomy): domain Eukaryota; kingdom Metazoa; phylum Arthropoda; class Insecta; order Diptera; family Tipulidae; genus Tipula; species Tipula confusa. The sequence goes on from OY744476.1 coordinate 71,273,259, forward strand.
CGCAACACTAGACAATTTCTCAAAACTAATGAAAATATGTATGTATCTAATTTTTTTTTTTCAACATTTAAACAAAGGAGTGATAATCATCGCCTACTGTTTTACTGATCGAAAAAATTGTTACAACATGAACACTACATGAGATTGAAAATTAACGATATTCGTAAAAAACTATAGCACGTGAGTTACATGTAACGAAATTGAGTTCCATGAACCTAAAAATGCACATGATACAATTTTATACTAAAGTATCATATTTTTAAATATTTCAAATTAATAAAAATGCAAATTATGTAAAACGTTTTAAAACGGAAATATCAAATTAAAACACATAATACAAATTACAATTTTAAAAACTAAAACTAAGAATTAGAAGATAAGGAAAATGCTGAGTATTAAAATTAAAGAAAATATAATTTTCTTTAAAATAGAAAACTAAATAAAAAACAGTTGAATTTCTGAGTCTAAAGAGACCAGACAAAAATTTAATTCGATTGACTCTAAAGAGATCAAAAACAGTTAATCTAAAGATTAACTGCATAAAAATATATATAATTAAATAATAGTGTTAAAGCATATTGTAATATTATATAAAATAAATAAAGTTTTTTTTTCGTTTAATAGAAATAAAACAATTTAAGTGGCGCAGTTGATAGGATTGCTTTTCTAAAGAAAAGAATCCAGTGATAAAAAAAAAAACCTACATAGTGAAAGTGGTAACAAAGGAAATACTCAACATTGTTTTCCGAAGACACAAAACTTGACATTATATAAATAGAAGATTATAATAGTTTATTAAAATAATTAGTAAATAAGTGGTATCAAGTAAAATACCAAATAAAGTGAAAAGTAATTTATTAAAAGAGAAGAAGTGAAAAGAAAAAATATATTTGATCTTAAGTTAATTTGTGAAAAAAAAAAGTTGTTGATAAAGAAAAGAAAAATGGAAGTCCAAGAATTAAAAGACGAATTAATGCAACAACAAATAATTCAGAAAAAACTAATTGACCAAATTCAATGTCTAAGCCAAAAAATTATAGAACAAGAACAAAAAGTGCAAAGTGTAAAAGTAACAAAATTTAACTTAACGCCAGATCAAATAATACGTAATTTTAGTGACATCCCACCATTTTCTGGTGAGGATTCTTATAAACTTAAGTCGTTCCTTAAAACAGTAGAAGATGTAGAAACTCTATGTTGTGATAATAATAGTGAACTTAAGCAATATTGCTTAAGAAAAGTGATAAATAATAAAATCATTGGCAGTGCTAGAGGGGTAATAATGGAAATACCGGACCATTTGCGAACCTGGACCAAAGTCGTCTACCAACTAAAAGCGAAGTTTAGACCCAAATATACAATTCACCAGTTGCTGTTCCAAGCAAAGGATATCAAGGTATACAATCTCAAAGATTTATTTAATAAATTAACAAAAATAAAGTCAAAATGCGGCGAAGTCTGTGATTTTGACGATAAAGATATGTTCACGTATAATTCTATTGATCAAGAATTAACCCAAATTTTAAAAACAAAATTAGTGCCTTTAGCACAATCACAAATTTCAGAAAATAGAACACTTTTTGAATTAGACAATTTACTTTGTCAATCAGAAATTTATCTATCCGAGGAAATCATAAAAAACGAATATAAGATCAATAGAGTTAGTAAACAAATCTTTAATCATAAACATTCTAGTAATAATAACTTAAATTTTAAGACTAAGAACAGTAATTTCCATAATTCACAAAAAGTTATTCACTATAACGACCGAAATCGTAATTTTAGTAATTCTAATAATTATAATAACTATAATAATAACTATAACAATAATAACAAAAATAATTATAATAATCAGTACAATAGTAGACAAAATATAAACAATAACAGATCAGGACAGTTTAGATTTAACTCAGGACAGAATAGATATCCTGATAATAATAGAAATAATCACGTTAATCAACAACATGAGCCAATGGAAGTCGAAAATATTACTAGCGATTCTAAGCTCAATCAAGAGGTAAATTTTATCGAAACGCCTCAAACAATCAATTACCCATAATAAAGCTAACTTTCGGTAATCGAACTATAAATTGTCTAATAGATACTGGTTCCGATACTAGCTTAATCAAACCTAACGTTTTAAATTTTAAAATAACTAAACTTGAAAAACCTATCATGTATAATTCATTGGGAGGACCGAATTACGTCAAAGAAAAAATGGTAACTTCCATCCCAAATGAGTTAATTAAACAAGGAACTTTAGAATGGAAAATTTTCCCTCTAAAGAGTGGAAAATACGATGCTATAATAGGCATAAACTTTCTAAAACCTTTTGAAGTTGTCATTGACATGAAAAATGAAAATATAAAATTTTTTAATAAACATACAATTCCTTTCGTAAATGTTGGTTATGGTTATCCAAGTGAGCTTACCGAAGTAAATCACCTTGTACCTACCACTAATTCTAAGGAAGAGATTTTTAAAAGAATAAATCAAATACATTTAAACATTGAAGAAAAAGAAAGCTTAAAATATTTACTATCAAAACATAAAGATCTATTTTATAATGAAGGTGAAAATTTGACCTTTACACATGAGATAACTCATGGAATCAAACTAAAACACGATAATCCAATTTTTAGTAAATTATATCGATATCCCAAAGTACACGAAGAAGAAATAGAGAAACAAATTGGGGATATGTTGAAACAAGGAATTATACGGGAATCGAATTCACCTTATAATTCACCGTTGTGGATTGTTCCAAAAAAATTGGATAATTCTAATGTGAAAAAATGGAGAATTGTCATTGATTATCGCAAACTGAACGAAATCTCTATTGATGACAAATTTCCAATCCCTAATATAGATAGCATACTTGATAAACTAGGAAGAGCCCAATATTTTACCACATTAGATTTGGCTAAAGGGTTCCACCAAATACTAGTAAATAAAGAAGATCAAAACAAAACAGCTTTTTCCACTCCATTTGGTCATTATGAATATATTAGGATGCCTTTCGGGTTGAAAAATGCACCCGCCACGTTTCAAAGATTAATGAATTCTGTTTTAAGAGATTTCATTAACAAAATCTGTGTTGTCTACTTAGATGATATACTGATTTTCAGTACATCTTTAGAAGAACACATTAACAGTATAACAAAAATATTTAATAGATTGCGTGAAGCAAGACTTAAAATCCAAATAGATAAATGCAATTTCTTCTGCAAAGAGACGGAATATCTGGGCCATGTATTGACACCAGAAGGGGTAAAACCTAATTTAAAAAAAGTCAACGATATAAGAAATTTAAAGTTACCGGAAACTCAGAAGCAAATTAAGTCATTCTTAGGCGTTACAGGCTATTATAGAAAATTTATAAAAGACTATGCCAAAATAGCACAACCTATTACAAAATACTTAAAGAAAAATGCAAAAATTAACAAACTAGACCCTACTTATGTAAATGCATTTGAGCAGTTAAAAACAGTACTCACCACACATCCAATTCTTAAATATCCTGATTATAATAAGTTATTCACATTAAATACGGATGCAAGTCAGTATGCCATTGGAGCTGTGTTACTACAAGATAACCACCCGATTGCATTCGCTAGCAGAACCCTTAATGAACACGAGATAAGATATAGCACAACGGAAAAAGAATTGTTAGCCGTTATATGGGCAGTCAAATATTTTAGGCCCTATATTTACCTTAAACCTTTTGAACTTAAAACTGATCATCAAGCGATTAAATGGATGCATACGAAGTATCTAGGTAAGGATCTAAATCCACGTCTTCAACGATGGATCCTCTCATTAGGAGAGTATAACATAAAAATTGAATATTTAAAAGGAAAGGAAAATAAAATTGCAGATTTTCTAAGTCGGTTAAATACCGAAACTAATGAGATTAATCATATTAATGAATCTTGTGAATTCAATATATTATTCGGTATAGATCAATCAAACGAAGGGAGAAGTCCTTCGATATTAAATGAAATTAATAATGAAGAATTAGACGAAAATGAAAATTCAAGCAATATATCAATACATCCAACTATACATTCACAAATAGAAGAACAAAATGATAATATAACCATGTTAGAAACAATCGTAAATAGATTCAAAATTCAAATTATACTTACTGAAAATTTTACCAACGAACTAGAACACATTTTAGGAAATAGAAGAATTTATATTTATCCATACCTAACAAAAGATGAAATAGTTAGTAAACTAAAAACATACCTAACAGGATCAAGAGTGGCTATTCACACACCAATTTCGGACAGAGAATTTTATAGAATTCAACAAATTTTAGTAGAGGAATTCCCAACTATTAAATTTATCAAATGTACCCATTTCGCCCAAGATGTTGAATCAGAAGACGAACTAATCAAAATCACTTCGATTCATCACAAGGAACAACAACATCCTGGAATTATCTCACTATACAAAAACCTTAAGTTTAAAATCTATAATAAAAATATTAAATTAATAATTAACAAAATCACTAACAATTGTGATATCTGTAACAGGGCAAAATATGATAGAAATCCCATAAAACCTAAATTCGAAAAAACTGAAATACCTTTTGATAAAAATCAAATTATACATGTAGACACTTATATAAATCGAAAACAACCTTTTATGATGTTTATAGATAAATTTACTAAATTTGCGACAGCATACCCGTTAGAAAACCGAACACACGTAGAGATTATAGAAAAACTCAAAATGTATTTTAACCATAAAAAACCTTTAAAATTAATAGCTGACAATGAATTCAAACATGTCAATATTAAAGAATTTTTGCGTCAGGAACAAATAGAATTACATTTAGCGAAACCAAATAGCCATACTGGAAACGCAGATGTAGAAAGGTTAAATAACACCATAACTGAAAAATTACGAATCCTCAATTTAGAATACAATAATCCAGTAAGAATTCAAATGTTAGAAGCCATCAAGAGCTATAACAATCAATATCATAGCACCATTAAATGTAGCCCATTAAAAGCGGAAGAAGTTATTTTAAATAGAGAAGAAATTTATAACAATTTAATATCAGCTCAAAATAAAAGATTACAGAAACATAACGAAAATAGGGAAAGTTATGAGGAAACTAGGGAACAAGGATACATTAAAAATTATAAATCTCTGAGACATAAAGAACAACCTAAATTTAGAAAACATAACCTTACAAAAATACATCCTTCAAACATTAAGAGACCATTAAAATTTACAGACAATGACGACACTAACAATGTTCATGTTGACAATGACGTTAGTAGTACCAGTACACAATCAACTGTTAGTCGAGAAAATAGAAACTAATATAGGATACACCATTTTTAAGGAGAATGAAATTTTAATCCCCAAGACGTACAACTATTCACTACATTTAATAGACTTAAACCCATTAGAAATGACGGTATTAGAACTTAAGAAAGCGGTATTTGAAATCGTATCAAATTTTACGGAAATAAACGCTAGACCAATACTAGAAAAATTAGAACTTTTACTACAAAGATTAATGACTTTAAGAGACGGACATCATACCATACACAAAAGAGGACTAGTTAACTTTTTAGGTACAATTACAAAATGGATATCAGGAACTATGGACGTGGACGACAGACAAACAATTAACAAACATTTAAATTTAATTGATAATAACAATGAAAATATAATATCAAATGTTAACCAACAAATACAAATTAATAATAATCTTAATGAATCTATATACAAATTGTACAATTCTATTATAGACGATAAAAAAATTATGAAAAACTATATAAAAAATAGAGAAAATCTAAATTCAATTAATCTAATAACAGTTAATATTAAGTTAAAAATTCAAGAAATTGACATAATTATAAGTAACTTACAAGACAATGTAATTTTTAGTAATTTAAATATCATACATCCATCATTGTTAACATATCAAGAAATTAAGGATTATGAAATAGATATAAGTAAATTAAGAAATTTAAGAGTTGGTTTTTCCAAAACCACTACGAATAAATTAATATTTTTGGTTAAAATACCATATAAAATGAAAAAATTAAATAAAAAATTTATTATTCCATTATCTAACGTAAATGATTGTAATTCAATAAACTATCCTATTACCACAACATTTGAAGTTAATAATATTTATTATAAATACGATGAAAACCAAGCGTTTCATCAATTAAATAAATTAAAACATTGTATTTTAAGAGAAAACTGTGAAAATATTAAAGATTGTAACACAGAAATTTATAATATAAATGATAATAGTATAATAGTACAATTAGCAAACAAATTAACTTTAACCTCTAGTAATGATGAAAGAAAATTTGAATTAAACGGAAATTATTTTATAAGATTTTATAACTGTAGCATTAATTTAAATAATAAAACATTTTACAACAATATTCAAGAAATCAAAGATAATTACATAATTCCAAATTTAAAATACAAATCTACAAATAATACATTAACATTCAAAGAAATAATATTAAAAACAAACAAAAATGTAGATGAGATCAAACTTTTAAAATATCATAAAGTTTTAGAATACTCAGCAATAAGTATAGTAATAATAATAATAGTAATAATTTTAATCGTATTAATCATTCATAAATATTGTAATCAGAAAAATGTAAAGATTAAAGTAGTAAATAGAATTCAGGAGAATTCTCAAGCCAACGAAGGGAGAGTTACATGTAACGAAATTGAGTTCCATGAACCTAAAAATGCACATGATACAATTTTATACTAAAGTATCATATTTTTAAATATTTCAAATTAATAAAAATGCAAATTATGTAAAACGTTTTAAAACGGAAATATCAAATTAAAACACATAATACAAATTACAATTTTAAAAACTAAAACTAAGAATTAGAAGATAAGGAAAATGCTGAGTATTAAAATTAAAGAAAATATAATTTTCTTTAAAATAGAAAACTAAATAAAAAACAGTTGAATTTCTGACTCTAAAGAGACCAGACAAAAATTTAATTCGATTGACTCTAAAGAGATCAAAAACAGTTAATCTAAAGATTAACTGCATAAAAATATATATAATTAAATAATAGTGTTAAAGCATATTGTAATATTATATAAAATAAATAAAGTTTTTTTTTCGTTTAATAGAAATAAAACAATTTAAGTCGTGCGGGTAGAACTAATGTGTTTAGGGATTGTAGAGAGTACCAGGTAAATTTTTATGAAGCAATTTTTTCACCCTGTTTCTCAAATGATATCACTAATTGACCCTCTCTTCCATACGATTTTCAACTCAAAATGAACCAAGTAACATCTTTTAAAGGAATATGACTTCTAATACATGTATTTGTTGTAATACAAATTTCTAAAGAAGTAGGGTTCATTGTAACTTAAAATTCTTAATCAAGTCTTTTAGTCAAACATTATACAAGTTACAGTTTCAAACAGACTTGATAAAATATTTTACCTTAACCTAGTTCACCTCAATTTTCATCATCTACAAATTTACATAAGAGCACTTAAAATATTTGATACATTTACCAAAGACTCTAGTTTTTTTGTTAGTTGTCTGTGTGTGTGTATGCTTTCATTGCATGTTACATATTACATTACATTTAACAACAATTTTGAAAAAATTTATTGTTCTTGTTCAAGAAGAATTACAAGCAAAACAAAACAAAGTACAAAGAAAGTTTTATATAATTTTCCTTTTTTCCCGGATAATTTCCATTTTTTTTCCTTTACGTATATGTACAGAGATTTTTTTATATACATATTAAATTATGTACAATGAATTTATGTAATACATTTTTGTTGCTGTTGTTGTTGTTGCTTGGGCAAAATTAAGAAACGAGAGATTTTATCTTAAATATTTTAAATTTTTTATTCACGATATTGATTTTGCCACGAAAAACGGATAAATTTTCCTTATCGCTTTTGTTGTACTTGTGGAAATATAAACGTATACATGTTTTTGAAAATGGTTTATTAAAATTTTATTTTTCGTACGCATTTAAATCTAATTGGGGAAAAATTTGAATTTATGTATATTTTGTATTTGTGATGCGAATTAAATTAAAATTTAATTAAACGAAACCTTGATATAATTTATGTAGCAGTGAAAAGAAGCGTGTGGCCAAAAGAATGTACTTTAATTAGAATCTGGGTCACAGAGTTCGTGAATATTTCCTATATTTTCATTGAGCATAGGACGTTTACTAAGCTGGACTATCTTGGTCTTGTGGCGGGCCACTGTTTTGATTTTTCCCCAAGATTTGTCCAGTCCTTTCGCTGCTGCTAGCTCAATTCTTTTCTAGGTCATTTTTTTTGTTTTTTGAACATCTCAATCAAAAATTTGGAATACCTCTGTCCTGTCCTGCGAAACACAGAAACAAAGATCAACTTGTATGAGTGTGAGATATAAAAAAAATACTACAGATGTTCGTAAAGTATATTAAATAAGTCGGATTAAGTTAATGTGCCACAGTCATATTTCTTAGTAATCATAATGGCAAAGTCTTCTTCCCATTTTTGTGGTATTCCGAAAAAATTCCATTTTTCTAGAATTAATGGTGTTAATGCGCAAGATGTTGGTGATGTATCCTTTTGAATATTTTGGTGGTTAATTTGTCTGTTCTATCAGTTTTATTAATTTTAGTGACTTTACCATCGTTGTCTTGATGAATTTTTGAAATATTATTTCTATCTCTTTACCTGTGTTTAACCACTAAATAACTTAGCCAGTGACATTTCTTACTCACTTTTATGTTTCAATTTTCTTCATAGTCATAGGTACTCAATATAGCGATAAAAATGCTGATCAGAGATAAAAAGGTACTCAATATAGCGATAAAAATGCTGATCAAAGAAGTTGATGATCACTGTGAACGTCTGTGTTCCTCATATAGTTCTGACATTTTGTGGTGATACGAGCTATTTTTTGGTAACCATGGTCTATCTGATTTTTGTTGTGTCATCCAGTGATGTCTATGTACATTTGTGTATATTATTTGTGAAAAAACCTACAGCCTCCTATGAAAAGCTGATTTGCAAAGGTGAAATTAAGCTGATTTGAAATTATAAGAAGCAGAAATGCCTGTTTATATGGTCATATTTGGGCAACATTTTAATCTCCTGAAAAGATTTCATTCTATTGTAGCATATTGTACATTGCGTTTTACTCGGAATGGCTCCAACAAAGTTTGGTTACTTTTATATCAGTGGAAACGTGTTTGTAATCCTCTGGCGCTCATTAATCTTGATAAAGTATTAAAAACTTTATTTGATGAATCTACAACTAACTCCATGTTGACCACCTCGGTAGCTTTATAGACAGACAAATATGCTGATGCCTATATATTTTGGATGTCGTTTGAACCATATGATGGACCAGCACGGAAAAGCAAGAGTCCATTGAGGTATTGTTAAGCCCCGCGTCACAGTTGATTTCAATTTAATTATTACGGCATCTACTGGGGTAGATTTGGATGTGACCTGTAACCACGGATGTGATTCACGAAAACTTGTAGTTGTTAGGTATTTTGGTTTCATAATGCCTTCAAAAATATACAGGGTGAATGTTGCATCTTGAACTCAAATATTGGCCATTCGGTATTGAGGTGCAAAGGTAAACCCTGATCCGAATTGGGTTTTATTGGTTATTTTTGAATGAATATTGTTCCATTGACAACTATTGGAGAAAGACACACAGAATCTAACGTTTTTCACTAGAAATGTAGACGTTAAATTTGAAGACAACCTACTCGGATTTCTTAAATAATCTGAAAGTTTTAACAGAGATATTTTCATCGCTATTGTGTATCTTTTCACATTCTTACTCTTATCATGTAGTATTGCTATTATTGGGGAACTTTTTTTTTAAAAAAAGGTTCATATATAAGGCCTATATAATTAAGTTACCATAAAAATCAGCATAATCGTCACCATAAAAATCACTTTGGCAGAATTGGCAGCTGGTGCGCAAGTAGAAGTTTCCGTAATGCGAAAAAGGCACCGTAAAAAGAATGTTATATGTGTCATGCTTTAATTGGTATGCTTCCAGGTTCTGAGTCTATAGATAATATTGATCGTAGCAGTTGTCATCTTAAAGACCAATTTATATATAGAATTAATCAATTTCGGTACTGAGAACATAGCCGTGAGACGTTATTAATGATGAATTACAGCCTCTACAGAAACTAATTTGTTGAGCGAGAGCTGTTGAATAATTAACAAGTTTATCTGCTGTGGAGATTGCAAAGTCGGGACCAGCTAATTAAAAACTTGAGTGATGTTGACATTAGACCTACTGAATGGCACGCTTGTGTTTTGAAACAAAACGAAACAATGTTAACATCTGTTCCGGCGATAATATTGGTTGTGTTTTCTAATCCTAAACCAAAACGTATAGCTAATGCCGTGGTCATGAAGTTAAAATTGTGACTCAGAGTTTAAAAACGCACAGCTGATAAATGATGTTTCAAATTTGTAATTTGAACAAAACGACATCAGCTTCAGCAAGTATGATATATGACGACCTTCATGATGGCAATTGTATAAGGCTGATAAAGTGAAGGTCATTGAAGGAGACCGAAACGCTGGCATTGCTCCGTTAGCAGAGTTTAAAAGACATTTTTGTTGAGAATGAGCGAAACGTGTCGTGTGAGTTTGTCTGGGCCCTTATAATTTACATTGCGATGTATTATATTTTAAAGGTAGGCTGGCTGCTGATGATTAAGGTTGGTTGGTTTTTAAACAATTTGTAGTTGTGGTGAGTATTCAGTTTAATGTATCTTGTAAGGTTGAACTTTTCTATGAAACCATAAAAAGTAGCAGTTGAGGTTGGTAAGTGATAAATTTCAACATATAGATGCTTCAAATTGCGCAACAATTAGTGAAATTAACAATTTTTCGATCTCTGTGCTTTCATATGAATAAACTTACTTTTTCATTTATTGAAAGCAATCTTATAAATTGTGTGTTAACAAATGATTGGATAGTTTAATTTCCATACACCACCCGTAATAAGTAGTTCAAGAAGGACTCGTAACATAATAATAATAGTTTTATATCAACACGCATTTACACCATATTAAGATACATGCAGACAATAAAGCTCAAGTATCTGTCAACACACTTAATCCGGTACTTTAACTATATAGAATTCTCCAAAGACAACAATGGCTTGTGGTTTATTAAACCCATGTATTGTAATTAATTCGTATTTGATCGAAATCCCACTGTAAATAATATCACAAAAAAAAATGTTATCATCATCAAATACAAAACACATAGCTATCACAAGTTTTAGAAACAACACAACAATTCATTTGACAACACTCGTATACCGGGTGCTTTTTTTAACCTGAAACTTTCTAACACTCAAATATGCTCTCTACAAAAAAACTGTCACAATTAAAATTTAACCATTTGCTAACCTAAAAGGGATGATGAAAAACCCACCGCGCTTGAAACGAGTGAATCCCAACGAAGTTCTTGTCCGCTTTGTGTTAAAGAAGTGCCCCGATTGTTCGATTTTTCAAAATGCAACACCCTGAAACCCGAGCATTGGGTTAAGTTTTATAATTCAAAGCCTAGATGTGACATCAGTTATCGTAGACACAAATCTCTGCAGACTAATGGATACCATACCATCGCTGAGCCAAAATCTAAAACCGTCACGTCAGCGTTCACCGAAGATACAAGTTATGCACTTAGCATCAAAGGCTTTTATTGTTCTAGTGGCAGCTATGGTTTTGGTCATTACTTGAGTATTACTCGATCCCAAACCACGCTTAAAGCAAACCAACGGTCGATTAATATCTGCGGCAATGGGAATACCACGGCTGGAACTTCTCGAGTCATCGCCACACTTCACATAAAACCTAGAATATAAAAAGATTGTAATGACATAAGAGTAAACTCACTGGTTGGTCCGAAAATAGCAGCTGAAGTTCCTGATTTTATAAACTGTGGTGACTTAACGTATAGTTATCCATCGTACAACTAACAGACCCAAAGTGTTATCAAAACAGAAGTCTCGCCATATTGTTGATGGTCGACGTAGATCTCCCAATCATAACTTGATTGAGAAAAAGACAAAATTTGGGTGGATAGTTGTTAGTTCTAGGAAATAAAGAATGTTGAGGACTCCAAAGAAAAGGTATTGACCACACAGAAAATGCTTGCATCAAACACTATTCCAGAAAGCCAAAACGAGGTCTAAGGATAAAAGGTTTTCAAGCACTTGCCATTAAAATCCGATCCAATCTAACCTCCGAGCAGTTATCATACAGCCATTTCTCAGGTCAATGCAGAACAAATTACGTTTAAATTGCGATTCAGAAGTTCATAGGATGTTCAACGACTTCTTGGCCGAATATATTCAGCTTCGCCACGTGAAACGGGTTGGCGATCCTATAAGCTACAACACATATTTATGCTAAATTACGGAGTAGTAAATGTGCAACATACTACCACTAAACTCTGGATATTATTCAATTCATCTTCTTAAATTGATCAAAACTTGTTGCTCAACAGCATATACTGGTGACAAGACCAAATATTCAATCCACACTGTGGCCTATTGTTTTACATTTTAAAGAGAAAATGAAGACAACCTGTGAACACGGATCAACTCGCTACAGTTAACTACGATACTACATCGGCTCCATTTGTCGCTACAAATACGTTGAATCAGTTGGCTTCCTATTATATTTCCAAGTTTATCCATAGGCCGCCAAATTAATAAGATGCATTTACATGGATGGTGTTCTCAAAGGAGCCATAAATTGATAACGTTAGTCGTTGGATGAGCATGCAGATACTTTAAAAATCCTTGGAATTCAGTAGGAACAAATTTAAACCGATTTTTACTTTGCGATACATCTTCCAGTCAGAAAAGTGCATACAAAACTGATGATCCTTTCTGAAGCTAGTCAAGAGTTCAATCAGATCAAACATCTGTTTACAAAATGTATGACGAAGTAATGTCGATTAAGATGATAACCTGCCGAATGGATGGCTAAAGTTGCGATATGATATCAAAAATTCAATTTCCATTCAGTTAAAGAGATGGTTAGATGGAAAAAATGGACGGAGAGGAAGAATTTAAGCTCCACGGTATTAGTGACGCAAGCGAGAAGCCTGCCAAGACTAAAGGGATGCTGAACTTCTTGCTATTCATATCCAGTCAGTCAACAACGAAAGTAAGCTGAATCTAGCTGGTACACTACAGAATGGTTCTAAAATAGTTCTGGACTGGTTGTCCAGACCAGACGGGCAACGTTTGTCGCAAATAAAGTTAATAAAATAATAAATTTGCTCCACAGAAGTTCCTGGCCTCACATTCCTTCGCAATTTAGCCCAGCAGATTGCGCGAGACGTCAGATACCTTTAGGGAAGTTCAAAAATCATCCATTATGGTAGACCAAACTTCCTGTTTGGTCCACCAGAGTGATATATATTTCCAAGTCCACCAGAGTGAAATATTAGCCAGTACAGATAAAGATTGATAGGCCAATACATTTAAGAGAAATTATCTAAGATATCCAGCAAAGCAGACAGTAAGAAATAACAGAGATAACCTGACTTTGAGTTTACTCTTCATAAAATTTTCAAGTTATAAGAAATTTCTTGGCTTCCTTTCGGATGTTAAATCTGACACAATCTTGCTGACTGTTGACCACAAAATCAACCAACCATAAGTTGTAATGTGCAGGGAAATACAGCGTATACAGTTTTTGCAGGACTACAAAGAGTTATCACTCAATAAACCATAGTATTTATAGAGCATGAAATTTAATACGCCTAATATTTCGTTATTGTATTAGATCCATCAAACAAAGCTCACGCATAGTTAGGCCAATTATGGGTAACTTGACATTGGAGTGGATTACTATGTCTGTTTTGGTTGCCTCTATTGGTATAGACTTTGCTGGTGCATTCAGAGTTCTTACACTTCCAAAAAGAGTCACATCATACCAAATCAGACTTGTGCGTTTCTGTCTGCTTGTCAACTCAAGCAATCAATCTTGAATTATACTTGCAACTAACAACAAAATCCTTTCTTAGAGCATTTAAATGCTTCGTTGGCAGACGTGGATTGTAGCACACAATATTTTGTGACAATGGGAGACCTATTTTGTGGGCGCGACAAGCTTCCTGCAATACACACAACAGTTCTTTAAAACCTACCATCTAACAATCACAAAAAAATTGATGGTTGACAGAATTCAGTTTAAATTCAACCCAACTTGTACTCCTCATATATGGTAGGACTATGGAGTCAGTGTTCGCCTAGCCAACATATATCTACATCGGACTGTTGTAGAACAAATTTTCACTATTGAATAATTTGCCACGTTACTTGTTGAAATTGAGTCAGCTATGAATACTTGGCCTTTATGCTCATCATTAACATCAACAGAATTGGTACTCACGTCTTCGGTTTTTGTATTGCATCGACTGTGTTGTGCTACAAGTACTTGACAATTTAACATAAATCTTCACACTTGCTAAATTATATATAGGGATCGACACATGTAATAGCTCAATTATACGTAACGGTGCGTTTCGTAGTTTTTGAGAATTAGATATACAGTCTACACCAACAACAGCCATTTATTGAAGATTAAGGGTGGCCACAGTTCATAATATGCACAAGGTACGCAAGCACAGGTATGCCGACAGATACTTTTGACGTCTAAATGGATTGCTCAGTACTTCAAACATGCCCTCTTCCAGTATTTTGGCTATATATAGTGGAGCTGATTAAATCTTGACCATGGGTTTTTTTTTGTAAAGTGATTATTTTTAAAAATATTAGAAAGTTTCAAGTTAAAACAATCACCCGGCAAGCGAGCAACATAGACGATATGTGTACACAACACATCCAATAAGAAATAATAAAATTACAGATGGAATGACAAATAAAACACAAATTTCCTAGCAAAAAAATGTAACATCAACATCCAAAGACAAAACACATAAACCATAACCACCAAACATACACACACACACACACTTGACGTATGATAAGGCAATTTTCTTATTTCGTGTTCGTCTGTGCTACATATAAGAACATCTATAATGTAGAAAGCACAACAAAAGCTCGACGAGAATATAAAACAAAAAATAAAAATCGATTAAAGTGAAATTTATTTTCTATTAAACTTTTTTTTTTTTGCCTTCGTCTTCGTCTTTTTGTTGTTGTGCTTTGCAACTTTGAATTCTTCATCGAATCTTCGTCTTATACTTATATGGTACTCGTACGTTTATGTCCCATTTTAGGTCGATTTAATTTCGATTTTGGTTTGATTTAATATTTTTGTGTGTACATATCGTTCACATAACCAAGAACACAATGTCTTCGTACGTCGTGTGTATGGGTAAAAAAAATCGACATACGTGATTGGTGAAAAGTCTTGAAAATTTTCGAAAAACAAATCACAAACATCGAACATAAAAGTGATATAAACATTTGAAATATTGTATGGGAGGATTTGTGGAGTGAACATGACAGGATATTACTGTAATTAAATTTTAATTTGTGTTTGTTGTTGTTGCTATGTAATACGAGTGTGTTGCGTTTGGATATTGTTGCTTCTAGGGTTAGTATAGTAGAGGGAATATCTTGATTCGAAATAAATATTTACTTGAATCATTTCACAAATAAATTCAAATCTCGATGATGACTTTTACATCTGTCTATTATTTTATTGGATTATGTATTTACGTATATTATGTTAGTTTAGGTAAACGAAAGGATGGAAAATTTGGAAAATCGATTAAATACAAATTGGGAAATTTTTTTTACTTTTTTTTTTGTTCTCGATGATATAGAATTTGCAAAACTAATTTAATTTCCGAACAAAAGATAAACTAAATTAAGTTATGTTTATATACCGGTAGATTATATGTAATCTAGGACTTTTTGGTGTATGTCGGTTTGGTACCAGATATATAAGATTAAATATTGCTTTAGAGGGTTTAAATTTGATATTTTACCAAAAGTCTAAGATAATCAGTTAAAATCAATGATTACACCCCAAGTGAACTTTGAGTTCTTTGTCGTACGAATTTTTAAAAGGTTACAGCCGCATGTACTAAAGTCGTATAATATGACAAAAACAAAAAATGTTCGATATGGTTTAGATCCTTTTTGATGCAGAATAATCAGTGACGATTTTCTTAAAAAAGTTAATTAAAGTTTTTTGTATTTGCAACATATGTTCATAAAATTTGTAGCTCCAAAACACAACTTCATTCATAAACAAAATAAAAGGCACAGGTATAAGGTGGGAGTCCTGAAGTCTCTAATTAAAGGGCAAGGTATTTGGATTTGGCTACCTTAAAAGAGTTATAGTTTATCAAAAATTGGTAAACACAGAATCAAAAGCGTTGTGTACACTTGATGTCAACAGACTTGTAGCTTTTCAAATTAATAGAAATTTAAATTTTAGTATACAGAAAGTGATTGGCTTCTTTCAAATCACATGTACCCTCCATCAGAGAAACATTGATTGATATTCTAGGATACATTTACCATTAACAATAATACTTAATTTTAACAGACTCTTGCTCCATGCCATTGGCCTTATTAGATCAACAATGCCACTCTATCAAATTTATTTAATCCCAAGTAATTCCCATCATCGTCGCATTTTGTGCAATTTATTAGGTATACATGACATATAAAGAAACTCGCAAACGACATTATCTTTCCCCCATTCTTATCCATCTCACATCCATACAAGACCAAAAGTTTGAATTTAAATTTGAATCCAGAACAAAAGTTCCCATAAATAAAGAGATTTTTAAGAAGAGAAGAGTGAATACATTAAAATTTGGCCCATCCATATACTTCAACTTCGCAGCACATAAGAAAAATTATGAATACCGCAAATAAAGTAGTTCGTGGATTACAAACTCTATTTGGGCAGAAACCGAAACACTCAAGATGTGTGGCCAGTATTTTTATTGATTCAAAAATAGGCGAAAATCGTGCAAATGGGCCAACGTTCTGCTGAGATAGAATTATCTACTTGACAAGCGTTATCTGCGCAAAGCAACAAGTATTCAAACAAGTAGGAACGATTCCCATCCTTAGTTCCAGTATCATAAATTCAACGAGTGGATAGTTGAAAAACGATGAGAATTTGTGAAAATAAACCACCGTTGTTTCAATTGGCTGAGCAAATCCCGTATACTGTATACCACTGCAGCTTAAAGGGAATATGCAACACATGTAAAAGAACCCATAATTCCTTTTTGCCCCATGAATACATCTCCAAAGGTTTCCGCAGTGAGATTAAAGACAAACAACTACACCGTTATCTCTTAAAAATTATCAAATGCAAAATTATCGTGCCTTCACTTCACAACGGGATGATTCACCCAGGAAAACTATACCTAGTAGCGGCAAACCAAGTGAGCGAAAGCAGGGACCAGGATTAAGTTCGCCAAGTTTCATTCGATTCCGGCTAGTAATAACAATCGGAGAGAGCGTTTATTCAAAGACTTGTGGATCAGAAACTTGTAACTAATCAAATTTTTGCCCCTCATTTTAAATTCAATTGCCATTGTAGGCATCTAATTAAATGTAGATAAGTCATCTTCAACATACACTTCCAAAGTCACTTTCAAAAAATTCAATGGATATCACCATTGGTTGTAAATGGGAGTATTATCATCAATTAATTTCAAGATAGTTTAGTAATACTGGTCCAAGGTGTGAACTGTAGATTTTGTGATTCTAGTGAAGATGCAAAAGTTCCAATATAGAACCTATTACGCCGAGAACCTGTAGATCTTTTACACAAAAGATCCATGCTTATTTTTTTTTGTTACTATAAACAAAATTGATAACATTCCGAAAACCAAATGGGTGAAAATGACTGGAGATGTGAGCAGTTCTATATTCTGGAATATCTGAAGTTCCTAACAAGAAGAACAAAAGCACTTTTATTAATTACAATGCTAGCAAAGAAGGCTTTTTAATGAATAACTAGTTATCCCATTGTCGTTCAATCATAGATTAAGATATAATAAAGATGTCCCATACACGCGCAACAAAAGTTATATAAAGAAACAATAATAGAGCAAGTAAAAATAAAAAGAAGAAACCGTTTTTCTTGGTTACTGTATAAGAACGGTTTTTAAAATTTTCATTCGACAATGAAATCAAATAAAAAATAAAATCAAGTAGCCTTTCTATGAAATGAAATCTTTGTTTGAAGTTGTAAAATATATTTTTGAACTTTGTACAGTAAGCCACAAAATGCTTTTAAATTTTTATTCAAACTAGTGGTACCAGAGGTACTTGTCACTTACTTTTATTTTTTGTTATAATTGGATCATCTTTTTATATCTTAATCTATGGTTCAGTATAATAGATGTCAGCGCGCGAAAAAAAGAAGCACAATCAAATTAAAGATTTTTCAACTGTTTAAATCTTAAACATCCAGTACAAATGTTCCTTCCAGCGTACAGTGCGTACAATGCAAACGTAAGCCTTCACAGCCTCCCACTCCGAAGAAAACCGCAAACTTCCAAAAAAAGCAATTCAAATCAAATACTACAAAAAATAAACCTCAGTCCATTTGGCCAATAGAGATGATCATCAGGTCGTTTGGGCATACGAATAGCGGCCAAGCCGACTAAAACTCCGGTTCACTTGTGAGCTGAACACGGAGGTATGTTCACAACAATTAACTTTAAATAAACAAAACTCTTGTTTCCTGCACTTGTAGACTATATGTAAAACCAAAGCGGAATTTACGGTGTTATTAAATTTAATATAAAGACTGAAGTCGGTACCGAATTTTTAATCGGTAATATTAATATCGCTAAGAATGGCGACCAGTTGGCCATCCCAAAATCTATGGACGAGAACTTATTTTCTTAAAATCGTTCTTCAGGTGTATCTTTCACCTCAAGTGTATTTAGTTGTATCTGTTAAAATCTTTGCACCTTCGAAATGGTGGTTTTCCTTTCAGAAACTGCTGCATCCTTCGTTTAGGATCGTCTCGAACGAGATCAGGAATTTTAATTAAAATCCTGATCCTGTGGTTAAATACCGAGTTTTGGTAAGTGCCGTCAGTGGCCATATATCAAGCGCATAAATCTTCTTACGAATTTCATTAACCATATTTCATACTCATCCGTCACGGTCTAACTCTCACCGTGTACAATTTCAGCTTATCCGCATTAGCAAGGTATTTTAAAATCAAAGAACACCTGATGTACGCCAAGAACTGTTTCGAAATATTTAAAAGCAATCATCTTCAGTAAAAAACTTGATTAGTGATTAAAAGATTTGGACGAAATCCTCTTTGATAGTCACATTCAATTTCTTGCGCTAAATGAGTGATTCTCACCAATATTAAGTAAGACAGTATTTTGTATGCTGTGCGCAAACGAGAGCTACCCCGCGATAGTTTTGCGATAGCATATGCCATAAAGCGACCACTTTACATTCGTCAGGCATAGCTTTGCTTCCCATGCTATTTGCACTGAATCGATGATAATTCTGGTAGATATTCTACTTCAGAGTACCCTGGTGAAATAGGCTTTCTGAAAATACCCAAGAAATAATTTAAAAAACGCAAACAATCCAAAGGTAGTGGCAATATCAAAGATCACCAAAATTAAAATGTAAATTAAATCGAGACAAAATGAAAATGAGTACTTTTAGCAACAGAGAGAAGTGAATTTTTTTTATTGGAAGGAACTGGACATTTTAAGACGCCGGCTAACTCGTGTTGGCTATTAATCTTTTAAGAAGAAATAGTGCGAGAAGTGATTAAGGAAAAGCCAATGCTTTCATCGCTCTTCTAAAGGGAGTATTCTTATCACATGAACAAATTAATATCTGCCTGCTACTAGATCAAACAGCAGATGGCTCTAAGTTTAATCATAAGTTTAGGTGTAACTATTCCACAGCAATCCAATGTCCAAATATAGTTAGGTTTACATCTGCTAATAGGAAGAAAATCAAAATTATCACTCGACAGTAAAATCTTATTTTATATAAGGTGATACTTATATGCCCATAAGAACATATGGTATTCAGTTCTGGCGATCCACCAGCGCATCAATGCGTTCTAATCCTTCTGTTGATTCTGCATAATAATTCTCTGTTAATGGCACAATAGTATCTCAGAGAAACGTCCCCACTGTTCTTGCCACTTCTAGATATGGTCCATAAACCCCCATTATAATTTGTATATATGTACATCACCCATATTGATGTACATTCCAATACCATCAACTCAATACTTTACTATTAACATTTTTCAAGGAAATTGAATTATTCCATTTCCTCTTGTCGTTCCTTGTAATTTTCACATAAATATATCAATTCAATCATCAGATGCCGTCCATCTGCATATAATGTTGTACAAGTACACAATGATAGTTTTTATTACGTCTCCCGTTTGATGTTCATGTTTTTGCTTGGATTTTTGTCGACATTGTACATAAAACAAAAAACGAAAAACTCAATATTTTCCATTTCCATTTTATAGTTTTGTTATAATTTCATTTCTTCGTTTCAATTTTTTATTTTTTTTTTTTTTTCTTGAGTGTGCACCAACAACAAAAAATCTGTAATGTAACTGAAATAATAATTAAATTGAATTAGACAGAGAAAAAAAAATTTGTTAAAATTAAATCTACGAAGCAGCACAACTAAAGACAAAAAAAACACGAACTTTTTTGTTGTTGTCAAAAAATATGAAAAAGCTTGGGAAACACTTTTTTTTTTTTGCTTTTGCTTTTTTCGTCCAATAAAAGTTAATTATAAAAGTAAAAGAAAGGAAACGAGTGGCAAAAACTTGAAAATCGATTTTCGTTTTTTAATCGAATTTAAGAATCAAAAAAAAATTCTCAACTACTATTATACAGCATTATGGATCTCATTACAGAAACGTGTTGTTGAATAATTAGTCCGTTTAGTTTTTTCGTTTTCTACAAATGAAGAATTTTCCATTTTTTGCATATACTTGCTTGCTTACTTGCTCGACTACGGTCGGTTCAAAAATAGTTAAAAAAAAACACAGTAGTAATGGTAACAAATTTTTTTTTTTTTATCTTCATAAAAAGCTGTAAAAGCAAGCTTTTTGCAATGGTTTTTAGATGGTAAACAAAATTTTAATGTCACTTCTAGAACTTGTATATATATTCTACAGTGTACGGTGTTGATTTTATCAGCTAATTGATTGAAGCAAAAAAAAAAGTTTGTTTGCCATATTCGATTGCAAAAAAATGTGTTGTGAACAGCAAGTTTTGTATCATGTGTTGGGAAAATTTAACAAAAACTATCGAGTTGGAAAATTTTAGTAATATTGGTCATTAAACTTATTAGCCGCATGGTATGTATTAGTGTAAGACCATTAAACTATAATGTTTATTGATTTACCACTGATATGGGTGTCAATTAGTTAATGTTTAGATAACCCGGCCCAGTTGAATCGGTTGATTCAATCGGAAGTCTGCAGATCTTCTGCACCAGTCGCTTGATGCTAGTCGATTTAGTTTTAATAGTAACAGTTCAGGCCAAACCATCTCTACCCGGATGAAGTTGTTGTATGATGCCCAGTGCCATGAAGCTTTCAAGTCGTTAAGCTAAATTAGTATTACCAAACATAATAGGTTGTAAGAAGGGCTTGGTTCCACCAGAGATGTTTGAGTTGCAATGTACCTAGAAGTAGTTGATCTAAAAAGCGCATAAACCAGTCGAGCAAAGTGAGGGATGTGATTAAACCCAGGTCTATGAATCAAAAATTGAAAAGATCAGTAACGTCTGCAATAACATAATACATAAATAGAGACTGCTAATACCAAAGACATTGATAGTTATTGTTGGGAAACAAGAACTTGGAAGGGGCTGGGCTCGTAGCTCCGCTACCAGAGGTAAAACTGCCTAGATTAATTGTCTATAATGTTGACTGCTTAGAGAAAAGTTTGCGGATATCAAAATCGCAATCATAACTCAAAATAAAGAAATCAAAGCAGATGACCTTAAGCTCCGTTTCAAAACCGAGGACAGAAAGTAAAAGGTCATCGAACTGTATATATCGGCCAAGTAACCGACAATGTAAGAGTTTCAAGGTACTTCAAAGGACATGCGTTTGAGCAAATTGTCAAGTTCTATTATTGATTATTGAAAAAAAATCTCTTCAAGAGATGATACGAATAAGAGACATAATTCTCACACACTGCGTAAATCATAATACCAAAATTCGAATTCAGTGACATAGTGTCATCTGGTGGCGTGTAAGTGTAAATCATAATAGGGACATTAGGTAGTAATCCGGAAAACTGTGTATGACAATTAAAAAACAAATAAACTGTCAATTGAGGATTGTTCATCTTAATACGCAAAACGCCAAAATTACCAATGAAAAGATGATCGATATACTCTGTATGCAGGACTGGTGACTTCGACTCAAGACATAGAGGTACTTAGAATTTCACAATTCTGCGACTCACACTGTGTATATGTGTTGAGGTTAGGTCTGCTTTGGGTAATTTTTATGTAATCAGTACCGATTTTTAAAACTCTGATGAGCCAGTGGGCTTCATTAATAAGCTTGATAAAATCATGAAGAGCCTCAAAAACCTATCAGCTATCATAACTAGCGACTTCCATGCCAAATCAAAAATTTGGCAAAAGGACACAAACGATCGATGGATCCTTGTGGAAGAGTTTGTTGCAAGAAGAAGGCTCTTGGTTTTCAAAAGAGAGGGTCAGCCAAGATAGTTCTCACTTGAAAATCTGAAGGTGCACATAATAGCAATGAACCTCAGAACAAGGTTCTCCGATACGCACTGAAACGTGCCAATTTAAAAACAAGCCAGACTAGTTTGGAGTGCTACATTTTAGAGGATGTTAATGCAGAAAATTGGGGTTTCATGCATAAATTGAACACGGTAAGGTTTAAAGCTACTAAAGTACTGAGCACTTTAACCAATAGAGAGAGCCTGGCCACTGCGTGTTGGAAGAATACCACAAACTGTTTATTGGGTGCAGTGTTTTCTGAGGATTCTGTGACAAATGACACAGAAGCGCATCAAGAAGTTAAAGGGCATAAATATGTAACACCAAGAACTTTCGATGTGGAGGAATTCAGTTATGATGAAATATAGTTGGGGGCACTCCCATGCCTTGAAAAGACTTAACTAAACGAGCATATTATCCTTAGAATTCTACCAAAGCTTATTTGGCTGGTCGTAGAGGGCCGGCTTTGAATTCATGCCTGCTTCGATTTCTACGATCAGTGTAGTTAATTCTTCACAATCTAACAAAAAATGTCAAAATTGTGTTGCCAGTCACTCTTCGCAAAGCAAATGAAATTTCATTGACTACACCGCGCTTTTGAACAGAACCCAGTATGTGGTGCTGCTGGGGCGTTTAAATGCCAATTAATAAATTACTGTGAAAGCCAGAAGGAAATTTCACTATTATTTTCTTTTAAGTGTTTGAATAAACTACTCAAGTGATCATTCGCGCCTCTAAAATTGTTACCGTTGCTTCTGTATATATCGGTACAGGCACCACGGTAGGATGAAAATCTTTTCAGCGCAGCAATGAAAGACTCAGTGGTAAGGTTAAGTAATATCAGTAACATAAGCTTTATGAGTCTTATGACCCAATATTTTTATCTGATTAAGTTTGCCTCCTACTCTTAGTACTCCTTTTTGATCTATAAATTGATCTAACGATTTGAGTTTACTTTTTCACGCGACTGGACTGTTGCTTATTAACAACGCAGTTTCTTCTGAAAATGCGTAACTTTGATGCCAAATAATGAACTTGTCAGCAGCGTTTAGAATTTCGTCGGAATTTAGATTTTTTCGATTTCAGGTCCCAAGTTAATTTCCCCAACCACAAACGATGAAACCAAATCTTGATGGTAATTGTAACTATAGAGACAACCATCCGAGTGAGTCAAAGATCATGGATGGTTCTGACAGAAACTTTGTCGCGCAAATACGTGTCACACGCTCCAAGTTGACGGAAATAAGAAAACGTCTTCTTTGAGTTGCCATTGCAAACCCGATACTTTATTTTTGGCATCGGTCTCTAACGTCTTTAGAGTTGTTGGTCTATTAACGGTACACTTAAAAAAAGTTCAACAGCGCGGTATTGCAGCCAGTCATCAGGTAATCGACGCACGCATCTTGTTTTAATATGACGGATGTTTGTTGGTATTTCTTACAGTTATCGTCCGTGATTTTTGCCATTTCCCTAGATTCCACATCTGTGGTAATAACGACTGCGTGCTGCCTAAAACGCAATAAGATGTTGTACAGTGAGGTTGTTGAACTATTGGTCCCATCCATGCATCATTGAGAGACTTCCTCGTGCTAGTTTTAGCGGACGCATAGAAGACAACGCGCAGCTTCATTGTAATGCTTGACAATTTTAAAACTCATATAATGAAGAAAAGTTGAAAAAAACATTTTGAAGCTACTGTTTCTTCATCACTAATTTGTACCATGTGATCCAACCTTTCATAGTCGTTCATAAACTTGTGGTATAAGTCACTAAATTGTTGATCCTTGGGGAATTTCTTTTCCGTTGCACACAGTCGATTTAAAGCTATGTGGTACTTTCGACCTAGTGGTGGTATTGGTTGCTTAAAAAGTAGTCGAACAATATATCGTCCTTCTGCGTTACGGATTGTAATATGTCTGATTCGGTAATGATTCTTCTTCCCAGAATTTCATGAGCGATTGGTCGATATCAATTTCGTTATGTATAATTGTCGTAACGGAAACCATGTTTGACGAGTTTCCAGTCATAATTTTGTTAGTTTGGGGAGAACACTTTTTGTAGATGGTTAGAGAAAGCAATAGCATTTTTTAGGTCACTTCTTGCCTATTAACCATCGGGTTTTCTTATCGATGGATTCAATAGTTTTGGCATTTTTAAATTTTTTGTTGTCTTCCATAGTGAGTAATCTGTTTTTTCTGTTGCTGTGTGCTCACTTAGGTAATTTTGTATTCCTAAATTTTTGTTCTTCTCGTAGCGCTTCTCTCAGAGCTCTAATAGCTCTATTTATTTTTAGTTTATGTAAAAGAGATTAGTGAAATGCCATAGCCGCCGAATTGCCCGCTTTTCTGTCAATAACTTCTGAAAGTTACTTGAAAGTTACTTAATATCCATTAGTTGTCTTAAGTTTCTATTGTAGCGTCAATGTATTCTGGTATGCGAAGTGGGACATCCAAATGACAATTTACTATGTTTCTATAGAGAACCTATTTCGTTAGTTTGTTTGTTAAACGTTGAGGTGGTTCAGTTTTTAATGCTTGGGTACTTAGTGTTAATATTATTGGTGATATTATGGAAAATCAAAACATTCTTCGACTTGAGCATTCATGCGTGCTATTTCTCAAATTGTGCAAAAATTTATTAAATCAGGAATTTTTTTTCCATCTAAAATGTGGGATGTCCAGATGAAAAATAATCTAGGTTTTTCTCGTTTATTGATTTGGAGTGTATCTTGCTCTTAGGTGACGTCAACCCCATTGCACATGTTTAATGTTGTAATCACCTCCTGCCGGAAATTTGCTGTTTTTAATTGCGAGAATCGGTGGATAGTATAGACAGCTGATATCACAAATTTCCCACACCTTCAAACAGATATTTGTAGCTTAGATGTGATCTTTAGCATACTTCTGGAGCTTGTAATGCTTTAATATTTTTTTATCAGACTGCGGTGCCGCCGTGTTCTTTTCCATAAACAGAATAGCCGGCTATATTAAAAAAATTTTGTTTTGTAAAATGTGTTTAAGATATTAACCCATTATGTCTATATTTTGTTCGATAAGAAAGTTTTGTACCTCAGCTTTATGTTGTGAAAGCCCGGTCGCAATCCAAATATCTATTTTCAGAACTGTCACTTTTGACTTTTGGCTATAATTTTCATAAGCGTATTCATAATGCTCATTTGCATCATTTTGCTCATTTGTCTTTCCATCATCATCATACAACTTTGGATGGTCTCGGGTAATTTATTTTCCGTATGAATGTTTAGAATAAAATGTATATTAGGTTTCGGTTTGTTAACCTTTTAGGATATTTCCATAAGAAATACCTGGGTATGCAAAACTGCTGGCAAACGTCTTCAAATTATCATTTTGTGTGTTTGCACTACTTAGTTTGGTAACTGTTGCATTTTTCGGTAACATGGTCTACTGCATTAAACTGCATATTGAGGATTCGTTGCACATCTCTCATTTTAAAGTTTATTTCCCGTTTAAGTCCAGATACACTGAGCAAACCATGTAATTTCCCTGTAGACCTCTTCTTAGGTTCTTCAATTACTATTTTGCGATTTCGCAAATATTTTAGATTTGAATTTTCTTCCTCTGACTCTAGTTCCAAATGGATTATTGGTTGAGGTTCCTTCTAACGTTTACTATATTACCAATAGATTTAGCATGGAAATTCACTTGGAAACATGGATACACCCTTGTAAGACGTCCCGAAGTCAAATTGACCATGTGTGAATTTCTAAAGGAGGGTCTCGGGTCATTTTAGAAGTTAGATTTTATCAGGCAGCTGCCAAATTTGTAGGTAGTGATCATCGATTGGTCACTGCAAAATTACGATGGCAGTTTTTGTACAAGTCAGGGGTCACAGGAAAATGAACCACAGATCTCCACTGACCCCAAGTTTTTAGAGTAAAGAAGACTTTTTTATTTTTTTCTGTAAAATTTTTGACATGTGATCCCTACCGGGTCTTTAATCAAAGTCGATACCAACTAATTTACAAATTTGCACATCTTAATTCTCACTCCAATCATAAAGACACTAAAGCTAGTCTTTTGATAGCGAGCATTCTTTTAGATTGGATTCTTATACGATTTTGGCACAAAAGAGCTCTATCTTATATCTGCAACACCAGTCAGATACTTTATTAATAGCACTCTTCGTTAATCATTTAAGGGGCTGTTTAAAATGACCTTGAAATTTTCAAAAATATTAAATGTGCTAAAACATGTAAAGTACACAAGAGTTGGAGAGGGAGAAACTAAATATTTTAGCATTATATAACCAGTGGTAACAGTTCTGGAGTACTGGAAAGTTTTTTAATTTATTTATGTAATATTTAATATGAACTCCACCGCGTTATTGTCCTAAGTTTATGCCAATATTTAAATATGAAAACTATAAGTGGAAACTAATACTGACAGCAAGTAACATCATTTTTGTCTGATGGTAAACAACAATTTATTATTACCCGACCAACAAAAAGTTTAGCCAGCGTATGTATTATCCTTTACCACAGCCACAGACGAATACAAACATTCTAATTATATTAAGATAAAATGTATTTATTACGGGGCAAAAATTGGATAAAATTCCGGAACGAGATTATACGAGAATATAAATAATGAGAATAAATGCTAATTAGAATTTTTTCGTTATATGCAAATATTGCTGCGGTTCGTTATTGTAATCATAAAAAATTTTAATATATGCTTGAAATATTATGAATCCATTGCGCTTACCGAATTCGCCAAATATTTGGATTTTAATTTTTTTATGATATTCCACAATAAAAAAAAACCGTTGGGCAATGCTAATATGAATTTTATTATTTTGTTGTTGGCCAAACGATCGTATTTAAATTCAATGCCCCACGGTGAATACAATTTTATAAAACAGACTCTCGTATCATTTCAAATATTACGAGTATTTTGTTACAATATAATGCATAGATAACAAGGATTAAATAATTGTAGATGGACGTATGAATGTATGTGCACATAGGACATAAGCATTGGAGGGATGGTGAAATATATTGGTTGATTATTTATATGAAGAAATCTCGGGAGAACTTTTTAAAATGTTTTTCAATATTTATTGGCAATATAGTGGAAAATAAATACGATATCTGCAAATTTAGAAAACCTCTTTAGGAAGCATATCGTCATTTTTAGGTATACATCCTAATATTCCTAATGCTCTACTGTAATAGAAATTAAAATTTTACTTTGCAAAATAAATTTTTGGGTTACAAACTAAATATCACAAATATTTTAATTAGTGCTTCGGGCCATTTATTTTATGTGCAATTATGGTAATTGAATATAAATGGATTTGTTTCTATTTTTTGAGATTGCTGACACCACTAATCTTTAACCTACAATGTAGTGAGTTGATTTTTGATATAATTTTGTGATTTCTTATGAAAAATTTACTCCTGTAGAAAGTCTTTTTTTTGCTTTCTCCGTGATTGGTATAGTTATGTCTTCTTTCCATCTCTCCAGTATTTTACCTGTACTCCAAACATCCACTACTAGTGGTGATAGGTAATAAGCTTTTTTGAGGAGGTCCTCAGTGTATTTCCTGTGATCACCCCGTACCATCTTCTCTACCTGTCGACCGGTACCTTCGTATTACCTTCTTTTTTCTACTGCATTTTGATGACACAAGTCACAACTGATGCTTAAATTGACGGCGTTCCAGAATGAATTTTCCTCCAGCTTTCATCCATGATATTATCCACGGTTTTATCATGTTTTATTGGCTTAATAGCATCCTAGTGGCTGTCTTGGCGTAGGCCTTTTCCATGTGTGACCATTTTGGCACAGCAACTGTGCTAGTTTTATTATTAGTAATGTTAAGGTGTAAGGTTTCACTGAAGACAATACTGGTGCCGGCATTTCTCAACCTTTAATTGTTAAATTTTTTATTCTTGTGCCTCGCGTATTTTACAGCGGCGGGTTTTACTTTGAATGTGGCTATTACTAGCTGGTGATCGCTGTACATTTCGATTTGTTTATAATTTGTCCTTACTTCTTTGATGTGAAGTTAGAGGGATTTCTCATATGATTACTTGATTTCCATGGTAAAGTAACTGTTGCTTTAACTATCTCTCTGCCACTCGCTCTATTTACTTCCATGGTAGAAGAGCTTAAACTTTACTCGTAAAACATTTCATTATATTCAAACACACGATTGATGACCTGCCTGGGTGTAAGGACTTATACCTAGTAATGATTGGTTTTTACAAGCCATAACTAGAATTTTATTCTTGGCTAGTGATTAAAAGATCTGTCTAACGGTCATCCAGAATACTCTAAATATAACTAAAAGCAGTCTATTACTTTTCAGTGGCATAATTAAGTAATCCAGCATAAAGTTTTCTAACAATGAAGTGAATGTCTGATGGACGAAACTGGATATTAAAATGTTGTTAGCAATATCATGGTGGAAATCAATCAAAGTCCAGATAATATTGTGAACGTTCTATAAAATAGGTTTTTAAAACTGCGGGTGTCAATGCCACCCAGGCGACTCTAGGTATGATAAAAACTAATCCCAAAAATAATTGGGTTGGTGAGCAGAACTGTTCGAATTCGTTTTACAAACGAAATCTGAAGTCTAAGGTGTCGTGTAGTTTATGAATCGTCTTTAAAGAAAACACTCTTTAAAGATTACACTGCACCTTCAGACTTAGAATTATTCCCTTTCCAGAATACTTGGAAGGACCTTTTCTCTGATTTACTTAATATTCGACATGTGTTAAATGCCGTAAATGATTAGAGAGGATTAAAGTAGGCATTCTACAAGTGATTTACACTGGCCATGCAGAAACTTAAAAGAAATCATTATTTTCGGGTTGATTGCATGAACTACCTCTTGACATTATTGACTTCTTCTGGTTGCCTATATAGAGTTCTTAGAATAGTACCGAAAGCAAGTTCAAAATAAAAACCAAAAGAAGATGGAAAGGATGTAAAAATATTTCCACTGTCCTCTAAATGTAAAAAAGGATTACTTTGAAGAAACATCCCACGGCCATGACACTTGTAATATACTGTTACATAAAGATCTGCCAATTGTTAAATGGGCCCTATTTTCTGTGTAACGTAATGCGAGATACCGGATTGACGTTCCTAATAGCTGAATAAGGCAAGATCATCGGTTTGGCTAATGAATGAGGTTGTAGTTGTGACTTCAAAGAGGTGTTAATCCGCATTTTTTATGAAACCTAATATTTTACGTACAACTTGGAGATAAGGAAATCTGATATTACTTTTCCCGCCCGAATCGAACTATACATAGCTAGTTAAATTTCAAGTAATCCCAAATAAAAGCGAAAATAATACGAAATGTTGTTAGCTAATGTCCCTTATCTTATATGAAGCTCAAATTTGTGCTAATACATATAGAAGTAAATTTTTCACCAACCGTTTTGAAATCGCTCGTGAAACGTGACCAAGCCAGCGTACTCGCTGTGCTTTTATTTCATAAACCATATTAGGAATTTTCATTAAATTCTGTGGTTGAAAATAACTCGGCACAACTCTTTAACGATGGCAGCATTTTCGTTTGTAGTATATAGTCTTGACATTCCGACATGATCTATAACCCAAGTACGACCAAACTGAAAAAATCGCTATAGTAAAATTTTTTTTCCGCGTTTTCTTCAAAAAATCTAACATACGCGCAAAATAAGAATTTCCATCTTTCTACGCTATATTGTTATGGCGTTAGTGGCATTTGTGGTAGTTGTTTAAGACGCCATATTGTGTATAGTGTCATTGTGTATTTTAGTTTGTTTGAATTTTTCAAATTTAATTTTTAAGTTCAAACAAAGGAGTTTTTAAATTTAATTTTACTTTTTGTTGTGTTGTTAAATAAAATATTCCGACATTTCACTAATCATCTTTTCTAGGTAAATATTAATTTATTTCTATATACAGCAAGTTTTGAAAGTAAATGTTTATATTATGTTTCATTTAAGATTGTGCATTGACAAGTTCAAATTGGATTTTTTTCCCATAAAAAAAAAATCTTTGTTAATTTCATGTTAATCATTTAAGAAATTTAATTTAACTTTAATTTTATTATGAAACATATATAAATTATAAATTAATAAATTAAAATATAAATTATTTAAATTGAAAATATTTTATGGATTTTATTTAAATGCAAACAAATAATTTAGCCGCCAAATATTTGAAATAAGCCTCGCCCTCATTTCCGACAAAAACCTAACCTCACTTTTTTCCGCATATGTCCGGATTTTTGACCACTACCCCAAAGTAAATCAAAGTGTAATTCGGACATTATTTCGGAAAAAATTATATTCGGACATTATTTCGGAGATAAAATCATCAAAGTGTCCGAAATATCCAATTTTTTCGTATATACAAATACTTGGGAATACGTCAAATAAGTACTAAAAGCATAACAGTAAAAATTATGCTTCCTACCTCTTCACACCATTTCATTGTAATGTTGTATAAAAAATCTATTACATTTTTCTTTTTCATATTTTGTTTTGTCATTGATAATTTCGGAACTGTCAGAATCGCGCAGCTGTGTTGTTCTTATATTTTTAGTTGAATGTCAACGTCACTTTAATTTTGTGTTTATTTTAATTATTTAATCGGTTTCAACTAGTTTTACTCTAAGGTATTTAATATTATAAAACAATTACCTAAATAAGTACTAAGGTGGTGTATAAATTGATATAATTACAGAAATATAAAGTTTATTGTGTCACCGAGTCGTTCAAATATTCTATACTGATGACATTGTTCGGCTTAATTTTTTTTTAAATTGTTACAAATTAAATGAAAATGTGCAAAATTGACTTATGTCGAGTGATGAGTTTATTTATTTTATTATGAAATATATTTTGAGATGTGAATTTTAATATTCTACCGTGTCTTGGAATTTTGGGGCCGCTGCTTAAGTCTAAATACCTTGCAAATGCCGACCAACTGAAGTTGTAAAAGGTGCTGATAAGACCCATTGTCATGTATGAGTGTGAGAGTAGGACGGATGAGTATGAGAGATGGTTAATAAAAATCAAGAAAAGAGTCATGCTCATGATGGTGACGATGATGACACCGAATTTTATTTAACCACGAAATCAGGTACTTGATAAAAATTCCTGATGTCGTTCATGAAATATAAAGACAACGAGAACGCTGGCTCGATCACGCAAATAGGTTGCTTTCGGCGACGGTAGCTCCTCTTGGTAGAGAACGACTGGCCTTCTTCGGGTTGTCTAGAAAATTACGCAGGGCAATTTAGCTCGGGACCGAAACTGTTGGAGCCATATTGTTGATTCGGTAAATGGCCTGGTAGTTTTTCTTTGGTCATATAAGCTTTTTTCGAGCTTAAGCGTAATATATACTCTTGGCGATGTGCTTCTTGAACAATGCATACGCATATAAGTAAATGTTAGGCTCTGTAAAACATTTTGTCGATTAGTTCTTCAAAAATATACGACGTAGTCTTTAGACCCAGCTGAAATTAGTTATGAAATAACTAATCTCCAGCAAAGGACCGTTAGAAAAGGGGGTTTTGTCGATCGTTTGGATATTTATTTGGATTTAGGGCTTTATTCTAACCTGTACAATAATTTGTCCAGAGACGTTCAGTTGACTCTTTTCTTTTGCAGAAAATTTACTGTCTTTCATGACAGGAAATGGTCGTTTATTGCAAAATATAAGTTTTTAAACAAGCTTAAGTCTTTGAAAGCATCCAGCGGAAAGTATCGAGTTGGTTTGAAGTTGCTTTAACCACAGAAGCGGTGTCTCGATTCAAGTTACTCTCAGAAACTGTCTTCTGACCGGTCTTCCTGAAATCAAGACATTCTTTTTGGCAGCAATAAGAACCCTGTAAAAATTGATTACTTGTTGCTCATACTTGTTGCATAGAAACATCGCCTTTGGTACATCTGCTATACTTGTTCCTTTGGTATTTTTTCCTATTTTTGTCAAGTTTTGTTTCCTTAGATTAAGGATGGTCATGAAATAACTTATATTCTGAACCTATATATTCATTTGAACATCAGAACTCTCAGCAGGAGAGCAACTCTCTAAATTTAAGTTGACACATCAGAACGGACGGAAGGGTTGAAAAAATCGATTACATAAATGTAATAAACAGGCTACAAAGTGCGCGTCGGCTAAAAAATATTTGTATTCGCCACATCTGGATAGGGATTGTTCCTTTCGTTCATTGTGTATTCATCTGCCGAATGCAAATTCAACTAGAAGGTTTTGCCGGAGTTTTACTCACGTTAAAATGATGGATTATCTTGACAACGTCAAATTTAGATCACCAATATACCAGCGATCCACAGCTTTAACCATTGCACCAACTGCCCGGCACTCAAGTGCAGTTATAGTTGAACATTTTGTAATGCAATGACATATCAGATTTTTGAATCTCGGTCGATTACCTCTGATTCCACATTTAAGGGCATTGATATTGGCATTGTGTCAAATTTATACACCCACAATGATTGTCAGTTAAACTAAAATGTTTTACTGCAACAAAGCATATTCAACATTTTAAGTTTATAATCTGGGTATCGTACTGATATGGTAGTGTCATGAGTTATATAACAAACATTTAGATTAGAGTTTATCGACACTTCACATATTGTATTCGTCTGGCGTTTATTACATTTTAAATGGTTTTAAATGTGATAACGCCACTCATCAGACCGAGTTACAGTTGGTTCACAAAATTTTGGTTATCGATGTTGATGGACTAGCGTACAAATTTTTTACACTTGCTATACCTTTTGTTCTATT
This sequence comes from Tipula confusa, assembly GCA_963556175.1. Taxonomy (NCBI): domain Eukaryota; kingdom Metazoa; phylum Arthropoda; class Insecta; order Diptera; family Tipulidae; genus Tipula; species Tipula confusa. The sequence goes on from OY744476.1 coordinate 71,306,844, forward strand.
TATAATCAGTCGGCAAGTCACTCTTGTTTATTCAAACCAAATAGTTTGTTCTCAGTGTTTTTTTCTTATTTGCTGAGTAAACAATAAAATCAGTAAGTTGTGGAATCTGTTCTACTATCTATTCAAAATCTGTTCACATTTTAATTATTTCGAAGTTTTAAGCTAACACACTTTTTATATTTTAATTTTATTTAAACGAATAGTGACAAAAGTAACGTGGCTTCATTTATTAGTAATTATAATAATGGGTTTGGATGCAGCAACATCATGTCGAGCACCAGCGCCACCAGTGCCCGAGCCAATTGTTAAAGAAGTTTCACGATATGATAATTTTCGTTTGTACAACGTTCATTTAGAGACGGACGAACATGTGGCCGTATTCAAAGAATTAGAAGAGGTATGTGCAAGTTATACATTTTATGGACATGCACGTAATCCCGGTCAACATTTAACGATAATGGTGGCAGCTGATAAAATTTCGCATATGGCCGATCTATTGGAACGGTATCAAGTTAAAGCGATACTTCTTGTAAGTATCCTTGAAAATTATTTACCCATCTACATAAATTTTAATTCTATATACGTTCCGGTTTTAGAATACGAACGTACAAAAAAATATTGATGACGAGGCGAAAACTGTGAAACCTGCTACCACCGATCCCAATCAAATGGATTGGCAACATTATTATCATCTCGAAACGATTAATAAATGGTTGGATTTATTGATCGCGAAATATGATTACATAACGGGAGTCAGTATTGGTAAAAGTTACGAAAATCGTGATATCCGTGGAATCAAATTTTCGAAAAAGTTGGGAAATACTGCAATATTTGTCGAGGGTGGTATACACGCCCGTGAATGGATATCACCAGCCGTTGCAACATTTCTTATAAACCAACTAATACATTCGACCGATGCGGATGTACAATTTCTGGCCGAAAATTTCGATTGGTATTTTTTGCCCGTCGTCAATCCCGATGGCTATACGTACACATTCGATCACGATCGTTTATGGCGTAAAACACGTAAACCGAACGGCATTTGTGTCGGTGTCGATTTAAATCGTAATTTTGATAGTGATTGGAGTGGCCCAGGATCTAGTTCAAATCCGTGTACATACGATTATGCTGGGCCATCGCTCAATAGTGAACCGGAGGCACAAGTTTTATCGAAATTTTTACAAGAAAATGTTGAAAGTGCACGAATTAAAACTTTTTTGTCGTTACATTCGTTTTCACAGCTGGTCATGTTTCCGTATGGTCATTCCGAAGAGCGGGTAAATAATTATGACGATTTAAAGGCGTTTGGCGAAAAAGCCGTGGCCGAAATGAAGAAATTGTATGGGACCGTGTACAATACTGGAAGTATTCATGAAACTATTTATCCATCGAGTGGTGGAAGTATGGATTATGTTAAGGAAAAATTAAATATTCCGATTACGTATACATTTGAGTTGAGAGGACCACCGGATAGTACCGATATGTTTATTTTACCCGCCGAGCAAATTGAACCGACTGCCTGGGAAACTTTGGCCGCATTTAAATCAATTATTAAGGATGCACACAGTAAAGGGTATTACAACTAAATGATTTAAGATAATAAAAGTACAGATTTTAAATGCTTTGCGGACGTGTTTTATTACCAAAATCGTGTCACGCACAAAACCGTGGCTATAATAACAATAATCAACCCAAAACAAATCCATTAGTATGTTAACAAATGCTACTAATATCTCATTCTTATCAGCTAATTATCCTACGAACAAAAATACACAATACAGAAACCTACAATTTATCTTAATTTACCGCAAAACAACTACCTTCATAGCTGTACTGATAATTAAAATATTCCCACGTTTCTATATTCACCGTACAAAAATAAGTTTTTGTATAAATAAAAAGTCGGGAAATATGTGGAAAACAAAACCAATTCGAAACTTTAAATTTTCATCATTTTCTAGCTAATTAAGATAAAAGCAACTGTGCAATGTGTTTTGTGTGTATGCAAGTAGTGTGAAACAACAATTGGTTTGCCGTAATGAAATCGTTTAACAGCAGAGTTACTTAAAGTGTAACTTTAGCTAAGCGAGCGAGGAATTTTTCAAGTCTTGACGCCCTTTTAGATAGTTTGATTTTACACGTTGCGTTATGCTTTATATCTGTATCCAACTAGACTTCACATTTGAGCGTATAAATTATGCCGCATATTTATAAATTTTAGTCTTCCATTATCAGAACACTGTCATCTAGTTTGATGGTTTCTTTCGGTTATTGCCATTTATGTCAGTCGTTTTGAAACGTATTTAAATAATCGGTCGAATATTTCTGGCAGAATGTTTGAACTCGGTTCTGTACTCTATGCCATCTGCTTAGCAATGAAGCAGCCTTGTATGAAATTTTCTTTCCCAAATGCTAATTTCCTGATGTTATTCAGGAAATGGACTGGATAAAGTTCCTCTTACTTATCATCTGCCATAATAGAGTCGCCATCTCTTCTAAGGTCAAATTTATATTTTATTGTCGGATCACTTACCGTTTCTACATGGATCAATTTCGACGGATAGGCAGAATAATTCATATAGGTAACCCTTGATAGGATTTGAAGCAGCCCTATCCTTCTTGGTGGCAAAGTACAATGGTCCCGCAAAATCAATACCGCAGTTAAAATGACGTGTAGGTCATTTAAAAGATTGTGGGAAGTTGTCACAGTTACAACTTCCCACAACCTTTTAACAATGACTGAATTTTGAACGCCCACTTACGATCCAATACCTTTGTCTTATGATATTGTTCCTTAACGTATGGCATATAGATTTATGACATAAAAATTCTTGAGAATATTAGCCTTCAGGTTTTCATCTCCATCGTCCCGTGCTATTTGTTTAAGGGTTCAAATAGCCAAATAAGCCGTATAAGAGAGGCCAAATCTGACCGTTATCAATTTCTAGTGCCGGATCTTCTTAGCATGATTCTCATGACATAAGACTCTGATAGTCTGTGGTGTTATTGGCTATGAGCTCCTGTCGGTACATCCTTTTCACATCGGCTTTGATGGCCACCTTATAAGACATAAATCAGCAGCTTATAGGTTGGATTGTTGGACCGACCATCAATATTTCACTTAAGGAGCATCCACTTGTGGTTTTGCCAGACCCATCGAAGACAACTCGTACCTTCGTGGTGTCACTGAACTCTAGGCAAGTAAAATGATTTCTTTTCACTCGTTTATATATGGTTAGATGGTATTTCCACCATATGCCCCATTTTGAAATAATCATTTATTTGATCGATTTATCGTTTTATTAGATTTTCGTATTTCACCAACTTGCGTTCTAATGGTAAAAAATTCTTAACTTCTTTAATAAGTCTGGGACATTTGGCATCTTCGGTAGAAGTCATCCGCTAACAGCGGCATTCTTCAATCTCCCAAAATTGGCGCAGAGTTTTTACAATATCTTCATCTACTTGCACACTTGGTACCGTCAATGTCTGCAAAGTTTAAAGGGTCTAACTATGGTTCCTGCATCAGCCAGATGCCCTTTAATAACGGGATTTCCTCCACACTTATATCACAACCTGGGATTTAATGTAATAGCATTTATAGCATCGCACCCGCTTACATGTTATATTAATGTTTGCTCTCCTCTTTCGCAAATGTAAACGTTGAACGCAATCCTCGGATACAAAAGATTACTGATAACCAGAATCGAAGAACTATAGCTCGACACCAATGTGACTTTTCGAAACTATCTTTTACACTCACAATAGCAGTTGGTAATATGCCATGTCCAAGGTTCGTCTTCGATTGAGTCATAGCATTTAAATTTAACTCAGGTGGATTATCTGCTTTTACACTCGTTATTTGCTTCTGCATACAAATTCGAATGATGTCTGTTGTGTTTACATTTCCTGCAGTTATACTTAGACGTGGTAACGAAAGTCGGTTTTTTATGATCCGGTTTGTTGGCATTTGTATTAGTTTCGATGTTCTAATCTTGAACTCAAATATATGTTCAGTTTTGGGTTCCATATAATTCTAAGCGTTTTTACTGTTTTTTGCATATTGGACCTTATTCGCCTTCTCGGTCACCTTTAAGTACATGAATTATTAATTTTTTGTTGCTACCAGCTGTGATTGTACTTTCACTACCTGACATATTGTATCCGCTCCTGATATAAGATCATTTACGTTGAAATCCCTTAACGTAGTTGTTAAGACTCTAGTAGCAAAATATGTCACTGCTTTGGTCCCATACATAACTGTTTTAAGTTTAAACGTTTTGATTTCATGTTTCGATGATTCTCTCTATAGCGTTGATACTTTCTATCATTTTTTTTTAATTAAAATATGACGGAACATCTTTTCTATGTCGGCCTTGAAAATAAATTCTTGTTTTCTTCATCTTGGAACATTTAACATTAAGTCGTTTAAAGATGCACCAGACGTTTTTTTGGCTGAGCCATCAAAAATGACTCGTAGTTTTGTTGTATCGTTGTCTTCTTTGATTTTCGCATGATGTGGTATAGGCAATATGCAATTGTTGACTCTTCCTCAGTTTGCTCCATAGGGCCAAGTTGTTGATATTCCCGCAAAAATGTGTATAACCATTTTTAGATTCCATCTGTAGGTTTGTTAGGCTGCTTGTTCCTCCAGCTCTCAAACATTTTTGAGCTGCTCGTCTATATCCCTTTATGTGACGCATGATTTAAATTTTATTTCGGTTGTCCTACTCTTTGCTAATATTCTTCCTAAAATGACTCATTCAAATTCTATAAGATTGGTAAAAGTGTTCATGAGTTTTGACGGATTATTTATTAAAATTGTTCTTGAAGATTTAACAGATAATTATTTTCTGTGAAGGACAGTAAGAAGTCTGCCATTACGTTCTTTGCATCTAGATTGGCAGTAATATTGGCGCAAATCGTGCTCGGTGCTAAGATAATTCTACATATATTATGTTTAATTGATAAGCTGCAATCGTTCTATCTGGCTCATTTTGATGAATTTATTGCAAGATTCCAAACTGTGAGCACTCGAGAACCAGATACATGATTGATTTTTTAATGCCATTTCACTTTTAGTAGCTTTGTGGATCATCGGTTATCATCGTTGTCCTCGTTTTTGTAATCGTAAGGATTATAGTGGTTGATACCTCAGCTCTTTAGAAATTCAGAAAGATCGTCGGCTGCCTGGATCTCTTTAGAATTTTTGAAAAGTCTTTAATTTTTTTGTTAAATATGGTACTATCCATGGGAACCAGGTGATTAAAGTTAATAATGACTTAGGAGGAAATTTGCAGCAAAGCTTTTAGTCACAGTTTTAAAAAAATATATTTTGAATTTATAATACTTTAAAATAACTGACTCAACCAGTTTACACAGAGTTAAAATTGAATAAAGGATAAACTCATCATTAGAAAAATAGCTCCTAAGGTAAGAAATTGAAATACTTTAGTTTAAGGATAAATATCTAAACCTTCCCAAAGCTTATCCTTGAATCAAAATTTAATTAATCAACTTTATAAAGTTGCGAGCTTTTGATGTTAATTCTGAATGTAACATTTCTTAACCTTAATAGAAACTTTCTTTGGAAAAATAAAAGGCAATCTAAACTGTGCTTTTCCTGTTATATAAAGCTTTAAGCTCCAAGTATGCAGCTCTTAAAATTTTTAAATGTAAAACTTTTCATTGGTCAATATTACTTTTATAATAATTTTCTATAAAAATGTTAATTCATGAAACCAAAGTTTTATTGGTACTAACTTTAAAAGCTTAACATTTTATGTAATCATTTTTAATCCATTGTCCAATCTTTGGTTAAACTTTATACAAAAATGTACAACTGGTTTTAACTGCAAAGCGCTTCCCAGTTAAATGATATGAACTGACCATTCATATCAAGATAAATTGTAAAACTAAAAAACTTTTTAAAGTTACAAAGATCATTGTATATCGTTAATTAAACTGATAAAGCTTTGATGAAAAAAAAAATCAAAGCTTTGATGAAAAGCTTTGTTAATTAAACTGAGAAAGCTTTGATTTTCATATTGACCAAACGCATATCAATATGAATGTGCACCAATTATGAAGAGACACCCTGTTTGACTTTCATTTGTCCGCTGCACAAAAGACGGAATTATGTTTTGTTGTTGAAAGATGAGTGGAGGCACGAAACATAATTATTCTGAATATAGGTGGCAGTGTAGTCACTAAGATTGAATGATTTTGTTGCATAGCACAATTGCAATAATATTTATTGTCGCCTAAGTCAACTGAAGGGAAAGTGTTGTGCGGTGTTGAATTATTTAAATATGAATAATTCTGACCGCTACAGTACCCCCTACTCAGTTGAAAGGCCGTATGAATAAGTGATATGGTTATTAATGCGAACGGATTTTTTTTTGGGGACGCTGTAAGTCGATCAGCAGAACACAGTATTCCGTGCGCAGGTTTTAGTCGATCGATAGACACTGATTGTTGTTTTCCTTTTATCAAAACAACAAAGTGTCGTCGTAATCTTCTTATCACTTTATATGGTCCCTCGTAAGGAGGTTGAAATCCAGTGCGAATATTGTCTACTCTCATAAAAACGAAATCGCATTTCTCGAGCGGTTTTGGAACAAATATATCGTTTTGAGTAGATTATCGTGTTGCAGAGGGGACAAGATTTTGCATAGTGTTGCGTAGTTGATCGATGATGGTGTCATTTGATGATTGAAGTGTTACAGGATTTTTTTTCAAAAAAAAAAATTCAATAAAGAACTCACCAGGTAGCTTGATAGTTTGACCATAAACCATCTCGGCTGGTGAGCACTAAAGATCTTCTTTAACCGTGGCTCAGTATCAAGTAGAACGATGGTATTTTTTAACTCCAATGTATTGTCTTGCTTCGAGCCCGAAGAGCAGCTTTAAACTGACGATGGAATCGTTCGACTATGCCATTTGCTTGAGGTTGATAAGCGGTTGTTCGTATGCGATGAGATCTCAAAAGTTTCGTTATCTCGACGAATAATTTGGATTCGAATTGCGTTCCTTGATCGGTCGTGATTTCAAGCGGAACGCCGAATCGGGAAATGTAATTGTCTACGAATGTTTTGGCCATGGTCTGTGCTAACATGTCGCTCATGCAATATGCTTCGGGCCATCGACTAAATCTGTCGACACAGGTTAAAAGATATGTATATCCGTTGGACGGTGGAAGAGGTCCCACTATGTCCATGTGAATATGTTCAAATCGACCTGATGGAATTTCGAATTGTCCTAAAGGCGCCTTTGTATGCCTTTGGACTTTCGAACTTTGGCAGGATAACCAAGATTGTGTCCAGTGGTTTATATCTTTGTTTATAGTAGGCCAGAAGTATCGAGCAGTAATCAGTTTACGAAATATTTGTGAAATATTGTGTAAAGATTCAAAGGTTGTATGACGGAGCGACTCTGCGATATATGGACGATTGTTTCCTGTTGCTGTTGATAGTTTAAATTTGCTTTAACTGTTCCGATTGTGTTTGTTTGATTGTTGTCTGGTGCCGCTTCTTGTCGATCGTGCGGGATAATGTATCCGCCACGATATTGTTTTTACCTTTCACATGCCGAATATCCATGGTAAACTGACTGATGTAATCTAAATCTCGTGCTTGTCTAGGATTACATTCAGTTTTAGACTGAAGTGCTCTAGTCAGAGGTTTGTGATAGATGTAGATGGTAAAATCTCGACCTACTACAAAATATCTAAAGTGTTTTATAGATAGATATATTGCTAATAATTCCTTGTCAAATGCTGAATATTTTCGTTCAGCTTCCGTGAGTTTCTTGGAAAAGAATCCCAGTGGTTTCCAGCTTACGTTTTTGTATTGTTGTAGTACTGATCCGATAGCAGTGTTTGATGCATCGGTTGTGATACTGAACTTAGCGTCGTTCAGCGGATGTACTAACAAGGTTACATTTTCCAATTTACTTTTGAGATGTGTGAATGCATTTTGGCATTTTTTGGGCCAAAAGCCACTTTTGGCTGTTTTTGGCTTCTTTAGCAGAGCGGCCAAATGTGCATGAATTGGAGCGAGAATTTTCGCAAGTTTCGGTATAAACCGATGGTAATAATTTACCATACCGATAAACTGCTGGATTTTCTTGATTGAAGTTGGGACTGGGAGTTCCGTAATGGCATTAACTCGCTCTTTAGTTGGAAGAATACCATTAGGCGCATGATTGTGTGACTGAGGAAATCGAGTGAATTCGAACCAAAAATGCATTTCGAACTCTTGATGTTGACGCCAAAATCTTCGAGTCGTTGGAAAAGTTGTTCCAAATGGCGTTTGTGTTGTTCCTCATTTTGTGATGCGACGAGAATGTCGTCGATAAATGTGAAAACAAAGTCTAACTCGCAAACAACTTCATTCATAAATCGCTGAAACGTTTGGGCGGCATTTCTGAGACCAAATGGCGTTCAAGTGAATCCGAAAAGGCCAAATGGGGTGGTGACTGCCGTTTTATGAACGTTTTCAGTTGCGACGGGAATTAAATGATATGCTCTGACTAGATCTATTTTGGAGAAAATTGTGCATCCATGTACAGGCATGGAAAAGTTTTGAATGTCTTGCTACGAGTAAATATGGTCTTGCTACGGGTAAATGACCTGACGTAAAAATATGATGGCGTATCGACCCACGCCGTTGTGGCCATTAGCAGCTGATAAAACTAGATCATACGATTTTATGTTGAGAAATATCGATTTTGAAAAACGTCGAACAGGTTGCACCAAAAGGTCGGCTCCTGTGTTTATGAGAAATGTTAGGTTGTTTTGTTTGTCATGTAAGTGAAAGCGTTGACTTACGTGAGGTTTGTTTATGTTGTTTGTTGACTTGTGCTGTCTAATCGCATATGCAGGGTGGTGTGCAGTTATGAGCTTTTCTAATATTTGCATGGTACCAGCATACCCCTAGTATTACGATATCGCTTCTCGCATTATGCCTCCAACCACTACGTGAACGTGATCGTGAACGTGAACTGGATCGTGAGAGCTGGCGACCACGTGGTGCTTTTTGCTGATCCATGTTTATTCTAGCCAGCATCTTCTTGATGTTGGCTATTCTTGATTCTAGTGACGGTGAGTGAGTAGGTCGGATCCTTATGTCCTGGCTAGTGCGAAGCGTATTATAGTCGTTCCTGTCTTGACGAGTATGGGTCTATGAATAAATTGTGCTGCGTTTATTTGTAGTTGTTGCACTTTCATAGTCTCGTGCGTCCTGTCTGCCATCCCAGCTAAGATTTCCAGGGATACGGTATCTGGTAGAGAGGCGAGGGCTATGCGGATGATTTCTGGCATTTTTCGTGTCCACAACGAACGTATTACGGAGTTACTAAAATTCGTTCCGGCCAGATTTGTGATGTGACGAAGTGCTTCGGATGGCTTTCGATCACCTATATCTTCTTCACTCAACAGAATTGTCGCCTAAGTCAATTAAAGTGAAAGTATTGTGCGGTGTTGAATTATTTAAATATGAATAATTCTGACCGCTACAGATTTAACAACTTTAAAAACTTTAAAATTTGATTTTACGATGTGAAATTCAAGCTTTTAGAAAGTTTTTATAATGCTATAAATAATCTAATCTAGTATTATAATATAATGCTTTCTATCGGTTGTAAATAAAATATTTCATGCATTTTTAATCACAGTTTAAAACAGTCAAAGCTTAAAATATACATTAATTTTAGTTACAAGTTTATCAAAAGAAGCTCTAATTTGTATAATCATTTATCGACCGTTTCGGTTTTTTAAGATTTTTGACCATACCTTTCATCGAAACCGATATATCACCCAATTAAAAGATTTTGTATAATACACAAAATGAACTTTTCAACATATTAAAAAATCATACTATGGTAATTTGAGTTTTAAAAAGCTTCGCGAAAAGTTTCAAAATACTGTAGTAATTTTTACTTCAAAATAGTCTCTATAAACTGTTCAAATCGTTAAATTAAAAAGCTTTTTAAATTAAATCTTCGACAAATATTAAAAAAAACTGCATTTTATGCATAAAATAATCTTAACTTTGGATACTATTATTATTTCAGCTTCGAAAGTTTATTTTAAACGAGAGCTCTTAATTCATCTTAAAATTTAAAAAAATACTTTATAATTATTGTAAAATAATTTTTGAAAACTTTTAAAATAATAAATAAGTTTTAAGATTTTCAAACATATACTGAAACTTATACGTTGCCGTTCATAAACTTTGAACGAATGAAAGCTTATGATTTCTGTTAATAAAACTAAATTTTGGACATTATGTTTCTAAAACAAATTACTTTAAATACTTAGTATTAAACAAAGTTAAAATTTGAAAGTTTTCCACTAAGCTTGTAACGATTATTTAGTATTTTAATAAGAAAAACGTTTTTTAGGTTCAAAAATTTGACAACTGACAAATTAAAAATTTCAAAAATATTCTAGAATAGTTTTTTAGTAAACTTTTCAAGTATTGAAATTAGGTAGTTCCAAAAGCAATTTTTTAAAAGAAACTATATTTTTGAAATGTTTTATAAAATGTAAAGCTTTCATCAAAGAACTCACCAACAAGTTAAAGAACTTAATGATAGCTTTCACAGGTACCGTTTAATTTTATAAGTTGAATAAAACTGCAGTTAAAATGTTGAAGCTATGAGCTTTCTTAAAACTTTTGGTAATAATGTTTTTCAAAGTTACTTCTAACTCTTAGATTCAATAATTTAAAAAACTTTAGATAGTTTCTAATGCATAAGTTATGTAAGCTTCTTACAAAATATTTTGAGCTTGTAGAAAGCTTTTGACCAAATTTGGTTTTAAAACAGCAACATTTCAAAATAAAACTTCGTAGTAGTTTTTTATATCGCATAGTGGTGGTTAAGGTTTTAAAAGCATAGCCCGAAAAATAGGCTGACAAATGTTGTTTATTTTTTTTTTTTTTATAAAAATTTTACTTTCGAAATATTCTAAAAAATAAAGTAAAGCTTTCATCGAGAAAATCACAAACGAGTTAGAGAAACTAATTCATTAAAAGCTCGAAATAATAGGTTCCAAACAAGTATTCCAATTGGAATTGTCAATAACAAAGCTTAAAATAAGTTAACTAACATTACAAATTATGTTGAGCTTTCCGAAAAATTTTGACTTTATTTTATTTTTTTAAACCTTTTTTCACAAGATGCTTAAATGTTTAACCTTTAACTAAAGTTACTCATTTAGGCTACTAAAATTCAACAATTAAAAATGCTTTTGATAGCTTTGTCAAAGCTTAAGCTGGTTTAACTCATATTTAAAATATTTTAAACTTACGAAGCATTTTTGACAATATTTTGTTTTTAAAAGCTTACACAAAACTGTACTTGTGCTTTTAAACATAACGCTTCTGTTTTAATATAATTTAAACATAAACGGATATTGTGTTTTATAAACACGAAAATTATGAACAAGAGCTTTTCGACAAATATTATTAAACAGTGTTGAAAGCTTTAGATGAAAGTTTTTATCCAGTTACAAAAATAAAAATTCAACATAATTTTAATAAAGAAAAAATTGGTACATCTGCTATTCAAGTCTAAGTAGCACTGACATATTCTAATTTCCCAGTGTTTCTGTTCTTTTTGTGCCGGATTGGTCTAACCGATAGATTTACAGTTACAATAACAAAAAATCCAGACTTTATGAATCATACTCAAATATTTATCATTATGTCGAGCTAAAAAAACTGTTTTCGGTTTTTTGTAAAAAAAATGGAAAACTTTTATAAGGCCATTTATATTTTTGTGGCGGGTGGTAGGACGGTGTCGAAAAACAACTTTAAATGCTGTTTCATTTAATTTCGATTTAGTCATTTGGAATAATTAGTTAACTTTCTTGTTTTTTTTTTATTTCGTCTCTGTAGATTGGTTCAATGGTATAATTTCAATTTGTGCGGTTGGTTAATTAAGACGTTCTTGTTTACATCTTGATGTTGTATCTTTTTTCGGTTTGGTATACGTTTATATATAGATGGATGAGATTATATTTCAATTAATTATCGTAATTGTTTTTATAGTAAGCAGTTTGTCTAATTGATTTGATTGCGGTCAATATTTTTTAATAGCATGGTTTGATTTCATTGGAAAAGGTAGGATACATTTATGGATATTAGTTTATAGTTAAAAATTAGGGCCAATAGACCATTTGGTCATAACACCGCTTACTAGAAGGTGCACTACTTAATGAAGGCATACAATATATTTTGGTGGGCAATAGTTAGTATTATATATTCATAATCAACACGTAACACGTGCTGTAACAGCTATGTGTCTGACACGAGCTACAGTTACAACCCGCAACACTCGTAACATGTAATATTGAGCTTATATTGTAATATATACAACGAACCGAATAAATATATTACCTAAACCAAGTTCTCAAACATTACATCCTATATAAAAAAATAACTTTTCGATATCACCACAAAATGTTGACACTTAATCAGGTCACTCTTTATCTGACAAAAATTTTTATTTTTATCAATTTCACCTTTACAAAAAATAAATAAAAAATGAAATGAACTTCAAACCTAATCTTAAAGAAAACACTGCAGTGAAAGTAAAACAAAAGCGTATAAAAAAAAACTTTTCCAAAAACAAGAAAATTTTTCGTGTTTTCAATTTTCCACCCTTAAATCTGTAAACAATTTTAGATTTTGTTGGTGTAGCTGTTGTTTATAAGTAAGGCATACTTGTATATATACAGTATATAATATACGAGGAAACTCGAAAGAAATTTAACTTTGAAGGTTATTTCATCTAACCACACCTGACTTAGATACACTTTCCCTAGTTATGTTTCACGACCTAGCTATGAAGATATGACATAGGTTCACAGTTATACAATTAAAAATAAAAAAATTTGGATGAGCTTATCTCTTTGTAATTTAATAGTCAAGATATGATGCGACAATATCCTCAGTAACAGATGAACATAATGTTCGAGAGCGTAGTTGCAAGCTTTTGTCAATTTCCTCTGCTGTAAAATCTTTGGCATACACTTTGTCATCTATATCAAATTTGGTTAACTAACACTTTGGTCACTAACACTGACAATAAGAATATTGGTTGTCTAACGGGAAAGATCTCAGTAGTAGATCGAACACAAAGGATACATTGAAAATGTATCGGGTTCATAGTCCAAACAGGATTAGCCATGCAGAGAAAGAATTCCTTCTTTTATAATATCATATTTTTTATATCCATCACAATTGATGGTTACCATAATGTTTTGCTTGTTATTTTTATCCTTATTGTTACAGCCTAGTAGAGAAGTATATTCCTTCACGCTGAGTGGAGACTGTGGCTACTAATCCGGCTTTAAATGTTTGTATATTTCTATTCGAATCAGTTTTTAATTTAAAAACCCACTTATTTTCAATTATGGTCGAGTTCTTTGGTACTTCAACGAGCTCCCACACTCTGCAGATTTTTAAGGAATTCATTTCCTCCTCCATAGCTTGTTTTCACTCTTGTGCATTTGGACCGTTTATTACTTGTTGAAAAGTCAGTAGTTCTTCTGGGTTTACAATGCAATAATCACAAACATTATCTAAATCTTCTTCGTAATCTTCTAATTTCTTGGGTTTATTTAGTTTGGATCGATCTCTTTGTTGTATTCCTATATTTTCTTCCTCAGGGAGATACAATAGTGCTTGATTTTGATTTTCTTTAGTAGATTCCATTATTTTCCTGTAAAGATAATATGTTTTCTGACAAAAACATCGTCTTCCTCTGGAATCCAAACTCTGTTACCTTTTAGAGTGTCGCCGTAGCCTACAAAGTAACATATTTCCCCTCTTAGGTCAAGCTTCTTTACTTTATTTTCAGGCAATTTCACGTAAACTTTTTCTCCAAATATATGGAATTCCTGAATATCTGGTCGCTTGTTGTACCAAATTTCATATGATGGTTGTTTCTTAATGCTACTGGTTCTTGTGTAGTTCAAATTATAAACGGCAGTGTTTACTGCTTCTGCCCAGAATTTAAGTTCAAATTTTGCAGCATGTAACATTGTACGACAGCTTCTACAAAAGTTCTGTTTTCTCGTTCTATTTTGCCATTTTGCTCAGGACAATAAATGCTGATGAGAAATTCCATATTATTTTAACAATTTTGTGACTTCTTGATGGACAAATTCCAGGCCATTGTCAGATCTAAAAATTTCTATTCCTCTGGGGCAATGTTGTTCTGTTTTCTTTATATAGTCTTTTAGAAATTCCAGTTTGTCTGATTTTGCACCTAAGAAATATACGGTTCTGTAATGTGAGTAATCATCCAACAGAAGAAAATACTTTGCACCTGTGAATGAATTTTCTGGTAGTAGACCACACACGTCTGCGTGGATTATTTGACCAATGCGACTGGTTTTTGTACGGCTTTGCTGAAGAAAAGATAGTCAATGGATTTTACTCAATGCGCAAGGCTCACAGACTATTTTGTCTTCTCCTTTTGGATTAATGTCATAATTTTTTAAAATCTTTTTAATTTGAGTGTAGTTTTGATGAGCTAATTTTCTCTCAGCAATACAAGCTTGATATTCTTCAGCACTTTCTTTGCCATTTTCGATTGGCATTATCTTAATTTTCATTTCAAATAATTTGTTTTGTATCTCACCTACAGCTTTGGTTTTGCCTTCTTTAACGAATTTACAAATTCTTTTATCAGCTTCTAGAGTTACATTTTTATCTAAGGCCGTACCGCCAGAAAAGAGATTGTATTTCAGCTTAGGCACGTAGAGTAAATTTGAAAGGTGACATTCTGTCATTTTTTTTTTTCAATAAATGTTGAAATGTTTCTGCTTTGTCTAAAATGGTTTCTCCGTCTCCAATTTTTATTTTGATGCCACCTTTCATTGGTGTTTAGTTTATGAACCACTCTATAGTTTATGAGTCATGTGATTGCTCGCTCCAGTGTCCATATACCAGGCCTCGACTGTAGTTTTTGCTGTCTTTTGTACTGAGGCAAATGCTTCGCTTACAAGAGCTTCACCTCTCTTACATTAGAACCAAGTGCATTAACTTCTACTTCTCTTTGACTTTGTCTCATCTCTTCAATTATTAACCTTGAGGTTAGGTTTGCCAACGTTCTATTGGTGGTAGCCGTTGATTCCCAGGCACAGATAAAATGGTCAAAATTTGGTGGTAAAGTTAGAAGAATATTAGGCATAACTCCCTTATCTTCAATTTTCTCTCACATTGCCTGTAGTCTATTAGATATATCTTCAATTTTTGAGATATGTGCTGCAATATAATGTGAAGGATCTTTAGCCAATGTAAACCACTTTTGCTATAAAATGTGGATTGTAAATTCTGATTTTTGTACATATATATTGGTTAGCTTTTTCCACATTGCCTCAAAATCCCCCGAGGTCAAAATATGCATCATCGTTTTTCTCAGCAGCCGTCGCATCTGTACCCACGGGTGCAGGTTGTTGGTTTGTGCCATTTACTATGTCCCATGCTTCAATTGACTTCAAAATTATATGAATCTGGAATTTCCATAGATTCCAGTTTTCAATTCATTGTAATTTGCTTACTCTGGACAATTCTGAATCCATCTTCTTAACAATTTTGCTCGAAGGTTACATTTTGCACATCGCACACGGCTGGATATAACCTCACAAGATTTGTCTTATTTTTACTTTTATTTCCGAAAATATTACCCAAAACACATTTCCAAAAGATTTTTATTGTATGAAAATCTTGATAGATCGATTAAATTAAAGATAGTCTTGTGTACTATAAACTAAAAATAGTGTTGCCATCTAGAGAATAAACAGCAAGTGATATCCATAAAACACTATTTAAAAACAACAATTCTGACAGGTTGTATTATCATTTTATAAAGCAGTACTTTATTTTCAATCATTAAACTTGATTTTCTGCATATGAGCCAATATATTTTTGACAGTTTTATTCCCAACTGCTTACTTTCTGTCCATATATGTTTACGCCATGCTAGACGTTTGTCGAGGTGAATACATAAATATTTCACTTCATCAGTTATATTCTGGTTATTCATTTGTATTTTTGGACATGTTCCTCTTCGCAACGTGAAGGTAACACGTTTAGACTTAATTTCATTAACTTTAAATTTGAATATTGTTAATATTCTATAGACGTCAAGAGGTAAGCATTGCTTTATATTGTATTGTAATCCCACATGTCACAACTTATCAAAAGCTTGCGCTATTTCCATGAATACAAAAGAACAATATATTTTCTTCAAGAGCCTCTTGAAATACTTGAACTACTTTTCTATGTACTTGTTCTATTATTGAGTGCTCTGGCCTAAATCCAAACTGATGGACTGGAATCAGTTTCTTTTCCAGCAATATAGGCTTTAGGGAATTAAGTTGTAGTTTTTCAAATAGCTTAGACATTATTGGTTGCAAACTTATAGGTCTGTAAGACGTTACTTCTTCTGAGGGCTTGTCTGGTTTTGGTATCAGTATTATTTATGAAGCCTTCCATTGTATTGGGAAGTATACAGTTCTAAGTACTGCGATGTGTAAGTATGTTATAAATCGAATACCCTTATCTGGTAGCTCTTGCAAAACCTTTCCTGTGATAAGATCATACCCTAGCGCCTTTTTAGGATTTAACTCTTTCTATATTACAGTTTTTACTTCAAAGATTGAAAACTTCGTGATTGTATCATTCATTTGCAATGGCAGTTCTAAATGCATTTGAATGTTTTCTCTTCGTCCGTAGTTTCTGAAGGTTATGGTTGAAATCGAAATGGTCTGCAAATACATCAGCCTTTTCTTCATTCTTCCTCGCCCACTGACCATTACCTTTACGTATTGGCGGAATATACTGCTATGGATGTTTTAGCTGCTTAGTTGCTTTCCACAGTGAATAGTCCGTGTTTTCTGTTGGTGAGAGTTGCGACAAATATTCTTGAATTTACTGATTTTTTTCATTGAGCAGCAGTCTTTTTAACTCTTTGACTAACTTGTTTAACTTGCGTTTATCTTCTCTTAGTCTATATCGTTGCCATTGCTGTCTTAATTTTCTTTTGTCCTTAATCATTTTCTTCCAAGCTGCCGACTGAATATATTCATTGAGATGTTCCACTGCCTGATCTACATCATACTTTTTTAATTTGTTTTTTGTGTTTAGATTCTCTGTTATCTTATATCTGAATTGGTTCCAGTCAGTTATTTTGTTGCTTAACGTTGGTTGTTTCTGCATGTTCCTTATCGTTGTAGCCAGAGTGATTAAGACAGGCGAGTAGTCCGATGATAAGTCTAAACATGGCGTCGCTTTAATGTAATTACTTGCGATTCCTTTGGTGATGCAGACATCTATGACGTCTGGAATTTTTCTTCTATTACTAGGCCAGTAGGTAAGTTCACAGGTTGACACATGCTTAAGCTTATTTTTTTGAATTGATTTAAGTAACACTCGGCCTCTTATTGTAGCCAATCTTAATCCCCACTCTTGGTGTTTTGCGTTATAATCACCCCATGCTATAAAACGATGACCCAAAGAAGTATACAAATGATCAAATGGTTCTATTTTTATTGCATGTTTTGGTGGGCAATAGGTGGCCGAAATTATTATCAGACCTAGCCAATCTTCTATTACCACAGTAGTTGCTTGTACTTTTTTATTGCATGGTGCAGTGCCACCATGTGCTGTTCCATCAGAACGGTTTGTGTCATAAATGATGTATCTTAGTATTCGAATATTAATTGATGCAAGACATCAATTTCTTGATCTATCAATTGCTTGATCTATTCTTGTATATTCCAAACAATGGCAAGCCGTTGGCATTCCAGATTGCTAATTAAAAGATTCTGGACATTGAATGATTTGAAGACAATGGTCGTTAGAAGGTTAAAGATAGAATCCATTTTGACCATTAATTATTCCATCATATTTTCCAACCGTTGTGTAGAAGACTGCTCAGGAGTTGATTATGAGTTTTTGAATTTTCCGTTGGCTGATTTTTTTTGGTATGATTTCCATCCAAAGTTCGATTTTTAATTGAATCTTTGAGTTTCTGCGTATATGTGTTTTCAACAACAAGCTGATAAGATGGATTTGGATTAGATGGCTGCGACCTATCCACCCTTTTTTCTCTTAGAGGAGGAAATCTGTATTTTGGTTCCACTTTGTAAACGCTGCTACCCCTATAGTTGGCTGGACAACTATGATTACAGAGCGTTCAAAATTGAGACTGATCCAATAATGAATTACGATATATAAAATTTCAGTTGGTCCAATAAAATATTTAAGAGATTTATGGATTAGTATAGCTACTCCGCCACTATTTGTTATATTACTATAGAATTTGAATTAATAAGTGCTCTATCATACCTGTAGATATTGTAGCTGGACAGAGTGAAGTTCTTAACTTGTCCAAGCCATGTTTCCCCAATCAAAAATACTCTTGGTTGATAGACTTGGATGTTACGAACTCCGCTGTTTTAGGAATTATTGAATAAGGGCTCCATAAAAGGCACTGTAAACTTTTTTATTTGTGGCAATCATTAAAAGTTTTCATGGCGCTGGTCATGGCAGCTTCCTGCGTTGACCTTGAAAATTTAATAATCATGATGAGATTCTACAATTTATTGTTGATTTCCTTATGTACGGGATCTGTTGTAACTCCTCAGCTTGTCTCTTTAATTTTGCAAACATATTTCCTGTTGTTGGTATTGGCTGTCAAAGCGTGGTTCTTGATGGTTTTACTGGAGGTCTATTTTCAAGTTTTGGTGCTGCTTTATTCGTTTTCCAAAAATTTACAGGTGGTGCTGGAGCTGGTACATATAATGTTGGTCTAGGTAAAACCACTGTTGTTTCTCGTGCTTGACTGTCGCGCTTTTGTAACGTTGATAGGCACAACACCCTTAGTAGTTTGCATGCGGCAAACTACGGTGTCTTCATTGACACATTTTGCAGTCCCTTCGGTTGTGCATTTCAGAATTTACCTTACAAATGATCTTATATACCTGTTTAGGTATAGTTTAGGCTCCACCGCCTTATTCTATTTTCATTCTCTATTATTCTATTAAACAGGTGGTTAGTTTGTAACTGTAGTATTATTATGTCCTTGTAGGGTCTGTTCTTGTAAATTTCGTAATATTGCAGTGTTGTTATCATGCTGCCTTTTTACATTTATGCAACACTTTCAGATTTTCGTTAATGTCTATGAATATATGATTGTTGTCAGTCATGTGTTGTGCGTAGTTTTGTTTTGGTTTTCTGAAGACCTCAAACTTGAGCTTACAATTTTCATTCCGAATCGTTAGATCCAGAAAATTAATACACTTGTTTTCTTCAGTTTTAAGAATTTTCATTAAACTTAATCTCATGGTTGAATAAAACTCGGTAAGTATCGTCATTGTCGCGTTTGAGGCCATAAATCAAGAGCATGATTCTTCTCTGGAATGTCATTAACCATCTCTCATACTCATCCGTCAGCCCTCACATCCATATATAACAACGGGTCTGATCAACACCTTGTACAACTTCAGCTTGTTTGCATTTGCAAGGTATTTTGACTTTAGCAGTGGTAGTAAGGCATACAAAGCACGATTACCAGCGACAATGCATGCTTTAATACCAACTTCCGCACAGTTATCATGAATGACATGGAACTGAAACTTGTCACTCATTCAAATGTGTGGTCATCACTACTAAAATCCCTTGCATCTTAGTCTCTAAACCAGTGATCATATATTTTGTTTTGGACTCATTGCGAAGCTGGTTGGACGATCTTTGACGGTACAAGATGTTATCCGGAGGTGTTTCACATTTACGAAATATGAATTCTAACATGAGATTAAAGAGTATTGGGGACAGAGCATCTTCTTGCCGTACCCTAGAGCATATATAAACGCATATATTTGTCAGGTATTCCAAAGTCATAGGCGTGTTGGAAGTCTAAGCACATCTGATGTGGGTCATGAGAAGTCACCTAATATTTAGAAAGAATAGATTCAGCGAAAAAATTTGATCAGTGACTGACCAATTCGATCGAAATCCTTCTTGCTAGTCACCTAAGATTACCTGCGCCAGTGGCGTGGTTCTCTCCAATGCTGTGCAAAGAAGAGCTATGTCGCGATAATTTTCCAATTTAATGCAAAATAACGGTTTTTTAAGTCTCTGCATATCCAGTGTGTATTCTTTAAAAGGATGGGTCCTCTAAGCATATCTCGGTAGTCTGTATTTGGCCACTTTCAAATTCAGTATTTGACACTTTTTGAACATTCATTAAATCAGATAAATGTTCCTTCCATGTGTCGATCACTGCATCGATGTTAACACGGAGGTTTCCATCCTGGTCCCGAATAGAGATAAATCTAGATCTGAAGGTATAGTGCAGTCCGGTAACCCTTTTAAAAAAGTTCCGTTAACTGCGCTAATTGGTGAGTTGTTGTATCATTCAGACTTTCGCCTTCCTCCATACGCTTTTTCCGTTTTCAAATTCGCCTAGCTTCTCCTAGCAAGGATTTGTTCTTACGTGCGATTGGCTATATTCGGTAGCTCGACAGTAAGACGATACTCCCCACCAAACCAATCATTTTAGGGTTTAATTTTTACCATACCTAGTGTCGCATGGGTAGCAACCGAACTTTTCAATACCTCTCCTAGAGCATTTCCATCATTAGAACTGGGGTTGGTTTTCATATTGCTACTGCTAACAAGAATTTGATATTGTGCTTCCTCATCACTATTCGGACATCATTGTTTAATTTTTGAAAAATGAGTATTTTCCTTTGAGTTGGCCTACATCAGTATGTGCGATTATCAACACCAAAATTGCCGAGGTCATCTCCACTGTAAAGCAATGTATAGCGTTGAAACACATGATCTCCACTTTTTGGCCATCGAGTATCTTGAAGTGCAACGAGTTCAAAACGATACTTTTTCATGGTTGGTATGTAATCTGGTAAGGGCATCCTCCTATCCGCCACCTAGGAACGAGCCCGATACGAGATTTGAAACTTCCACTGGATTTTAAGAATAAATTAAACAATTGAACATATAATTTTAATTGGTTTAATGAGTAATTACAATACAAACATGTTGATAGTAAAAATATTACAATATATTCTAATTAGTTTGGAATTGTCCATTAGATCTTGTTTAATTTTTAACTAAGTATTGATCTCGAAATAAGCAAGTATCTAACCAACCGGAGACCCTTAATTTAATTATTCAAAGTTTGACTGAATCGGTATGAATATACTGGTGCGTTCCAAAGCAATTCGATTTTTTTCTTTTTCCAATTCATCCTTCTCTTTTTCTAACTGTTGCTTAGTCTCGGCAAATTCCAGTTTCATTTTAAGTCTTTCAATTTCCAATTGTTGTTGACCAATTTTCAAATGCAATTTTTCAATTTCTAAAGCTTGATATTTATTTTCCCTTTCATTTCCTGTTGAACATTCCCCCAGCTTACGTTTTATAGGAGACGCTTTAGGCAAAGATCCGTTGTCATTTAAATTTAAAGCAGCTTCTTGATGGTTAGCTGTTGATTTGTGTTCAGC
Organism: Tipula confusa; assembly: GCA_963556175.1. NCBI lineage: Eukaryota > Metazoa > Arthropoda > Insecta > Diptera > Tipulidae > Tipula > Tipula confusa. Next base: position 71,328,388 of record OY744476.1, read on the forward strand.
TGGTATCTCTAAAGTGTCGTGAATGGTTTCACAGCGTGTATTTTGCGATATCTGTAAATAAAAATATGCTTTTAGATTAATTGTTTGAATTTGGTTAAAAATTATTGAAGTATACAGTAAAGCAACCATCGGCTCGTTCTTGAATGAATCCAGTTTGATTTAACAAATCCGGTTGCATCTCTGTTTCATTCAATTGTATTGCTGTATGTATAGTTTGGTTTTGTTCACGATCTTCGACATCAGTAGTTGTTTTGTTGGAGATTCGTTTTTTATTATATTTATGGTTTCGCCACATCTCTTGCCATTCTTGAATAGTTTTTTTGGGACCATAGAGGTTATTTAGAATATCTGCTATATTTTCCCACTTGTCTTTGTAGATGTTCTTGTTAGGTGCTAAATGTAATTTTCCATCCCGTAAGTCAGTGTTTTGATTCATATAGTCAATCAGTGCTTTAATTTGACAAGGAGTAGCCTTCACCAATTCTTTTGATCTAGATTTAGTTGGTATTCGTTTTTTTAGTTTTTCATAGTTAAGTCTTATGAAGCCACATTTAGTTTCAAAATGCCGTTTATGTTCACTGAGAGCTGTTTCATTTGGTTCCCAATCTTTTAAGCATCCTCCACAATGAAAACACTTTACTTCGTCACTGACCCCTAAGTAAAAAAATCCTGCCACACTCAAATCATCTGGTGTCGGTGTTAATGACTTTGGCCAGTTTTCAAAACTTTCTTTACGTTTCACAAAATCGGCATAAAATGGATGTCGTGGTGACTGTACTCTATATATATTTAATGAACCATCGGAGTTTTCCATCTGAGTTAATTCTGATAACGCCTGATTGGCATTTACAGTTTGTTCAGAATAATTATTATATGTTTCTTTCATATTAATAAATATGCACTGCGGTGAATGTATCTTATGTTCTATAAAAGGATCATCGCCAATGCCCCAATCTCCAATTACCACTTTACAAAAATTACAACGAACATAATCTTTCTTCGAAATATAATAAAATCCAAAATGAGCTAGTTTTTTATTACAGACGGACTGATTCTTCCAAAACTCAAATGTAGTTAAGCGATGTTCTTCACTGTCGTATGTTTGTACGATTTTTGTGATTGAATCACGAGAATTTATACTATTTTCATTAATATATTCTGTTGCTATTTCAAAAGAATTCATCGTAGTTTGTTCAATTGTATAGATGGGTTCTAAATCAAAAGAACCTAACGTACTAGTTTCATTGATTATTGTGTCAAAACCAAAATAATTAAACAAATCATTTGAATCGGCCATCATATAAACCTAAAAAAAATATAAAAGCATTTTAAAATACTAAATTATGATTTATAAATGTTTAATGCATAATAACATAAACTAAGAAACATAAAGACATTAACATCAGAACAATAAATAGTATAATTTTCACTATACCATTACTATAGTGAACTATTTATTATACACTAATACACTAATAATAGTGGACTATAATATAGTTGGTTGTTTTTATAAAATAACTATGCTATTTGTTAGCTCACTGTACCTGTCAGTTACATAACATTTACGTACACCACATGTTTGATCGCAGTTGTGCTAAACAAAATTACACATCAAGTTAACATAGTTTGATTGTACTAAAACAAATTTGTATGTCAATAAATAAGATGGAAATAATCAATCATTCCTATTCAAACTTAACATTGAAATTCATAAGTTTAATATATGTAGTTTTATTTAAACCAATTTCACATTTCACGAATCGTATCCACGTGGATCAAGATATATACTAAGTGACTAACAGGTTATGGACCCAAAAAGTACGTTTCGGATGGAAAAGATTAACATTATTATACAAAAAAAGAAAATAATTTGTCATGGCAGACGCAAAATCCATATTGCAAAATTAAATAACCCCAAATATCAGATATGGTAGTTCAAAGTAGAATTATTGTTGTCAAAAAAGGAATTGGTGGACTGTTGTGTAATATTTTGGTGAAGTGCTGGTAGATATAATTTTAGTTGTATTTTACATCAGTAAAACACGGATTCCTGCCCAGAAGCTGATTTAATTGTGGATATAATGAAAACCCTTCGAAGAATATATATTAGAACGATTGAACCGACAGATTCTGGCAAAAATGGCACTGTAAAGGCATTAAATTTCAACAGCAACGATATGAATAGAACTTATGCATTAGCATTTGTTTTTTTTTTTCAGAAAAAAGAATCGTATTCAAGAGGACTAGCAAATTTAAAAAGATGCGTAAAACTATATGGAGAAATGATGATGAGTGATGCATATATACCCTAGAGCATCCACGCATATATACTTAATGACTAGACTTCTTTTACACAAATTCCACAACAACAAATTAGTGGCATTGGGATATAACAGAAGCTAACCCAGAAATCGGACTCGATACTTGATGGAGTTTAATTAGTTCCGAATTTGCAGTGCAATCTTCTATATTTAATATTCTAGAGATATTTTTCATGACGTATATAAGGCTAGACCTGGATATCGTGCATTAACTGGGATTTGTGAGGAAAAATGTGGCCATGACTGGCATCCAATGCTCGGAAATCGATATCTAAAAAACATTCACAGAATGGCATCTTTAGACAAAGACATGAAAATTCAGAAATGTCAACATAATTTAGATATCTGTGAAATTAGTCTTCAGAGTAAGTCCCCAAAAAATCTTTTTCCAAAGGAATCTATGAAAAAACACAAGAAATTAATTCGAATGTAGATCTATGTATGATCCTGCAAACAACTCCGTAGGGTGAAAAACAAGTAACAGCAGTAGACGGATTGCCAAATGTTTGCTTATGGTAGATTATAAATTGTTCATCCGCAAAAACCAATGAATGCTTTTATTTGAACACTTGCAGTTGACGGAAAACAAACTACATTGGGAGCAAACGTTACAAGATGCATCATGATCAGTCATCCAAAACAGATACAAGGTTATTTTCAATTATATTGGTGACATGTTTCGCAGCAAATCAAAAACCGAGATGAAAAAAGTTCAAAAATGAAATGGTTGAGAACATGGCTTGCGGCAAGCGAACAACGATGTAACATATAGATTTTGCAAAAGTCATTTTATTAATTTTGGTAGAAGTTTTTTTACATAATCAAATACCGTTAGTAATGGCATCATCTGGCATTGCAGTGACACTGTTGGATGGAGGCCAATGGGCGCATATACCGGGTGTTTTTTTTAAAGCTGAAACTTTCAGATATCTCGGAAAATAAGTACTCTGTGAAAAAAATATACACATATTGCACACATATTGCAAACATATTGAAGAATCGTATGCATATGTTCTCAGTAGGAGAAATCGAAAAAAAATTAATATCGTATATTACAGCGGCATCTATCATGAATCGAAAAAAATGTTTTAAGGAAATCCTACGTACTTTTAGCCGTAAAATCAGAATCTGCAAAAAAAATAGGAGTTTTTAATTTCAAAGTTACCACCTACAAGAAGAGGAAGGGGTACTAATTTTAGTACTAATGTATGTCCCTCTCGGAATGCTTAGATTTGTGAGATATTTGAAAGTTTCAGCTTAAAAAAACACCTGGTATAGGACTGTAATGACACATTAATTTGTCACAGCAGAATATCTAATGGCGGCATGCATACAAGTATTAAAAGTATCGACAAATATGCGAGTGCAACTGCAACACGACACAAGGTCACATCATTTTTCAAAAGCAACTATTAGATTTGGAAATTGGACCAATGGCCGTTATCTACACAAAAAAATGCATCACAATGTTAAATGAATATATACATTAACGTCAAGTAGTCATATATACATATATACATTAACGTCAAGTGCGAAGGAACACTCGTAGCACAAAAAATATGGAAATTACCATTATCGATTAATCGATTAATAGTTTACCAGTTGCATTGCGAAAGAACAAAGTAAAATTAGAAAAACAGTTAGTTCGAGCGGAAATGTCCTCGAATATCCTCAAATTCTCAAAGAACTTTTATCAAACGATGATTTTCTTAAACAATTTCGTTAAAATATTCACACATACAACAGCGTTTAATATTTTGCATTGAGAGGCACAAAATAGGTTGACTTTCGTAGAAGAGGATCTTCCATGCTCACAGAATACTCGATAAAATCAACCGTTTTTTTTAAACCACAAATGGCTCGTCAATATTTACTGCATATATTTCTGGAAGTGTACAAGCTGAAATTTGCCTCCGGTTTCCGCTAGTAAATACTTAATTATTTTATGATAATATGTAAATGTTATGTAAATATTATGTAAATATTATTTAAATATTATGTAAATATTATGTAAATTGATTCTTTCCCGTTGAACGCTGACATATGCCACTGTCAACTCATTTATGTACTTTTTTTCGTTTTCAACTCAAGTTTACAAATTTGCAAACAAAAATTACAATTTTAAAGGTACAAAATGAATTTCAAGTCAAAATTATCATTTACATTCTGTCAAATGCAATATCGAGTGCGATTAAAATAAAATTATAGTCGATAACGTCGGTTTACGCATTCTATCCTTAATGCTGAAAACAGATGTGCGGAAAAACGCGCGTTTAAACGCGCGTTTTTTTTAGAATACACTACTTTATATGATATGAAATACATGTATTCCGCATAGAATGCGTTTTTCCGCAAGTCGTCTCTAATTCTAAAAAAAACGCAAAAAACGCGAAACGCTAAGTGTTGACAACACAAAAAAAATAAATGAATTAGTTTATGCCTACTTCACGCTATAATTCAAATATATTGTAATAAAAAAAAGGACCGTTTATGATCCTATAGTTTATTTAATGTAAAATTTTAATATTTTATTGTTTTATAATATTGTATATATTTTATAATATTGTATAATATTTTATATATTTCAAATAACATAAATAAACCAAAATAAGTGAATTAATTTCCATTTTATCAATTTTTATTGCGCACAAAAAAGTAAAATGTCAACGTTATACACACAGTAGTTTATATGCAACTAAGCCGTAATCATTTTTTAGTACCAACCAAAAAACACGAAATTAAAAACGCATGTCAAAAAAAAACGCGCATCTGTTTTAATTGCGTTTCCGCCTGCGTATCCGCGTGCGTTTTTCCGCACATCTGTTTTCAGCATAAACACCAAAAATATCAGAAAAAAGTTGTATGACATTGAAGTATTGATAAATAGCATACAGTGCATATTATCGGTATATTTGTGGTTGCTGAAATTTGGGTTTAAAAATATATTTTTAATTTTAGCGAGATTTCACTAAATTATGTTCCACTGGTAAATTTAACAGAATGTTAAATACTCTGAATTTGCCAGGAAATTAAAAACAAATCTAATTCTAAGACTGTATCTGAAACGATAAGTATTTAAGTGAACACAAATTTTTAATACCCAAATTATCACGGTCAGCTGCTATGATAATTTTAGACAAATACCAAAATTTTATTTAATAAAAACTAATCGCTTAGCTCACTTGGATATATAATAAAACATATAAAAGTTACTACGGTGACGTAATAGTACCATTCAAAAACCGTATAAGAAAAATTGAAAATTTTTCGTTGCTATGACTATTTCAAAAAACAATGCACACAATTCAATGTAATTTTTCTTCATAATTTTTATATCTCACAAAAAATTAATTTAAAAACAAATGAGGCGGGATATATTGTAGTAAATTATTAGACTTTTCGGACAGCGTAATAAAAAAATCGAGAATGTAGGAGAATATTTTTTAAATAAATGTCAAAACTTTGGGATTTGGACACAGTCTAAGAAATAAAATTATTATAGGTCGTTTTCTAATTGCGAAATGAGCCCCATTGGAACAGGCACAATCCGCAATAGGAACTTCCAAAAAAGAATGTCATGGGGCATGATATCACAAAAATAAGACATGGTACAATAAAGTACATGGTACGGAGCAGATGATATATAAAATCCTTGAAGATGCGAAATAGACCGTACATAGAAGTGATATATTTTAATTATATTTTAATAAAAGCATGTTATAAAATCTTATAAAAGTGATTTTCCAGTCGGCCACTACAAGTTCATATAAACTATTAGGTATGTGTCTTTACTAAATTTAACTACATACACTTAACTGCTCTTGATTTTTTCCATGGGCAGATATAGAAGCAATTACGCAAAATTTAGCAAAGACTAAAACCTTTCTACTTTCCGTTAACTAACCGTTGGTCACTTATAACTTGACCCTTTACAAATAGCTAGCGATAAAAAATTCAAAACACTTAATATCAAGCACTTCACGCTTTTTTATATCAAACTTAATTGTTTGGCAATCGCCTTATTTTAAAGAATCATTTTAAAGAATCTCATTTTAAAGAATTTCGGCGATTACATGATGTATTGGTCATAAAACAGTTAATTCAATTGATTTGTACTGTTTAATCAATATTTTTAAAATTTAATTTATATTAATTTAATATTACTTTCGTTATATTATATTATTTTTTATAAATTGATTTATTATTATGTTTGTACATTTGTTATATTTTTATAAAATCGTATTTTTAATAATTTCGGTGTTGTTGTGTCGTATAGGGTGAATATAAACAAGATTTTCTTGCAAATACTTGGTGTATTTGCTTATAACTTGGGTTATTTTATTGTTATATTGTTGTATTGTTGTTTACATTATTCTATTTTTTTCTTTTATATTTTTATGCTTTCATATTTTCGTTATTATTTATTTATTCATTTTTTCAATACAACTGCACTGTACAAAATTATTGTCGTAATAAAAGAAAACTACTATTCTCATAAATTTTTACAAAATGGTAAGGATGTTCGGAAAAAATTGGAGTATAGCCAATGAATTAACAAGTGGGCATACGGATCTAGTAAAAATAAAAGAAATAATTAATCTAAATGACTGTAATATTGACAAACCTTTACAAATCGCAAATGAATTTAATGAATTCTTTACAAGTGTTGGTGTCGCGAATAGTGCTACTCTTCCAATGAATGAGATGTGCTTTGTAAGACTATAGTGTTTATTTGTTTTAATTTTTTTAATGCATATACGGTTTGTTCAGTCCTATCAAATTGTGGTAAATAATTGGACCGCTCAAGCCGGTGAAGCTATCCAATAGTTATAAACGTGCTTACACAATACGGGCTGTACCAAAATGGCTTTTGTTACACTCTTCCAATGAATGAAATGCAAAAGAATAAAATTGTTACAGAACATTACAACTCTACTAATAGTTTTGTTTTTTCTGAAATTTCTTCAAGTGAATTGTTTTTCATTATTCTCTCTCTAAAAAATAAATGAACACCTGATCCGGGCAGCATTTCTAATGCGGACGTTAAAAAAATTGTTATTTTCTAGTTGACGTGTTAGCTTATATTTCTAACTTAAGTCTGGTAACGGGTTTTTTCTTTGTCGCTAAAACGAGCTTTAGTAGTTCCAATATTTAAAAAAAAGACAAAACTAGTCTTAGCAAATATCAATTTCTTTTCTTTCGATATTTTCTAAATTATGTGAGAAAGCAATAGAAAGTAGGATGGTTTCTTTCTTGTATAAAACTGATCTGCTCTCTCCCGTTCAATTTGGCTTTAGAAAAAATAGAAACACTGAACAAGCGCTATCGTCATTCTTGGAGCCTATTTCGAAAAATATTGATAAAGGACTAAAAGTTTCGTCTCTCTTTATTGATTTAATGAAGGCATTGGATAGATTAAACCATGACTCTCTTCTTAAAAAACTATTTTGCTTAAAAAACTTTTTTTTAGTATTTGTAAATAATGTTTTTCAGCAGCAATTTTTAGGATCTCTCACTGCCTTTGCTGATGATTTTTCTTTTATCTACGCTAGCTTCGGTTTTGTAAGAAAACATCACTAGTTGTGACCATGATTTAAATATTCTCTCGAAAAGGCTAAGGGCACACAATTTTGTTCTGTGTGGAAAAGCTAAGTTAATGCATTTTAGAGATTCTCAATCAATGAATCTTCACAAAAACTTACCATACCTTTGAATGCCGCGGTTACCTACAATGCCCGTCAAATGAATGTTTTTTAAGAAATTCGGTAAATGATTTTCGCTACCTACGGGTTGTAACAGATAGTGATTTGAATTGGAAAATGCACATTCAAGGATTGAAATCTAGACTTTTAGCTGTCTCTAGGAAAATGTATGTTCTGCGGTTGTAATGTCCGCCATATTTACTACGAATGATATGTTTTGTCATTGCAGAGTCAGTTTTACAATACGGTCTATCATGTTGGGGTGGTGCATGCAAATCTACATTACTTCCAATATATGTTCGTCAAAAACAGTTGCTGAGAATTCTAAGCTTCAAACCTTCATATTCGCCTTCGTTGCCTATATTTCAAAAGTTAGATATTCTCCCATTAAGACATATTTATGTTTTTAAGGTACTTAGAATATTTGACATCAAAAGCGGAAATAATTTTATATCCGACGCAGGATATAATCTTAGAACTAATCATCAGTTTAAAAAATATGTTCCCAACTTTAGATTAGATTTCAGAAAGAACTGCATTGATATTATTTCCCCAATAATATTTAATAATTTACCGATGTTCATTCGGATGTGCAATAGCTTCTCTACTTTCTCAAAATCCCTGCGAGGATGTCTCAGAAATTTTTTATTATTAACCAAATAAAGAAAGAATTAATAAAAGAAATGAATAAAGTTAAATGTTATTATCATTATAAACAATAATGATAAAAATGATGGTTAAAAATGATAATAGTAGTCAAAAAAGGTAAACTAATAATAAATGAAACAATTTAACAATATTAGGATTAGTTAATTCCTACTTTAATCATTTTTTATTAATTATAATGTTTTATCGAAGAGGTTTGTTAATTTATATATTATTATCATTTTACTTGCGTCTATATAATATTATGTGATCAGTAATTTCAAATTATATTTTAGTTTGTAAATAGACTCAGTTTTCCAGTGACGTGATCAATATGACATAATCGTTCACCTGACTTGTCAGTTTGTTAAATTTTATATGTATAAAAAAAATAAAAAATATAAAATTTGTAATAAAATAAAACTGATAATGAAAAAAAATTGTACGTAATATGATCGTACGTATAAATTGTACGTAATATGATCGTACATTATTTGCGCGGACATTTGCTTTAGTAATATGCATACTTTAACCTTGGTTCAATGACAAACAAAATGTGTGATTTAACAAATTCTAATTTTTATGAACATAACGAAGTGGCGTTATTATTGATCGTTTTTAAAACTATAATCGTTTTGAAAGAAACTCCATTAATAAGAAATATCTACAAAATTAAATTAATTGATGACTAATTTAAATTAAACACATGTTTGTACTGTCTATTTTTCAGGCATTGGAATATTTTCTAAAGCTACTCTAGTAAAAATTGTATTCAAAGGTACATAATTACCTAATAGATTAATAATAAATAACAATAAATTGAATTCAATTCAATACTTTTTGAATATCACACTACACAAATATTATATTTCACCTGCGACTAAAAACTTTTTATTATACACTTTCTTGAATGAATGCAAAAAAAAATCAAAAAAAAAACGAAGAAAATACTATAAACGATTCTCTTTCGTTAAATTTTTGATTTTATAACTTCGTTCCGACATGCGCAGTAAAAAATATTTTAATTTTATCGATCATTGATAAAACACGACGATTTTTATTATTTTTTTTTTTTTAGTTGGTTGATCGTAGAAATGCTTACTCAGAATTCGTTTTATACGTTTACGTCAGTAGCAAAATATATCACGTACGCCATATAGCTATACTTTAACAGTATAACACCACAAATTTTAAAACAGGTCGGGCATATGCAATAACAATTGGGTTGCCTTAGTACATAAAACCATAACCTTTGTGATTTATATAAAGTGAACCGTGTAGATTGTAAAAAAGTGGTTTAAAAATAATTCTTAGTTATTACTCAACAACTATTTTTAATTTTTTTTAACTATTTTTAAGTATCCAAGATATTCGGAAGGAATGGCCTTTTCATTTTTCGATTTCATGAAATGCATTTTTTGTATTTTTATGAAGACTCAACATGTTCGTTTCAATTTTTTGAGGTAATATTGACATTTAAAATATTTTGAAAATGGCATTAACATGGATTTTATTTTATTGTTTGGTACTACTTTGGATTTTATAGACAGACAATGGTTGGCCATACTCATTATACATATTTCAAATGTTTATTAGTTAAATTCTTTTTTATTATAATATGTAATTTCCATTTTTTTTATAGACACATCGATGCAAGGTGATGAAGAAACGTGTTCCCTTTTTATTGAGCAAATACTAGTTGGCCAAATAAAAATAAAATTATATTGGATTTTGGCTTTGTTCGAAACTTGTGATAAATATTTTTATATACTGATCACACCTCAATTATCACAGTCAATTGCTATGATAATTTTTGACACATACAAAATAATTCAAAATTTTCTTAGCTTGCCTTGTGAATTTGAAAAAACAAATTCACAAAATAATTGTAACACGATTAATTATTTTTTCCAAATCAAATTTAATTGCCCGGATTAAATATCAAGTAAAACTTTAACAACAATAAATTTTACAATAGGGATGATGTTTGGCTGTAAGTATTCCATTATTTTTGATAGAATTTTCTATTATTTCTGTAAATTGTCATTAATATTAAACATTTATTTATTTCTAATTTTATTTTAGGAACTGTTGGCACCGCCCATTGGTGTAAGTACAGAAGACGGCGCGGATACATCAGAAAACGAAGTTAAAATGCTGCTTATTAAAAATACTCCGTCTGCTAGTTTTAAAATTGCCAAAAACACAATCTTGCTGTGCTTTTAAATGGACTGCTTTTGGACATCAGCTCATGATCCTCTTTAAAATGCGTAATGAACCCAATGGGTGTTAAACGACAGATACAATCTGATACAATCATCGCCATACAAAAACCATAATGGTAGAGGATATACCGATTTTGCGTAACTAACAAATTTATCTTAAAAACCAGAATTTGGCATCACATATCGCTTGACATTGTATGGAATAGCTCAATTTTCGATTTATGTTTTAATAGTGCAAGATATGTGTAAGACATGCTTTTTTAATATGCGTGTCATCAATTGCTCCGGCGATACATTTAAGAACAATGTCAAGAGCGTTTAATGAACAATGTCGTTATTTGTAAATTGCATGATGAATTGCACATCAAAACAGAAGTTTATGCCACAAATCGAAAATGTCTCAAATCTAGAAAATGCATGATTATAAGCTTATCAAAACTGATGAAGCTAAGTGGTTTGGTAAAACTAATATGAAAGGATTCAATTTTGATAAAACTGTTAAGCGATTTCAGGACCTACAAAAAATACTGAATGGTGCACCTTCCTTAATGCCAGAAGAAAAATTATGTGAGCAAAAGCTCAAAACTACTTATCATCGATTTGACGTCGGGATGTACCAAGTTAAAACCGTTACCAGACATTTAGGTAGTTATGTATAACTATCTTGGCATCGGTCATATGGTAATAGTTTCAAATACTATAATACCAAAAAAATAAAAATAATTTTAAAAATAAAAGAAGCTCCCATTTAACCAACATGACTCAAGAGGTATTTTGGGGTTTGATCGCTTGGTAGACAGCTAGTAGCTCTCTATCGAATGTGGAATATTTTTTCTCAGCATTCAAAAGTTTCTTAGAAAAGAAGACAAGCGGCTCCCAATATACCCATTGTTACATTGTTGCAACACGGCGCCAACAGCAGTGCTTGAGGCGTCGGTTGTGACACTAAGTTTATCGTAGTGTATTGGATGTGCCAATAACGCAATGTCAGCTAAGGTGGATTTTAGCTGTTCGAATGCCTGTTGACATTCGTTTGGCCAGAAGAAGTTCTTCGGAGTTTTGGGCTTCTTTAGTAAAGTTGCCAAATGGGTGTGGATAGGGGCTAAGGTTTCCACTATCCTAGGCATGAACCTGTGGTAATAATTTATCATACCGATAAATTGCTGAATATGCCTGATGGTTTGTGGAGCTGGGAATTCTCGAATGGCGTTAATTCGTTCAGTGGACGGCAGAATACCATTCGGAGTAATCTTGTGACTAAGGAAGTCGAGGGAGCTAGCGCCGAAAACGCATTTCGCACTGTTGATGCTCACTTCGTATTCAGAAAGTTTCTGAAACAGTGTTTCCAGGTGAAACATGTGTTGTTTTTCCGAAATTGAGGGTACAAGTATGTCGTCAATGTAGACAAACACAAAATCGAGATCCTTGACGATCTCGTTGATGAACCGTTGGAATAATTGTACGGCATTGCGTAGTCCAAATGCCATTCGAGTAAACTCGAATAACCCAAATGGAGTAGTGATTGCCGTCTTGTGAATATCCTCAGGTGCGACTGGGATGAGATGATAAGCTCGGACCAAATCGATCTTCGAGAATATCTTGCAACCTTGTAGGTGCATGGAAAAGTTCTGTGTGTGAGGAATAGGGTAACGGTCAGATACCGTTACCATGTTTAACCTGCAGTAGTCCCCACATGGTATTCAATCTTGGTTCTTCTTTTTGACCAAGTGAAGTGCACATAATACTGGTGATGATGATGGCCGACATATTTCTAGTTGTATCATGTGTTGGAATTCGGTTGTGGCCGCTTTGTGTCGGATCGGATCCAATCTTCGTGGTCTGGACACCGATAGATGCCCTGTAGTCACTATGTGGTGTACTACATTATGCTTAATGGGCGCGTTGTAATTCGGCGGTGTTGTTAAGGAAAGAAACTTTTTTAAAAGCTTGCCGTACCCGTTATCAATCAGAAAGTTCCTGAGCGAAGGTGTGTTCGCTAGTGTCTGTGACACATTGATCGACAGTTGCGTGACTGGATCAATCAGCTTCTTATTCTTAAGGTCGACTAGTAAGCCGTATTTCTTAAGAAAGTCGGCACCAATGATAGGTCGATTCACGTTTGCGATCGTGAATGCGTGCGGAAAGTTCCGTCTTAGACCAATATCTACTTGCAGCAATTTGCTTCCGTAGGTATTGATGGTGGTACCATTGCCGGCTGACCGAACTAAGTCGGTGTTGACTTGAGTTCTGTGATTTATACAAGTTGTATAGGGGATGACGCTTATGTCAGCGCCAGTGTCTATCAGAAACGTAAATTTGTTCTGATAGTCCCGTATAAAAAGGCGGCTAGTGTAATTAGGTCTATGATCAGCCGCGCCAACCGATAGACCTACTAGTTTGGGGAATTTGTTATTCCTCAAAATCACCTTTTTATCAGGAAATCTGTGTTTCCCGGTTGTTTTTACCTGTGGATTTGGGAAATCACAGGGTCTTTTACAACACTCAGCTTCGTTTCCGAAACGTGTGTGGTAGTAACACCAAGCTGGTTGCTGGCGGACTCGGTGTCTATTTGAATTTGATCTCCTTGCAGTGGAAGAAGAACGTGGTCGTGTTCGCCTGTTTTTGTTTGAACTAGATGCTCGAAGTTCGAGTCTATCTAGTCTGGCGTTGCGTCTGTCGAGCGAATGAGCAAGTTGCTCATTGGAGCTTGTACTACAGGTTGTAGTATTTCCATGATACCTAGTTGGCACATGGTCAGACTTATTTTGGTCACGTGACCGTGACACGTGGTTAACAGCGCCCACCACGTTTGCGGATGGCATTGCCTCGTGTAGCCGGTCGGCTATGCTAGCCAAAGCGTCTACTTCCTTATCTTGCTGTGGAATCAGTGCTATCTGAATAAATTCAGGTAGTTTCCTGATCCATAGCTGGGTGATAAGTGGCGTATTAAATCGGCCGGTGGCCAGTGCTTTAATTCGCCGTAAGTCTTCGGATGGACGTTGGTCGCCCATCTCTGTCTTCTCTAGCAGCGCTTCCAGTTTCTTCCTGTCTGAGAGCGTTGTCCGCTCAATCAGGATAGTTTTTAGGTAGTTGTACCTATCGAGTGCAGAACGTTCCTGCATTACGTCGTCGATCATCACCGCTTGTTGGGGCGACAAACAACTGATCGCTTGAGTGAACTTTTGTATGTCGCTCGTGACTTTGTTCGCGTCGAACAATATATCTATCGTCTTGAACCAGGATTCCGGATTAGTAATCCAGAATTCTGGAAGACGAATGCCAGTGGCAGAGATATTAGATACTCCCTGTTCTTTTGTTTCACCATCACTATTAGACATTTTGTCTAAATTGTAGCACAATTTACAAAAAAAAAATCACAACAACAAAAAAACGGAAGCAAAATATAAGCTGCGCGTTGCGTGTTAATGAAAACCACGTGGTTTACAATATTTTGGCCGTAAAAACGGACATCGGGGTCACCAATTATAGCGAAATTTAACTTTCCAAAACAAAAACAAAATGGAATTAAAAACACTATTTAATTAATATTTTTATAATTATAATTTTCTTTATTTTATTCTGCACGCACTTATATATTTACTTAAATAAACACTTACAGTTTTTTTGTCCGGCTTTGCCCCAACCAAATAAATGTTTTACTTTGTTGTTGTTGTTGTTGTTGTGGTTGATGATAGTGATGATCCTCCGCTTTGTTTTACGACTTCAAATGGAATGACCGAGTATACAATTTTTATCTGTCATCTCGTGTTGTTTTTCGCTCCACCCTATGGTGAACACATCAACCTATTGTTATTCAGCAATGTGCTGAAAAGAAAATTGTTCGACTTCGAAATTTGATTGAATGTCAATATTATATAAACAAACAACCAAATTGACATATCGAGAATTTAATGTGTTGTGTAGTGACGTAAACATATAATTATATTAATTAAATGTTTACTTAAGTTTGTACGGATGAGTACAGTGTACTCAACCACTACTGGTGATTCCATCATGTCTCGTCGGACCTCCAAAGTTCTTCTCTTAGATTTCCATTTTTTTATTTTTTTATTGGTAATCTGACCAAATAAAAAGACTCGTGTGCTTTTATTTTTTATTCTGACAATCGATAGTCCCGTTATACGATTTGTCAGTTTTAGCATATTTTGAATTTTTATATTGTGTCTACGTATAAGATGGTATATTTTGCGTTACATAAAATAATTTTTTTTTAATTTTGGTGCATCAAAAAGTTTAATATTCATGCTAAATTAATTTGCAATTAAATTTGAAAAAGTACCGTTATTTTATGTGAATGGATTTTGGTCACTAGAAGGCGTAGCCACCAATATCTTAGTGTTGTTATACCATTTTAAAGCTAAATATTCACTATTTCAAGCGAGCGATAAATCGCGTTTGCACTAGGCCTAGTTTAGATGCTATAGTTGAAATGATAATTTTTTTTTAGTTTTTTTCACAGAAAAAGTGGTTTAAACTAAAAAAGGCGAACATTTTTTCATTACTGATTTTAAAATGCAATTAAGCAAAGATTCTATAATGAGTCTAAAATCAAACAGTTATGTAGCACAGATTGCCCACTAGGGGTTCCAAATTTAAAATATGAGAAACATCTTGTCTGTAGAATCTCTTGTTTGGGCTCACTAGACAGTTTAAAAATTAACGATTTTTAAACCTACACCACCTGATAGTCCCTTTCCATGGCTGAGAGTAAAGAAGTCCATTCGCAATCGACGTCGAAATCTGTTTTGTGAAAGTTGATGTTGGCAAAGTTCTTTTTGTTTTTAAATTGGGGTACTGCACTATCCGAAAAATAATAAATCATTTTTGGTGTTGGATATTCAGCTCCATTTGATTTTAAAAATGTAAGAAATTTGGTTTTAAAGCCGTAAACAGCTACAGTGTCATGCGTTGCTTCTTCTGAAATTATGGCATAGGATATTATGCTTGGTCAACCTGTTGCTGATTTATAGTAAGCTACGATTCGAAATTGCGTTGCTTGTACTTCATTTTGTAAAACAAATTTATAATTTTCGGAAAAATCTAATAATATTATCTTTCTTGTAAATTAGTTTTTACTGACTTTAAATAACTGGACTACTCCTTGGTTACGTAGTCATGTTTGCGAAGTGCTGCTGCTAGGCCGAATTTCTAGGACCCTGTCAATTTCTCTGTAATTTCATCAATTGAAGATGTGGTTTTTTCTAGTTGGAATATATTTTTACCGGGAATCCAATTATTGTATGTTATTTCTCTAGATTTTGCAACATTTTTTAGTTGTTCGATAAAATTATGCACCAACTCATTACATTCTGTACATTTTGCTGGAAATAAAAAGGGAAAAACAATTATTTTAGTGAAACTTTCGAAATTACTTGAATATTGTAACAGTCTTACCTTCACACGTCAAATTTGCAAAGGACACTTTTTTTAATAATTCTTAATTTATAAAAATTTAAGATTTTTTGCTTAATTTAGCAATTTATCTTGCTATTTATAATAGCAAGATCGCATTTTAGCAGTTTATTTATTCACTAGTCATAATAAATTATTATTCTGATGAATTATGCATACACAAACGTTATGTGTACCGGCTTGTCCAACTAATATGCACTCTTTTGGACGAAATCCTGCAAATTTAGAAAATCCAATAGTTTAATTTTGTTCTATGAAATGCCTCTGCTAAACTACATAAAACTAGCATTTTCTGCTTCTTAATACGTCCTCTATTAGGATCACGAACACTAACGAAATCATTTTCCCCAGGAAGATGACGACTAATATCCATACTTCGGTAAAATTCTATTATCGTAATTTTTTCAGAGTAGAGTCCTGGTTTTGCTTTTTTAGATTCTGAGAAGCTGCCATGTTCGTATTCTTTAATGAGACTCTTCGACATTTGTACCATGTATTTCGTCGCTTAAAATGTTTCCATAATTTTTGATACAGGCCAATGTTCTGGTATCAGAGACAGAAGGAATACTTGATTTGCGTAAGACATCTCCTGCCGATTATATGCTTCCAAAACGTTGTGTAACAGTTCCTAATCATCATCATCATCTGCCTCAGATATTGGTAATATTTTTGGAACAGGCAAGCGCAGCACGTTTTCACAAGTGAGTTTACTACATTTTCTAGTTGTTTTTGACAATAGCCTGCCTCAATTAACCTGTATTTTTTTACTGGTATATATATATATATATATATATATATATATATATATATATATATATATATATAAATATATATATATATATATATATATATAAAGTGTGACTTTTTAATTGTTGTAGGAAATTTTTCCAAAAAAAGACACATAAAATTAAGAAAAATTTCATTGCATGAAATCTTTATTTGAATCGATAGTACGGTCCATATAATTTAATGTTTGAAGATTATTTCATGCAAATGTTGACCTCGGCTGCGCCTCAAATGGTCCATCTGATTAGTCCAACTTTGGCATACACTTTCCAACATTTCGGCCAGTATCTCACGAATAAATGCTTCAATGTTGTCTTCCAATGCGTCAATCGAAGTGAGCTTGTCAATATAGAGCCTTAACATAGCCCCACAAAAATAATCTAAAGGCGTTAAACCGCAAGATCTAGACGGCCAATTAACCGGTCCCAATCGTGAAATAAAGTGTTCACCGAACTTGCCTCTCAATTGGTTTATTGTTTCGCGTGCTGTGTGGCATGTCAAGCAAGTCAAGTTCTTCTATTTTTGGTAAAAAAAAAGTTGGATATCATCTCACGGTAGTGCTCACCATTCATTCAGCCAAAAATGAAGTTGTGGTAGGTCGCTCGACTTCAATTCTTGCACCAGCTGTATTTTGTAAGGCTTCACACCTAAATACTTCCGCAAAATTGTCCACGTTGTTGAGTAACAGAGGCCCAATTGCTGCGAACGGCGCCGAATCGATAGCTGATGGTCATCACAAACAGTGGCCGATACAGCTACGATATTTTCTTCAGTTCGCACTGTACGTAAGCGTGTTGCTAATTTAATGTCCAACAATGTAAATTTCGTGCGAAATTTAATCACAATAGCCCGAATAGGAGCTTCAATGGGTCGATTAAACTGACCATAAAATGGAAGAAGCGCGCGATGAACTTTCTTAACAGAGCACGCATTTTGATAATAAAATTCAATGATTTGCAAGCGTTGTTCGTTTGTAAGACGATTTATGGTTAAATTATAGACCAAACTGAAGATGTTTGACAGTGACACAAAACACCAACCATACGTGACCTGTCAAAATCAGTGTTGCCAAAAAGAATAGTTAAAAATCATCCTTTATATATATATATATATATATATATATATATATATATATATATATATATATATATATATATATATATATATATATATATATATATATATATATTTATATATATATAGGATCATTCGTCTCAAAAATTGTTCGAACTATATTTATTCGATTTATAAGTAAAAAAAAAAAATTTGTAGAAGGAAATTTTTTTTTCTTCTCTCTCTCTCTCTCGAGTTACACTCTCTTAAAGTTTTCACTTTTTCAATGAGTTTTGGGTACATGTATTACATTTTTGATGATATTTTCGGAACGGTTTGGCCGATTTTAGGTTTCTTGACGGTTTTTTAAAGCTTCAAAACTATATAAAATTATAAAATTATTAGTTTTTAAAAAGTTTCAATTTTAAAAGTTCAGTTCAGTTCAGTTACTTTACGAATCTGTAGATTCTTACGTGGATGCGGAGTAAAAAAAACATATATATAGGATATATGGGTTACAGCATAATTTAAACGTTATTTTTGTAAAATTTATGGAGAATTTACAAAATTAATGACAAATCACTATTATACCACTTTATTTTAATTTTAGGTAACATTTTAACTAGCATAATCTAACTTAATATTAAAATATCAATAAAAGATACGATTTTCGTAGGTCTCAAAAGTTATATATTTAGAAAATTCCGAAAACAGATAAGTTTCAGTACGGAAGGATATACAATTTTGATTTCAAAGGCCTGTATTTCAAAATTTTTATTCCAGTGCCAAGCTGATTTTTTCACAAAATAAAGTGTTAGTATTAACAAGTGATTTAACGGTAATTAAAAAAATTTAATAAAAAAAATACTTTTCTTGTTTTTGAGGTAACAAGAAATACAGATTCAAAGGATCACTAAACTTTTAAAATTGACACTTTTTAAAAACTAATAATTTTATAATTTTAAATAGTTTTGTAGGTTTGAAAAATCGTTAAGAAACCTAAAATCGGCCAAACCGTTCCGTAAATATCATCAAAAATGTAATACATGTACCCAATTATATATATATATATATATATATATATATATATATATATATATATATATATATATATAAATAAATATATATATATATATATATATATATATATATATATATATATATATATATATATATATAATTATCTTCATTTTAGTTCTTATGAAAAACGGATTTCTATCATATAGACAATTTCGTCATCGACAGTTTCCACTGCAGATTTTGGGTTGGTGTTAAATTTTCAGAATTTTATACTTCAGTCATCAAATCCCAACTCCAAAAATTTTAAAATTCCAAATTTCATTCCTATTTATTTTCCTATATACAGTAAATTGTTGCTCTGCTCTCATCGCAAACGGAATAACTCCGCCGGGGAGAATACAACCCGTGCTAGCCAAACCTGATGCACTGACTATAGGAATTTAAAAAAATGCATATAAAAACGACATTTATACTGAAATCGAACAAACTTTGAATCATGTGCCAGCAATGGCCGATAAAAACTATTTTATTTTAGGCCAAATTGAAAAATTAATGTCCTAGAAATGTACATAATATTTTCGACATAATGTATAGAGAATTAAATTTACTATAGTATTAAAGTAAAATTGAATGCGGGGTTTCGCTGTTAGTCATTATTGTTTTAAAATTTTTAGAGCCAAATTAGCTAATGCTCTACGGAAAATTCATTACAAACCACAATATTGGATACAAAAAAAATTACAAACCACGATATAGTAGCACTTCTCTAACACTCGTATTATACGTCCTCCCATATATACGACCAATTACTGTATACAATTCCCCAAATTATTATTAAATTAATTCTCAATATAAAAACAATATAATTTTATATATTTATAAACATAGAGTAATTAAATTGTACGTTTATTTTCCATTTTCATTGATTTATAATTAAAATAATAAATAATAAATACCAGTCATGTATATTATATATATATATATATATATATATATATATATATATATATATATATATATATATATATATACATATATATATATATATATATATATATATATATATATATATATATATATATATATATATATATATATATATATATAAATATATATATATAAATATATATATATATATATATATATATATATATATATATATATATATATATATATAGATATATATATATATAAATATATATGATAGCTTATCTACAACTTGCGTAAGTTCACCTGATTTTCCTTTTGAAGTAATACTCACATTATTTTTGACATATCAACCACTTGAGATAAAAATATAATTTTGCTTGAAGTGTGAAACGAAAGAACTATATTCAGCTTTGCAAATGAATAAATTTGTTTTGTTAGAAAAGGAGCGACATTTGTATGATTATCTTTGTTACTCTAATGAAATTTCCGATTGTAACTTTTCAATCGTATCTAGTATTAAAACTGTATGTGTATAAAAACAAAAATCATGCATTTATCATACGGTACAGAAACCAATCTGAAATGGTGCAATTTATTTTAATATCTAACTATCCTGTCCTATCCTTCCAACTTAATATAAAAAAGTGCGTCTACGTTATACTCGGTACTTTCCAGAAAATCTTGCTTAATGCTTGGTCGTACACTCTATATCAAACAATCAACTAATCAATCCAGCGATACAGACCGGCAATAAGCAAAAACGCTACTGTATTTAACAACCTTTATTGGCAATGAGCCAACCTTTATTTAGTCCACCCCATACGAGAAGCAATGGATACTATGATGATACTTTATAAAGATTCTATAAACAAACATTGAGAATCACAAGCAACGTAAATCGATGCCAACCTTTTTTTATAAATTTAATAAATATTTTATAACCTCACTTGACTGAATATTTAAACAATTTGAATATTTGATTATATATTTATGCATATGACATTCCCGCCCACCCCCATTAAAAAATCTAATTAGGTGAACATGAAATGAACAAAATTATATTTGGGGTTAAATCAAAATTGAACGATATGCGAATATAATTAACTTAATACATCGGGAGTATGTACTCCAGTATGAATTGACCCTAGAATACGCCATCCCAAAATTATGTATTATACGAATATGTAATCATATTCATTATTATGCGGCACTGCATTATGAAACAGTTAACATTTATTTATTAAATTTATCTGTATAGACCATATACACATTTGCATATTTCAAATATAGTTTTGCGTGGCAATTTGTGGTGTATGTGAATGCACCTCTATATATCTAGATTTAGAATATTTCGGTTAATAATAATTTTATAAATGAAAATATGACAAAAAAAAAATTTAATATTAAAAATTTTTCAAACTCAATTATGCAATGATAATTTTGTTTAATTACATTTTACATAACCACTGACAAAATTAAATTGACCGTTTACATATTTGTTAATAGACCAGTGAGTCGACATATAGTTAGGCTTATAAAGATAAGGTAACAGATTAATTTTAAGAAATGTTTAAGACTATGACGGTATATTTTAGTAATATTTGGCTATCCAGTATTGTCTAAGGTACTCTAATAAATAATAAAATCCACCCTTTATTAATTTTTAATGGATTTGCAGCCATTTGAAATCAATGCAAAATCCACCCTTAACCCATTTTTAACGGATTTGCAGCCATTTGAAATTAATTCGAAATCGATAATTATCATTAATTTTTTTCGAAAACAACAAGGCTATAGACTGTCTAAATTTCGAATATTTTCGAAAAAATTATAATTTGTTTTGGTATGTTTGACTATCCAGTATTGTCTAAGGTACTCTAATAAATAATAAAATCCACCCTTTACCAATTTTTAATGGATTTGCAGCCTTTTGAAATTAATTCGAAATCGATCATTTTCAATCATTTTTTTCGAAAATAACAAGGCTATAGACTGTCTAAATTTCGAATCTTTTCGAAAAAATCGTAATTTGTTTTGGTACGTTTGCCTATCCAATAATGTCTAAGGTAATCTAATAAATAATAAAATCCACCCTTTCGCCATTTAAAATCAATGCCAAATCGATCATTTTCAATCATTTTTTTTCGAAAATAACAAGGCTATAGACTGTCTAAATTTCGAATATTTTCGAAAAAAAAGTGTAATTTGTTTTGGTACGTTTGGCTATCCAGTAATGTCTAAGGTACTCTAATAAATAATAAAATCCACCCTTAACCCATTTTTACCGGATTTGCAGCCATTTGAAATTAATTCGAAATCGATAATTATCATTAATTTTTTTCGAAAACAACAAGGCTATAGACTGTCTAAATTTCGAATATTTTCGAAAAAATTATAATTTGTTTTGGTATGTTTGACTATCCAGTATTGTCTAAGGTACTCTAATAAATAATAAAATCTACCCTTTACCCATTTTTAATGGATTTTCAGCCATTTGAAATCAATGCCAAATCGATCATTTTCAATCATTTTTTTCGAAAATAACAAAGCTATAGACTGCCTAAATGTTGAATGTTTTAAACTTTTCTTTTAGTATGCTTGGCTATCCAAGATTGTTTAAGGTGAGAAAGATAGGTTTAAGTTCACTCATTGAACTGTAGGTGGTAGCACCTATGAATTTTAATATGTACAAGGTGGCCATGCTGTTTAAGTGTTTTTGTTTTTCAATTCTATTATTAACTCGAGTTATTCGACATACTCGAGTAACTAAATAAAATTTATAAATAAATAATAAAACTGTAGTTTGTCAAATGTTTCGGTGGTCGGGCCATTATCGTCAGGTGCAAATTTCAATAATTGGAAATTTAGAATTATGTCTCAAATGGAAAAAAGCGAAATCGCAGAAGTATTTACTGATCCAGTGCCAGATGATGAAAACAAAAAAAACATATTTGTTGAAAGATGCAAAAACTAAAGCTTTGATTATTCATTATGTATCCAACAAGCATTTTGACTTAATTAAGGATGCAACAACAGCGGAAGGTATGCTAGATGCTTTAGAGCAAGTTTTTGCGAGAACAAGCACTTCTTCAAAACCAAGCCATTGGAGAAAACTCGTAAATTTGAAATGGGATAAAAACATTAGCCCGGAAGAGCTCGAGAATCTTGGGTCAAAACTTGATGATTCTGATAAAATCTGTCATCTTCTATTAACATTACCCTCAGAATATGATACTGTAATAACAGTAGTTGAAACAATTGAAAATGTTAAAATGAAATTTATGAAATCACGATTGCTAGATGAAGAAATAAAAATACATGGGAAGTTAAAATTTGAAACAGATGATGTCTCATTTGGAGCAGGCACAAAAACATTAAGTACATCAGGATGTTACAAATGTGGAAGTAAATTTTATCTACGGTAAAATTGTCTTAATCTGACCAAAAATAGACGCAGAAGTCAAGGCCGTGGTGATAAAACAAATTTTTGTCGCTACAAAACGAAAATAATAATTTATTTGTCGTGGATTCTGTATGTTTCAGAAATATGATAAAAGGTGAGTTGGAGGACCAAATACATAATTTCGAGTTATTAAATGCTGGTATCAAAATAAGGATGGCGAACGGAACAGAACTGCTAGCAAATAAAAAAAGGAACCTACAAATTACTGTTCAAGGAAAAGAAGTAAATATTGAAGCTCTTGTGGTTCCGGGTCTAAAATAGAATTTGTTATCAGTTTCTTAAATTACTAGTAAAAATAGTAATAAAATAATTTTTGAAAATAACCAAATGACAATACAAACATCAAACGGAAGGATTGTATGTAAACAAACAAATGGCGTATATGTAATTTATGCGGAACGTGTTTTGTGTAATCAAGTGGCTAGTATTCCAGAGTTTTTGTGGCACAAAAGATTGCTGCATGCTAATAATGAAATTCTTAGGACTCTCGGGCTACAACAGATTTTCCACGGAACGAAACGAAAAACACACCAAATAGGACAACTTATTTGGACTGATGTAAGTGGTCCAGTAATTGTTTCAACTAGGGAATGGGAACGCTACTTTCAAGTTATTCTAGATGATTTTTCACATTTTATCATAGTAAAACTGAATTAGAAAATCAATTCGGAAGTACGGTAAAACGCTTACGTAGTGACAGAGGTGAAGAATTCTCTTCGTTTGAACTTAAAAATTTTGCTAAACAAGAAGGAATAAAGATTAAGTATAAGTCATAACCCACCTATGAATGGTACAGCACAGAGAAAATGAACGATCAAATTCAAAATATGGTAAGTCAAGTTAGCCGATTCGGATGTACCAAAATACTTGGTCGATGAATTTGCCTAAAGGTGGAAAACTCAATCCTAGATCAGAAAGAGGTGTAATGGTTGGATATTGTAGAGGAGTTTACAAAATTTGTTTTTTTTCTACTGACAGACTAATAAGATCGAGACATGTAACTTTTTATGGAATGCAGAGATGATTTGAATAAATATTCACTGCACAGTGAAGAAATAGGAGAGAAGAAGGCTCGTTTGGTTGCGAAAGGATTTCAAGAACCAGAAAATGAAATTGAATTTCTGTATTCTCCTGTTTGTAGAATACCTACGGTACGTCTTTTATTTTCTGTTGCACTACAAAACAAATGGCCGTTGAGACAAATCGATGTGCCTACAGCTTTTTTACATGAATATACAGACAGTGATATATATATATATATATATATATATATATATATATATATATATATATATATATATATATATATATATATATATATAATAAAAAACCAGAAGGTTTAAGTTGCACCAAGAAAACACCAAAATTAGTAAGGTCTTTGTATGGATTGAGGTCATCATCTAAATGTTAGAAGAATCGATTTAGATAATGATGCAATCATTACGGGAGGAGTTGAGCAAAATAGTTTTCTGTTGAAAGCTCTTAAGAAAGAATTCAATATAAAAGATCTGGGTAAAATATCACAATTTCTAGAATATAAAATAAATCAGTGTAGATCAACGTACACTCCTATGGAAGTAAATTTTCAAATCATAGAAGAGGAAAAAATCGAGGTACCGTACACAGTTGGGCGTGTAAATTACACAATGTAATTTACTGGGTTTTTTACATGTAAAATGTATGTAAAATGTAAACGATTATTTTATACATACTGTAAAATATAAATCAACTTTTTCATTACAATTATCGCCATCTGTTACCAAATCTCTTAATTAAAGAAAAATTGACTATATACTACAGTGTAGTGTATTTGTGTTTATTTATTGTGATATTTGTACATATGTAAAAATGTAAAATAAAGTGCAACTTTCCTATGATAAGAAATATTTTGACAATGAAATCTTGACACCTGCTATCAATAAATGTAATTTGATGAACGCTTCGTTTTTCGTGAGAGGAGTTAGCATATGGAATTCCTTGAATGGTAACTGCTGGGTTTCAAAAAGAATATTTTCCCCAAATTTAATTATTAATGCATTAATCAATTTATCTAGTATTAATTCTATGGTAAGGTTAGTATAATGGTATTGCTGCAAACTTAGGTTATGAAAAATTATTAATTGTAATTAGAGTAAGAAAAATTAAATTGAATTAATAAAATTCACTACAATTCCACGCTTAAATTCGATAATCATATTCGCTACCTCTTTACTACACTGGACATCAAAGGCATAATGCATAGGCATTTTATCGAATGGATAGAATAGGGCTAGTAATTTCAGGCATACATTTATTTGATGAGGGTGAGACGGGTAGTGATAATTTGTTTGATTTTGTCCTGTTTTTAATTTAAAGATTTAAATTTAAAACCCAGTCAAACAAGTATAGATTCACTTCATTCATTTCACTGCAGAGAATTATTTTATTTATGATTAAACGTCAAATTGCAATTAGTTTTCCGCTACATATTGAAAGAAATATGCACTCTTAAAAATATTTTATTTTAGTTTATTCAAATGTAGCTAGATGGCACTATGTCACTAGTTGTTTATTTTGTCGAATATAAGAACTAGTTTAAGACGTAAACAGATGGCATTGCAGAAGGATAGGTGATTTTTATAGTCTCAATGTAGATAACTAAAAGTTGAAAATAATTATGATTAACCATTTAAATAAAAAGTTTAATTGGATTTTCTAATGCAAGTTATTCTTATAAACAAATGTTTGTATCATTTATTCAATATTTTAAATTATTTCTGGACGGATTCTCGTTTTTTAAATATAATTTACATATTTTTGTAATATACACATTTTTTTGTAATTTACGTTATTTACATGTAAAATGGAGAAAATGTTTTTTACATGTAAAACGCCCAACCCTGGTACCGTATCGTCGTTTGGTCTGTTCTCTGATGTATCTGACTGTAACAACAACACCAAACCTAAGTTATTCGGTGCCTTTCTTAAGTAGATACCTAGATAAACCAACAATAGATTGTTGGACAGCTGCAAAAAGAGCGATTCGTTATTTAAGTTGCACCAGAAGTTTGGAACTAAAGTATAATAGGAGTATCACAAATTCTAAACCTGAACTTATTTCGTATTCAGATGCTGATTGGGCAGGTGACAGGGATAGTAGAAAAAGTGTGAGTGATTTCGTGTATCTCTATGGTTGCCTGGCACTCTAAAAAGTAAGGGTGTGCGGCACTATCATCAATAGAAGCTGAGTACATTGCGGCAGCTTCAACAGAACAAGAAGCAGTAAATTTAGAAGGTATTTTGTCAGAGCTGAACAAATCTTGTGGTGAATGCTTTGAAGTATCCGACAATAAAACAAGTTGTATTCTAAAAGTAGATAACTTGAGTGCAACTTCCTTGGTAAAAACATTCTCAAATATAAAGAGAGGAAAACATATCGAAATTAAGTACCATTTCATGATTGATCTTTTAAATAAAAATATAATTAGTGTCGAAAATGTTTGCACAAAAGAAAATTTTGCTGACTCCTTCACGAAACTAATTTCGTTTTATGTTTTGTTGTTAAATTCAGGTAAAAGGAATAGAATGAAATGAACATCGAATCGAGGGATAGTGAGAAAGATAGGTTTAAGTTCGCTCATTGAACTGTAGATGGTAGCACCTATGAATTAATATGTACAAGGTGGCCATGCTGTTTAAGTGTTTTTGTTTTTCCTTTCTATTATTAACTCGAGTTACTCGACGACACGTGCATATAATTTAATACATTGAATATTATAATTACTATAATTAATAAACTAACTAAATAATAATAACAAGTTTATTAATATTTTCTCATAAGGTACTCTAATAAATAAAAAAATTCACCCTTGACCCATTTTAATGGATTTTCAGCCATTTGTAATCAATTCAAGATCGATAATTTTCATTAATTTTTTTCAAAAATAGACAAGGCTATTGAATTGAAGATACTATTAAATTTGTAAATTTGCAAATGCTGAACCATTTGCTAATTTTTTAGCAATAAATTATTGCATAAGCTAAGTCGATTTCGTCAAGTAATACTTATCGGTAGTTCCACGAGCCCAAATTAACAACAAAACTCATTTATCACTCATTAAAATCAGGCCACTGCTATGTTCTACATATTACATAATTTATGCAATTGTTCAGCAGCATTCATCCATGAACTCCTGATTAAATTTTAATCATTTTCTAACTTCTTGTTTTTATTTTCAGTTATGGCGTCACAATAGTAATAGCAGATTATGTTTGGAAGATATTTTATTGACATACAAATTACTGATCAAAAGAAGAGTTGTGTGGACTGTTATTCAATTATTACTGATTTAAAAAAAAAAAACTTAATAAAGATGCAGAAGAAATCTAGAACTAAATCAAATAAGCAACGGTAAATGACATGCAAGAAAATGGACTCGAAAGTAGAAAAACATTTGACTGCTTAAAGTATGGTATGCGGGATATGAAAAAATAAAATATTTTTAGAATCGGCGCGCTTCGGAAAATGCTTTTCTGGTAATTACAAACAAATGCCAAATTAGGTAACAACATGAGCAAAGCAAAAAAAAAAGATTGGTACCTAAAAAGGTAAAACCGTCTCGGTAAAGTAGAAGTAAGTCCTTTAGTTATATTGTAACGTTAAAATCTTACCCAACATACTAATTATTAAATTTATTTTGCATTTTAGATCAACTGTGTACGTGCTGAATATCGAAAATCATATTATATGCTTTATATAGTGCCATCTAATAACAAAAAATGCAAGTAAAAATTGCAATTCCTAGCCAAGACTCAACCAAATTGAAAACTGGCTAAATTTGTGAAATAACATCTAGCATCAAGCACAAAGTGATATTTTGTAAAAATTAATCAAAATTCTGAGAAATTTTATGATCTTTCGTTTATGTGTTTTGAAGAGCTTATATATTTGTCAAATCAACCCATTCCAAATGTATACAAAAAATGTATGTTTATATTGATTTATTAATAAAGAATTGTTACCAATCGTTGGATCTTTTATAATTTTTAGCACTTACATCAAAGCTTTTCGATAGCCTACTAATGTTCAAAGAAACGAGGATCATTGAAAAAATAAAAGTTAAGTAAGGATTAAAAGGTAAAACGATTAAAATATAGCCAGTGACTAGTATAAATGTATCTCACCATATGAATTACTTAAATGTCAATACTAGTTGGTTTCAAATGTTTGGAACTGTCAGTATTTAGCTATAATCATCTTCAATGGCAATATTAAAAGGAAGTCACTGTTTATTACGTGAGGAATGAATATTGAAAGTGGCTATGTTCTAGCCCAGTGTAATTAATGACCAGATTTTTAAATTATGATATGAGCTGTGTGAATAGGATCGAGCATTTAAAGTCAAACTAACCCAATCCCTTCAAGTCCAAACGGCTTATTACGTACTAAATATAAATTTTTGGATTCTATAAGTAAAGCTAGAAATATGTTATGTTATGAATTATGAATGTCACCAACTTTTTACAGCTTTTAACTTTACAGGTAAAATGAGAATTGAAGAGGCTGAAAATGGTTTAAATGGTAAGAACATTTATAATATATTAATCTGTATTATATTTAATTAATCATAAAGAGTCAAACGGTAGGTCTACAGGTCTACAGGTTTGAAATGCACTTGTAGCAAACAGATGTTTTTTATTAAAGCAATACAATTAATTGGCAAATATTATTTCAAAATGACGTAGAAAATTAGTAACTTAAAAATACAACAAATGGGGTTTGTGGCCAAAAATATTCAATATTTTAACAAATTTATCCATTATTCGAACCACAGAAAAAGTAAGCTTCTTTATACTCACGCCCAAATTTATACTTTTAAAGGTACAACGTTAAGTGATTTTTGCATCATAATCAACAACAAATACCACAAGATTAATAAGTTTTATTGTTGATGGAGCAAAGCGCTCGGCCGTGGATCGCAAGATCAAACAATTACAATTTATAATTAAACTACTTTTGAATGGTAATTCATATTCGGGAATGACATTTGGGGGAAAAATCGAAAAAATTAATAAAGCGATTTTTTTTTCTATAAGTTTAATTTAACATTGTGGAAATTTTTAAAAATTC
Source organism: Tipula confusa (assembly GCA_963556175.1). NCBI lineage: Eukaryota > Metazoa > Arthropoda > Insecta > Diptera > Tipulidae > Tipula > Tipula confusa. Next base: position 71,358,075 of record OY744476.1, read on the forward strand.
TCAATTTATTTTATTAATACATGTAAAATAGAATTGCCTGTAAATAAAATTCGAACTAAGTCATTAAGAATTTAAAGCACAATCTCCGGCAACTGCCAATCGCAGTTGTAACTCAAAAAAATTAGATACCAAAACTTGGCAAATGGGTTAGCTCTTATAAATTTACGAATATGGATAAAAAATAAATTCAAAACGTAATAGTGGCCCGATCGTGATGAATGATACCTTAATCAAAAGCTCAGGTCATCAGTATAAATACTGTTATTAAAAATATGTACATTTCAACAAATATTTTTTTGCACAAAAAATCGGCAAAGGGGTTAGCCTTTGGAAATTTACGAATTTAATTCTATCTTCACTTTAACACGTAATAGTGGCCCGATTGTGATGAATGATACCTTAATCAAAAGCTCAGGTCATCAGTATAAATATTGTTATTAAAAACATGTGCATTTCAACAAATATTTTTTGCACAAAAAATCGGCAAAGGGGTTAGCCTTTGGAAATTTACGAATTTACGAATTTAATTCTATCTTCACTTTAACACGTAATAGTGGCCCGATTGTGATGAAGATACTTTAATCAAAAGCTCAGGTCATCAGTATAAATATTGTTATTAAAAATATGTGCATTTCAACAAACATTTTTTTGCACAAAAAATCGGCAAAGGGGTTAGCCTTTGGAAATTTACGAATTTAATTCTATCTTCACTTTAACACGTAATAGTGGCCCGATTGTGATGAATGATACCTTAATCAAAAGCTCAGGTCATCAGTATAAATACTGTTATTAAAAATATGTACATTTCAACAAATAATTGTTTGCACAAAAAATCGGCAAAGGGGTTAGCCTTTGCAAATTTACGAATTTACGAATTTAATTCTATCTTCACTTTAACACGTAATAGTGGCCCGATTGTGATGGATGATACCTTAATCAAAAGCTCAGGTCATCAGTATAAATACTGTTATTAAAAATATGTGCATTTCAACCAATAATTTTTTGCACAAAAAATCGGCAAAGGGGTTAGCCTTTGCAAATTTACGAATTTACGAATTTAATTCTATCTTCACTTTAACACGTAATAGTGGCCCGATTGTAATGAATGATACCTTAATCAAAAGCTCAGGTCATCAGTATAAATACTGTTATTAAAAATATGTACATTTCAACAAATATTTTTTTGCACAAAAAATCGGCAAAGGGGTTAGCCTTTGCAAATTTACGAATTTACGAATTTACGAATTTAATTCTATCTTCACTTTAACACGTAATAGTGGCCCGATTGTGATGAATGATACCTTAATCAAAAGCTCAGGTCATCAGTAAAAATACTGTTATTAAAAATATGTGCATTTCAACAAATATTTTTTGCACAAAAAATCGGCAAAGGGGTTAGCCTTTGCAAATTTACGAATTTACGAATTTACGAATTTAATTCTATCTTCACTTTAACACGTAATAGTGGCCCTATTGTGATGAATGATACCTTAATCAAAAGCTCAGGTCATCAGTATAAATATTGTTATTAAAAATATGTACATTTCAACAAAAAAAATTTTGCACAAAAAAATCGGCAAAGGGGTTAGCCTTTGCAAATTTACGAATTTACGAATTTACGAATTTACGAATTTACGAATTTACGAATTTACGAATTTACGAATTTACGAATTTACGAATTTACGAATTTACGAATTTACGAATTTACGAATTTACGAATTTACGAATTTACGAATTTACGAATTTACGAATTTACGAATTTACGAATTTACGAATTTACGAATTTACGAATTTACGAATTTACGAATTTACGAATTTACGAATTTACGAATTTACGAATTTACGAATTTACGAATTTACGAATTTACGAATTTACGAATTTACGAATTTACGAATTGACGAATTTACGAATTTAATTCTATCTTCACTTTAACACGTAATAGTGGCCCGATTGTGATGAATGAATGATAAATCTTGGATAGTCAAACAAATCGAAAAAAAATTATGATTTTTTCGAGAATATTCCAAATGAAGACAGTCTGCAGAATTAAAACACGATAACTTTTTTTTTTTTTTTTTTTTTTTTTTTTTTTTTTTTTTTTTGATTAAAATAATTTTAATTATTTCCTTGTTTAGTTTTAATTTTTCATTTTTCTTTATTTATTTTCATTAAAAATTTACAATTAATTAATTTTTTGTTTAATATAAGGTTTTAATTAACTAAATAATCAATTACATATTAATTAATTATAATTTTTTTATTTTTCATTAATTTTTTTTTTACAAACAGCATATAAATTATGACACAATCATTATTTAATTTTTTTTAACAATCTACTTAGCAGCAGATCTGAAATACCTAGATGTTGTTGCTAATTTATTATTTATTTTTAATTAATTAACAATAATTTTTTATTTTTTTAAATAAAAAGAATATCTGGGGAGTTTTATTTATTTTATTTTGATTTTTTTGTTTTCGGAAGTTGGATGGAGGTTAGGTTTATGGTATAATTGTTTTGGTTATATGAGCGAACGAGATACATATTCGATATTAGCAACATTTCTTTTGTAATTTTCATTTAAAATATTAACAACAATAAACATTTATATTTTGTGTTTTGGGTTCATTTTAGTTTTTTTTTTTTTATTAATTCAAAACAAAAATTATTTCAATTGCAATAAACCGATTAATTTAGTCTCAAATTTTAGCCTCATACAGAATCAAAATATACAAAGTGTTTATCACACTAATTCTAAAATTTAAATAACGACTTAAATTTGATAAATTAAAAATTGCACAGTTAAAATTAAATATTGAATCGAAATTTGAAAATTTTAATTTTGGTGGGTGTTACGAGGCTAAAATATGTGACTATATTATGAACTAAAAAATATATATTTTTATAATAAAATTGTATAAAAGTTTTTTGTTTGAATCTAGAATTAAAATTTTAGTACACTTATGTGTATACATACGGTCATCTACATAAAATATTATAAAAATATATGTATGGTTCTGGTCTTGGCTAAATAAACGGTGGTGAATATAAAATTCGTTGGAAATGTCTATTTACGATAAATAGGGTAAAAAAATTGGTAATACAGTTTTCAAATTTTTCATTTTTGTAAGTATAATTTAAATTCATTTCTACATAAAATACAATCCTTTTATACAAAAGGATAGTCTAAATAATCACAGCTACATTTATTTTATATCTGATTGCCTTACGAACTAATTGTAAAATCTTTCATTTGGTACAACGTTTCTATTAAGCTTCTCTATAGCAAAAATGTTTGGTCGTTATGAAAATTATAGCGATAAGGTATAGCGAAAAATTAGTGGAATTCGTTAAGTATCCGTTATGCTTTAAATTATGGCTAGAGAAGTGAGATAAAAACACAACTTGTTAAACATTTTTTTTAATGGAAACAGTAAAAGTATAACCGGCACGCTCTTGTCCACAAACACGTATACTTACGATGGTACTATACCAGCCATGCAAAAAGTTTTCTTGGAACTTGTTGCTTTTTAAGAAAGTCGATGTCCAAAAATTGGAGACTATATGTGTTCCAACACTATACGTTGATTTACATTAGAGATTTACATTAGAGAACTCGGCAGTCTAAGTGTTAAGTTTCTTTTAGGTCCTAAGGTTTAAAAGGCTGTTTAAATGTCAAAGCAGTCGGTAATCATATTGAAATTTTGCAACTATTTCGTGTCACTGAACTGCACTATAACTTTAGGTCTATCGTTTATCATTCGGGACCAAAATAAGGTCTGAACGCAGAGATTTGAATAGAGGTCTCATCTTACAGGTTGTTAATAAAATATAACCATCTTTCTTCAAAGAGGTGGGCGCCTGAAAGAATATGAAATAATATTGGAAATTGAAACATAACGAAAATTTGTAAGATGGCTTTCAAAACTGACTACCAAAATTGGTGGTTCTAACTCAAAAATATCTTCATTTTTATTTCATGAAGTTCATGAATTTTTGGAAGATTTGAAATTTTCCGAAATATTCCAAAATTGTGACGGGCTAACCCATCATTAATTTCATGAATTTTTGAAAGACTTGAATTTTCCAAAATATGCCACAATTTTGATAGGCTATAACCATCATAAATTTGATTAATTTTTGGAATATTTTAATTTCTCGAAATATTCGACAATTTTGAAAGGCTATATCATGAATTTTTGGAAGATTTGAATTTCCCTAAACATTCCACAATTTTCATAGGCTATAACCATCATAAATTTGACAAATTTTCAGAACATTTTAATTTTCCGAGATATTCCACAATTTGGATAGCCTACTTACCCATCATGAATTTCATGAAATTTTAACATTTAAATTTTCCAAAATATTACACAATTTTGACAAGCCCATCATGAACTTTATGAATTTTTGGAACATTTTACTTTTCCAAAATATTCGACAAATTTTAATAGCCTCATCATGAATTTCGTAAATTTTTGGAACATTTTAATTTTTCGAGATATTCCACAATTTTGACAGGATAACCACCATGAGCTTCATGAATTTTTTGAAAATTTGAATTTTCTAAAATATTTTTCAAGTTTTAGAATATTTTAAGTTTTCAAAATATTCTACAATTTTAACAGGCTAACCATCATGGATTTTATGAATTTTTGGAATATTTTAATTTCTCGAAATATTCGACAATTTTGACAGGCATATCATGAATTTTATGTATTTGGAACATTTTAATTTACCGAAGTGTTCCATAATTTTAACAAGTTAACCATCATGAATTTCACGAATTTTTGGAAGATATGAATTTTTCAAAATATTCAACTATTTTGACACCTTAACCATCATGCAATTTATGAATTTATGAAATATTTTAATTTTTCAAAATATTTCATAGTTTTGACAAAAATATTTAAAGCCGATTTATCAGATGTTTTTAGATTAATGGTATATTTCCTTTATCAGTTAGAGAATTGTAATTTGGGCCAAACGGTTCTGACTAATTTTTTCACTAATGTCTTTTCCACTATAAAATATCATATAAAAAATGAAAAATGAGAAAATTGTGACATTAAAAATTATAAATCTCACTAATACTAAGATTTTGTGACTTTTTTTTTGTTAAATACATATCCAAGTATAGATATTAACTATATAATATATACATTTAAATAACAATACACCACATACATTTTAAAAATATAACATCTTAGAACTGTAAATATAACTCTGGCATCAATTCCTGTATAAAAGTAACATAATTTTGTAGATGAAGTATATGGGGGTTGCATCTAAGAACTAGCATAACAAGGAAACATACATTTACAACATTTTTTTTTAAAAGATTTAACAATAATTTACAATTAAATTTTTACAGTAATATATCTAATAAATAATTTACATATAATGTTCTGGGATGTGTTTCCCGGGATAAAATTCCACAATTGACAAGTTTTGTTGTAATTTTAAAATATAAAATAATGGTTTATACAAAATTTCAACCCTGATTAATATTCTTTAAATTTTAATTTAAAATGTTTTTTTTAATAAATTCTTGACTGAATCGGATATTCAATTTAGTCCAGGCGGATTTTAAATGACCAAATCCTTGTTACCATGGATTCAAAGAGCTTAAGCAGGCTGACAAAATCGCAAAACTACGGTAGTTTTTCACATTGCTGCTTTTATATCTGAATTTTAAATTGGAATAATAACTGAAATTTTCCTAAGATCTGCGAAAAAACCTCTTCTAAGAATTTCAATAAATAAAAGGACAAACTGCGATGCCAGGCTCGTCGCACAATGCTTAAATCAAATGGTATAAATAATACTTCAGAAAGTTCAGAAATTCAAAGAAAATCAAGTCCTTTAGAGTAAAAACATATAAGTCCTAAAATACCTAAAAACACACATTAGTGGATTAAACTAGGATAGTTTTAACTAGAAACACAGAACTGTCCGCAATAACCATCTTAGGATAAGGATATAATAGGCCCAGAATCAAAACAGGTATATTGTCAGCAACAAGGAGTAAAATATTTGGTTCTTTTGTATTGCAGATAGGAAGAATATCCAAGGTGTTTATTCCGAATAATAAAATATGTTCAAAAAGGAACCAAGATAATTATTACTCAGAAAGTATTCCTATTACACCGCAGACAAAGATCGCAAGGAAACCATTGATGGATTATGCAGAATAATTCAGCATTAAGATTTTCTACGTGAATCCGGAACAGTTTTGAACCGAAAATAAAAAAAATCTCCTGGATTGGATGACAATGATATCAAAACCACCTAACGCCAAAAATACGAGCCAATTGTTTTGCTTACAACAACTTCATTCGTCAAATTTCTAGTTCAAGAAGCTCAAATTAATCAAAAAATCAAGACATATCACCAATTTGGTGTCAAATATAATCGACTTTGGCAGAAATCCACAGAAAGTCAAAATCGAAGTCTAGAGAAAGTCAAAATAGGAAAGCAAAAAAAATTTTGAATTGATCCACATATATTTGCTATACGTCACTGCAATTAAAGCAATTAGTAAAAATGTAGCAAACACAACTATAGTTAATTGCAAAGGGCAACTAACATATTAAAAAAACAAATTAAAGAAACAAAATTAATTCATGTTAAATTTACTATTAAAACGAAAGAGGATTCCAATAAGGGCTTATACCAAATACAGAAAAATTTAATGGCTTAAATGTATAACAATTTCTAGCTACCATCTATAATAAACATAAATAAAAAGAGTTGGTGACGTATAGCTTTATAAAAATTCGTATATGCGCAAATTTGGTTTCCACAAATAATGCATAGACAATTTTATATTTTCTCGATCAAGTAGGCACGCATTTGAACAACAAACGAATGAAACAAAACAATAAAAATAAAAGACGAGTACATCATTGTAGAGAATCGAACTCGAAACATTCTCCGGCGTGTTCTAGTTTTGTCATCATGCAATTTTTTATTTATGAGTTAATTAATATTAATGTATTTGAAA
>OY744476.1:71372579-71374340 GCA_963556175.1 Tipula confusa
TTATGTTACCATAATGATTTAATGCCTCATGTCAACAACCTGATAAAGTGTTGCATTGGTTGAAATTAGTGCAATTTTCCTTTATTACGGTTTAAGTTTATGAGCTGTTGCACAAACATTGGGTGTAAATGACTGATTAATTAACATAAGCTTCGTGAGCAAAAACCATACACCATCGGCTGCATATTTGTATTGCTAAATACTAATTATTTATTATCTAATATTATTTATGTATATATATATATATATATATATATATATATATATATATATATATATATATATACATAGGGTGTCCCTAAAGTGGCTGACACGAATAGTACCGTTGGATTCCTTGATCAAAGCGAACATGACTTTACTTCTACCACTTCGCACTGTGAAGCCCCCCTATCAAGTTATAGATGTTTGAAGAGAAGCCTTCCAACGTCGTACCTTGTATTAAAGATAACTCAATATCTAGATAAAGAACCATTTGTTTTTTGCTCAACGGATACATCGAGATCAATACCCTAATCGTAGATTGCCATCTGTTAATACTTTTGTTAATGTAGATCGGTAGAACGGCACTTTTTTAAATATTTGGAGAGATCTACCAGGACGTACATCAACATCACACCATAATGCTGATAGGAGTGCTGCGAGAAGTTTATAACAATCCCACGACTAGTATTAGGAAAATTGCAGCAAAAACCGGAATTGCAAAATCTATCGTACACAGACAAATTAAAAAAGAAAAATGCTTATCATTACCAAACAGTACAAGACATTTTGGAAAGTGATCAAATATCAAGAAAATTTTTTTGTGAATGGGTAACTGAGCAACAAACACGAGATTTTTAGTTTCCAAAGGAGATCATTTTCACAGATTAAGCTGCATTTACTCGGAACGGATGTATAAATTTACACAACATGCATTCCTGTTCATCAAATAATCCTCATTTACAAATTGTAAACAGTCACAGTAATTGTATGGTGTTGTATTTTTGGAGACGAATTACTAGGACCGATCATACTTCCAGACAGATTAGATGGTGTAAAATATTTAAATTTTTTAAAAAACCAATTTGAAGAACTATTGGAAGAAGTTCAATTGTTTAATTTACGATGTATGTGGTTTATGCATGATGGTGCTCCACCACATTTTGCAAGAAATGTATGATCCCACTTAAACACTTTTTTTCCAAGGCAGTGTATTGACCGCGGAGGACCTATGCATTGGCCAGCAAGATAACCGGATCTATATCCGTTAGATTTTTACCTCTTGGGCCATTTATGAATATATGAAGCTTGTAACGAAATCAAACGGGAAAGAAACGTTTTCGTAAAAGTTCGCAATTCATTTATGAATAGGTGTTTGGAATGCGCAACGGATAATGGTGGTCATTTTGAGAATTTGCTCGAAATATTGCGAAATATTATTATCTAATACCAGTACTTATTTCTACCTTAATACTTGCGTCTAATAAAGTAAATGCAAAATTTTTATTGTAATCTTTTAAGTTTTTTAGATAACATATTATTGCAAATATGACAAAATGTTAGCTTTTCTGAAAGCTAAGAGTCTAAACTATGTTTTAATTAAAAAATATTTATTGTCGTAGAGTAATTGTTAAAAGATAAATGGTAAAGAAACAAAAAATTTTCTTAAAAAAATTTCAATTCTAAAAGTTTTGTTTTAATTTTAAATACTTTTTACATAAATACTCATATTTATTATACCTTATTTGAAAGAAAATTTAATCAGCTTTTTAACAATATGAA
>OY744476.1:71974540-72175962 GCA_963556175.1 Tipula confusa
CATATTATTTAATTGTTCGGTTAACTCTAGCCATTGGTCGCGTCTTTCTTGTATACTAAATTGGGTCGTAAAATTACCTACACGGCTACCTACAAGGTGCGGATGATTTTCCAAAAATTCAAGAAAAAACATTTTTTGTGTTTCACTCGGCCGAACCCGCCACGTTTTCGTATCGTCAGATGTTGACATAATTAAATATCGTAGTTATATCGAAACTTATATGATAATTTTGGTGATAAAATAAATTAAAACTATGTAGCCCAGTAGCTATCGAGTCTGTCCGAGTGTCTGCATCAAAAAAATACAATGCATAAAATGATAAACGTCAAATCGAAATGTCAACAATCAATATTATGCATTCAAATGGTATAATTTATATGTGACATCTCTAGATAGACATGTGAACTGAAACATTTTCGCCAAGAACCAAACCTGATTTAGTTAGTTTTATTTCTTCTAAATTCATAAATTTAGAACAAAATCATTTGCTGGTAGATCTTACTGCTTCGCTATGTCATTCCTCTGTGGAGTCAAAAAAATAATGGAAATAGAAAATCGGTTTAATTTATTTTAAATACGACATTTATTTATTTTACAAGAAAATTGGTGAGTTCATCGTCCATTCCGTTCGAAATTCTGTATTTTTGTTAATTGATCCGGTCGAAACCATTTTGCACCACATCAATCAATCTATTGAGAGCTTCAACTTTTTTCTCCTCCACTTGCAATTTTTTCATTTCCATTTCACGATTGAATTTGTCACTCGCTTTCATTACTTCTAAAATTTTTAATTGAATTTCCCTATCGTATGTCTTTGATCTACAATTTTCACAGAAGCTGGTGGTGGTATCTCGTTTCGCTTTTGCCCGTGTCGATCGTAAAATAAACGATCTAAATCGATTGCTAGAATTTTTATTTTTAGGCCGGTTACATTCTGATTTATGATTTTCTTCAGGAAAACTTCGTAGTGGTACATCTATTTGGTCATCATTTGGCTGTGATGTTTCCATGCTCACAAATGGCAAATCCAGCGTTGGTACTGGACTCGTGACTATGATATCTGTATTCGATTCGGATTTAATATTAACTTCAGCTAACATTTCTGGTGCGAAATTATCTTCTCCATCCATTTGTTTAGGTTTTCTGCTATAATCCCGTTGTGGAGTACTTCTTGCATCATCGCTGTCCCATTCTAATTTAACTTTACTTAGTACCGATTCAGTGGAAAAATTGTCGTCGGAATGTGTATTCGCGTCTTGTGGCTCGCATTCATCTTGATTGTCAGACTTATTCATAGGTTCAATAATGGAACGATCGAATTCTGGTATTGTAAGTGCCATTACACGAAGTTCATAGTCGTTCAGTTTACGAGGCTTGCCTAGTAAATCACAAGATGTGCTACTGTTATTTGGTTTCTTACGGACATTGTTATTAGTGTGCAGCTCGCTACATCTATCGCGAATATATGATCTAAAATTTAAGGTAAAATGTAAGTTAGGATTATGAATGGTTAGTATTATTATTCTTACCGTTGATCGTACCAGTACTTTAACCATTTTGCTCCTGTTTTCCTTGCACATCCAAATGCATTTAGCTCATCGGCTAATTCATTCCAACGATCGAACTTGTGATGGCTCATCATTTCACCTCTAAATGAAATTTAAAAATAAAAACGAGTTCTCTCCCACTGCAAAAATAATATCTATTATACTCAAGTAAATCAGGATTTTTTTCTAAATATTCAAGCAATAGAGTTTTCTGTTCTTGGTTAGGTTTACAACCCATTGCCCTTCTTAAATTCCGTTTTGGAGGCATTTCACTGTGTGAATTTTTAACGTATCTAGGCGAATTAGCGATAAATGAGTTTTAAAGTTTTCACTTATGATATGAATATGAGTTTTTTTTTAATTTTTACAGACGTCAAATTGTGTGAGATTATTACTGCCATCTCTTGATCAGTATGTGTTCTATACTTTTATTTCACATATGTATATAATTAGATGTGGAAAACTAATCTCGGATTATGGATTTATTAAAATGTTTATTATCAAATACAAAACTCTTTATAAATTTGCCATCTGGTCGAAACCATTATGTAACACCGCGATCAATCGATCGAGTCTTTCAACTTTTTTCTCCTCAACTTTCAACCTTTTCATTTCCATTTTACGTTTAAATAGATGAGAACCCCGCATTACAGCCAACATTTTAAGTTGAATTTCCCTATCGACTGTGTTCACCTTTGTTTTTTTTCGGCTGGGAAAGTTATAAGTGCCATTCAATGTATAAGGGTTCGAGAACCGTAGAAATGGTCGGGATCTAGTAGCAGATTGGGTGTTTCTAGGTGATGATGTTTGATCGGGAGTAGTTCCAGGTAGATTAACTTCTTCAGGAGGATCCTCAAATTTGATATGTTCTATTAGAGGTTCCTCAGTTATTTCTTCATTAGCCTTTGTCTCTATTCTTAAAGAACGTCTACGCTTTCTACTGTTATCATGAAGCGGGGAAGATGAATGATCACTATCCCATTCTAATTTGATTTGTTTTACTAATGATTCACCACCTGAATCATCTCTACACTGTATACCAGTTTTAATGGCTGTTTCTACGCTCTCAACTGGGACAGTGGGCAGCTTGTTTTCGGTATGAGGATTATCATCGATATGTTTGGAATTATTGATTTGATCGAAATGTGTTAGCTTCAATACTCGAATTTCATAATCGTTTAATTTTCGTGGTCTAGCAGAACATGTTATATCAAAACCCGTCTTCTTTCGTGACTGTTTCTTGAATTTAGCATACCGATCTAGTATATAGTTTCTGAAATAAAATAAGTCATTTAGTATTACACCTGAAGCGCAATGTTGTAGCTTTTAACCCTTACCGCTGATCATACCAGTATTTAAGCCATTTCGCACCGGATTTCTGTGCGCCTTTTAAATCTAATCCATTCAGCTTTTTAGCTAACTTTTTCCAGTGCTCGAGTTTCAGATGACTTAACATTTCATCTCTATATAAATTAAAACAAATTAATAAAAATTTCCAATAAAATATAATATAAACATAAAATTAAAATATCGTACTCAAATATCTCCGTGTGACTTTCCAAATATTCTAGTAAATAGGTTTTTTGTTTTAGAGTAGCCCTTATATCCCTGATCCTTTGCATAATTCGTAATTTTATCACAATGAAGATTGATCCCGTAAAAATAGGCACGTTGTATGAATGAATATTTTTATCATATGTCAAAATTCGTGAGTTTTTTTATCGCCATCTCTAGATCGGTAATTGAATTTTATGGATATCACACCAAAATATTCAAAAATTTGAACGGAATAAAAAATTGATACGATTTAAGAATGAAATGATTTTTTAACCATAAATAAATATTTATTTATCGAACACAAATTCTTCAACAATAATCTTATAAGAATAGATTTTAAGACAGTTTGATTCGTTAAAAAAATGCTGCTCAGTTATAAATGTCCCACAATGTTATTTGACCGTCTTTGCCTCCGGCTGCCATAATCGGTGACTTCCAAAACGAAACCTTTTCGTTCGAATAGGCAATATCTAAAATCGAATCTTTATGATCCGTTAACACGGCCAACGGTCTTAAACTTTTCCACGAGAATATTCTGACCCGTCCATCGCATCCACCAGTCGCAAATATTTTACAGTCATTTCGTATATTGATACAATTTACACCAGGATTTTTAAGTTGTATTTCATTTTTTTGCATTAGTTCCATTGTTGGTCTATTATACGAGATTACGCCTAAATTTCCAGTTGTTCCACCATAAATGCCACGATTCGAATCGACATTAAAATCGATGGCAATCGGACAATTATTACCCAATTCACCACATTGATTGAAATTAATCAAATGCAATGGTTTTAAGCTACGCAAATCCCACGTGCAAAAATCACCCGACTCATACAAAGCCAACACATAATTTTGACCCGTATTAAAATTAAGATATTTTACAGCCATTATGGCACCGAGATTGGCCTGATTGTTGTTGTCACACTTAAACAATAGATTTTCCTTAAAATTATTCAAGTCATATAACATAATTGAATTATCACATTTTGGGATTAGAACCGCATCCATATTCGGACAATGTGCCATACGACAAAATCCGGGATGTATACTATTCGCTCCGATCGTTTCGAAATCATTGTACGGCTCATATCCAGAATTCGTTAGTTTCCATATTTTAATAAAATTTCCCTTCGACTGTGCTATCAAATAGTCGTTCGGATGTAATATCGATAAAACTGGATTATTTTGTTCTGTATTCAGCTGTAAAATTAAACGATTTGTGTCCATGTCCCATAGATTGACGGCACCACGAAGCGATCCAGCAAACAATCGGTTACAGTTGTTGAAACATAACGAGTTTACGCTATCGACATTACTGTGCCGTAATATATAAACGGGATCTGGTGGTAAAACCGCCATTTTGACTTTATTATTAAGTTTTTATTGTAGAAATTATAAATAAAATTAACTTTAATTAACACCAAATAATTGATTATAAAAAATATATATTCCTATTTTAGTTTTCAGTCTATAAAGTTGTTTTTGTGTGAAACGTCAAACGAAAAACTTGTATTTATAAAATGGTGGGTGTGTAGTGCTTGTTAATAGATGGCAAACTAATCGAACTAATGAAATATATGGGGATATTTGTAGTTAAAATGATTCTCGCTACTCGGGATGTGAAGCACGTCCGATCAAGTTTTAAATGAGATCGAGATTTTGGTTTGTAAATGTTTCTACAATTCCTTTCAATTCTACCTAGAGACATCTATGTAGTAATAGAATAAGTGCAATCGCGTTTAATAGTGGTTATTTGTAATATTTAAATTGCGCCTAAATGAAGAGAATTATATTATGAGTATTTCTTCTTAGATACCGCTGCATGTTGCGATAACGATCGTCATTAGTTTTTATTAGGCTCATTAATTTTATTAAACCACTTATTGTTAAAATTGATATTTGATTGGGTGTCCATCAGGTGTTTTTTAATCATGGTTGAAGACCATTGTTACAACACGTACTAGCCCAACACTGCTCGGATGGACGGTGGAATACTATCATGGTGATTGTTGAATGATGGTCCGAATTGAAATTTACTAGCAATTAAAGCTAGACCCGTTGTCCCAAGGTGATGCAAGTGCGATAAAGTGCCATTTGACACTGGCAGTCGCGAAAGTCACATTGCGTAATATAATCGGTCAACACCAACTAACTGGGTACCATTGTCGTTGTGAAAGTTCGAGAGTAGCTGCATTTGCTGGTGAATCTATGTGACCGATGAAGTGATTTTCCATCTGGTTATAGTCTTCAGGTGTGGTGAGTGTGGGGATCCATTAAATTACTACGCATATCTCACCGTCAGTCATGAGATTGGAAAACGTCAAGAGTTCGGATGGTCACGTTATCGCCCAAAACACAATACTATGGTCTATATTGTCGTAGGATATTAAGAGTAAAAACGTATTATGTTCTTAGTGACTGCACGTTCCACGTATCAATCCTGCGTGTCCGTTAACATAAGCGGGGGTCGGTTAAAATTTTGGTGATATCCATTTTTATTTTTATTGATTTATGTATGTAATAATTCGGTTTTTTACGGATGCGGGTATCACTCCAGCGATCCAACATTTCTATAGTCGCCTCCTACAACAAACCAAGGGTGCTGTGGTGGAATTCTAGGATATCATGCTCGTTTAAAAGTCTTTTACAAAGTACAAGACTGTTCGTCCAAACGCAGGGACCTGGTTTTTGATGAGCATTAAAGGACCAGGTTTGAATTGACGAGCATTGAAGGATACATTTATAGCGTCAATCGGGTCTTGGAATGGTTTGTGTGATAGTTTTTATCAATCTGGATAAAAAAGGACGCAAATAGCTCTAATCCCTGAATAGACACTTGTCGGGTGACACTTGTCGGGTGCACTTTATGATATTTGTTAATAATATTAACAGCATCTAGTATTTTGATTGCTCCATACTTGATGAGCCTGCCTCAGAGATCCAGTTTTTTTAGGTGTACAGTTATATCACTAAATTCTCCTACTCGCAATATAAAATTTCCTCTGGTTCCACTTTTGCCATGTAATGTTTAGAAGAGAATATATCGTCCAACCGACTGACTGGACTACCATCTGGGGTAATAATTTTTTTAGGCCCACTATTCAGGTTTATCTAGCAAGCATTCCCCTATCCACATTTATCCTATATATAAATAACAAAAAATTATGCATATTCGCCAAACTACGAAGGAACATTTTTTGCTAGAGTTGGCACTAGGAACCAACCACCAACAGCTGTTTTCCAATTTAAATTAGAGAAAAGAATCGGTCAGGAAACTGATGTTAAACCTCTAACAAATTCTTAAAGCTTCTTATCGGGGGACACAAAGGGCAAAGATTAGCTTTCCAAGCCAAATAATGTCACATCCAGAAGGAAAATAAGGACTGGTTGGGTGATTTGCCGAATTCGAGAAACTAACGAGTTTCAAATGCGCCTTGAAAATGGTCACCATGCTCAATAATGTTGACTGAAATGTATGCTTTTTAGTGATGAAGCCATTGGAGGGAACATATATTCCGCTGGTACTTTGAAGTGTCCGATATATCCGAAGGCGCTGCAGATGAGGTTGATGAAGCTGCGCAAGACCTGCTACAGTAAGCAGTACATGATTTCAACACAGAGTTTGTGATTGTATACGAACAATATACAGGAAGTTGAATAGTAAGACTTGGGCAGTGTATTTTCCAAATTGCACTGCTATCTGCAGTCTGGGTCTGTGGAAAGTTACCCTTTCAAGAAATAGAAAATGCTAGTGGTGCTGAATCTGGTTTTATAAGATGTAAGATCGATGGTATTCCTATCTATAGGTGCTATGATCGTCTGATTAGTGACGCACTCTATAATATCACTTTTTTTGGTTGCGGACAATTTTAATACTTGGGCCATTGAATGGGGAAGTTCGAGTTACTACTGATAGAGGTAGAGCTTTACTGGAAGTATTTTCGGTATTTCCAGTGGTAATGATGATGGATCAGTGAGAGACTCCTAACTAAAGTGTTAAGTTAGGAAGCTGGTAATCTATACATACACCCAGTGATCACCAGGTCATTATGTGACTCATTCTCCATTGTTGCAACTATGTAGAGTCCGCCAATTGCATCTAATATACCTCCAAGCGGTACCACTCGAGCAACGACTGAGGTCAATGACTAACGTCAGCTTAATATTAGATGCGAGTGTTTAGCACTGTAAAATTAAGGACCGGATTAAGGTGTCATGCCACCTATGCTGATGATCAATCTGACTGGGAGCCCTTTCAAATAGCCCAGTCTCGAACGGAGCCTCTGGATAGCATGTGACCTCCAGATGTATTTAGCCTTACCCTTGCATTGCTGATCTCTGTAAGGATGGACATTCTTTTTTCCGCTACTCTTGGGACATTAATAGATCTTAAAAATAGTATTATAGAGTCTGGCAGGTCTTCTCTCACCAACGTTAGGAAAAAGGACGTATGGCACTGATAATGCGGGTACCTACAAACCAACCTATAATGCTAAAAGAAAAGCATGGAAAGTCCTAAAAAGGTTAGAAACGATTCCGTTGATGAATAGGATGAATAAGGACAAAGCCACACTAGAGTGAGCTACCAAAACGGTTGAACCTAAGCCGGGAAGTTCATCCGGAAGCTCCCTGTCCAAAAGGCCGCAACAAAGTATAAGTTGCTGGCAACTGCAAAAGCAAAGCTTGGAGACCATTGGACTACAACGGGGACGAAATCTCTGGAGCCCTTTCTGGAAACTCATTTCCTGGGATCGAATCTCTAAATGTTCTGCCTTAAACTAATAGGGCTACTGGTCGTGCTGGAAAAATGGTCATCAGGAGGAACATCTTGATGTCAGTAAACAGTTTTAAATCTTTTAATTCAGCTAGGCCGGATGGCATCATTCCTGCCGACATCCAACAAATCAGTGACTTAATGGTTCCCTGGCTTGAAGTGACTTTTCAAAGAACCCTGGAATTATGTCATATTCCAAACAAATCGACTGAAGTAATGGTTATTTTCATACCTAAGGCAGGAAAGCGGTTTCATTGCAATCCAAAAGATCTAAGGCCCGTTAGCATATCTTCGTACTTCTTGAAAACTCTAGAGAAACAGATAAAAGCTTATCTTAGAGGCTCAAACGAGCCGGTAAAGTTAGCTGCAGCATACTGCAAGAGGAAATCAGTGAAAACTGTACTGCATTCCTTCTAGGCTCTTTTGTAAAATCGCTCAATATAAAGATCTACTCCATCTACTCCCTCTTGCTATCTAAGCTAAACAAATGGCTGCGTGTACATAGCTATTAGGCTTAAATCAATTTCTTTGAGGACCTGTAGTAAGGACTCCCGACTATTTTGTTGAATAAGGAAATCCTTATTCTAAATTTTATTTTATTCCTAAATTTCTAACTGATATGCCTTCCAGAGAGGATTGGGCGAGTGAAGCAGTTTTATTAACTTCTTTACAGATGGCTCAAAAATTGATGAAAAGGTTGGCGGTGGGGTTTTTTGCGAAGAACTGAATGTAAATCTCTTTTTCTGCCTCCCTGATCACTGTAATATAGCTAAGTAAGGTTTTAGAATCTGATAAAACTGCTTTGGTAGACCTCGATGCAGTTTAAATTCTAGTCTTCTGTAGAAAATATTTGAGAAAAGAAAATATTTGAACATATTGTTTTGCTTTCCAGTGCGTCTTCAATTATGTCTGTGATTCTGTGCACCTGTTCTATAGTCGAATGTTTTTCTTTGAAACCAAATTGGTGGAGGCGAATAAGACTCTTTGTTCTATGATTAATTTGAGTCTAAGTAGCTTTTGAAATCCTTTTTCAGGTAGTGCTTTAACTATTTTTCCTGTAATTAGATCATACCCAGGAGATTTTGTTGAGCTTAAGTTATTGCTGATTTAAACTTTTAACTCTTGTAAAGATACAGGTTTTATGTTCTTATCGATTTAACTAGTGTTATGTTTTCCTCCGCAGTTTGTCTTGAAAGAAGTCTAAATGTATCTCCAAGATATGATGCAAACAAATCAGGTTTTGCCTTTGCGCTTCTAACTCAAGTTCCATCATCACATTTAATTGCAGGTACTTGCGTTTTAGGTCTTTTTAGACTTTTTGTTGCTTTCCAGAGGGAATACTCGGTATCTTTTTGACCAGTAAGGCCAGTAAGGTAGTTATGAATCGATTCATTCTTGTTTTCTTTGATTATAAGTTTTAGTTTTTTACTAAGATAATTGAGTATCGTTTTACTTTGTGGGGCCCGATTAGTCTACCATATTTTTCGTGCTTTGCGTTTTTCTCTTACTAAATTATCGAACTTCCAAAGAGAAGTTGATATGCGCTCGCGTTCCTTTTTGACTATAAGGCGTACTATCCCAAGGTGCTTGTTGTATAATATTATTAAATTGCTTTAATTGGTCCTCCAATTGTTTCGAACTTTTTACATCTTGAAGCATATCTTGCAGGCGTTTGTGATCTTCTTTATTTCCACCTAAGATCCAGTATTTCTGGCGAAACAAATGGAACAAAGTAGATACCGTTGGATGTAGGTAAATCGAATGCATCGAGGTTAATATAGCAATGCTTAGTCGATGAGATTTGACCAAAATCACGTAGGGTCTTGCGTAATCCTAGCAATTGGCATTGATCAGACGTTCACCTATGCGTAGGATGCCGTCCTTGTCGAAAAAAGGTGAAAGTGACAATATTTTGCTTTTGCTTCAGATTGCTATTCAGATTGCTGGGCCCACCACCACAAACACCGCTCTGTAATCTTAATTTCTTCACAAGCAAGCGGTGGTACCCCCTTTATGCTGGCGTGGGTGGAAATTGGCAACTTAGATTTCATATGATGTTTTTTTTTGGATGGGTGGAGGAACCTGATGCACCATCCAATGATGCGCTTAATCGTTCTATGCTCGAATATTCAATCGAATAGTGTATCCAATACATGAACCTAAATTGTAGCTTCGTTTGAGTAGATTGTTTGTGTATCGGTGCGTTCTGGTTTATTTATAAGATGATCCATATTTTGTTTAGGCCATGCGGCTCTTTCTTGATGTAGCCATTCGGGCCCTTTCCACCAAAGATGATGATTGGCTAGCTCTGCTGGCATGAGCCCTTTGGACACGCAGTCGCATGGGTTTGATTTCGAGTTTACATCTTGCCACTTTGTTTTAGGTAACCATTTGTGTATCTGTGACGTTCAATTCACAATAAACTTTGGTAGAGTTGTGGGCTGTTTGGTTATCCAATGGAGCACTATTTCAGATTTTGTCCAGGAGTAAGATGGTATGCTTTCGATTTTTAGTGTTTGAATGACTGATTTTGATAGTTTCGCCAGTAGGTGTGCAGCTAGTAGCTCTAATCTCGTGATCGTTATGGCCGAATAGGCGAAATTTTTGTTTAGGTATACTCTAATCTCGCCGATCGGATCGATGATACGTAAGTACAATGCTACAGCGTAAGCTGCCTTGCTGGCATCGCAGAACCCATGGGCTTCCTTATATTGATCGCTTTCGCTCAACGTGCTCCATCTCGACCTTGAGGTTGGTCCAGGTATCAGCAATTTCAGTGGTCATAGCGTCATCCCATCCTAGAGATAGCAACCATAGTTTTTGAAAAAGCACCGTCACGGTGATGGTGATTGAAGATAGCCATTCTAGCGGATCAAATAAACGAGTTGCGTCAGACGCGAAGTGACGCTTGGCCAGTGTGAGATCACTAGGTACGAGGTTGATTTTGAAGATGAAGCTATCTTTTTCGCAATTCTAGTGTGGTCCTAGTACTTTATGTGGTTTGTCTTTCATCATTGCTATGGTGGTTACTGGATCTTTTGCACCGTTGGTTTGCAGAAACCTTTCAGAGTTGGAAGCCTATTTATGCAACTTGAATCCCGCTGAGCCTAGCACTTGATGGAGACTTTTGCTTGAAGTGATGGCTGCCTCGTCGGAGTGAGCCCCACTCAAAACGTCATCCACATAGCAGTCGTTGTTAATAATAGCTAAGGCGACTGGGTTGGAAGTTTTGACGTCTTTGGCTTATTCAGATAGTGCTCGAGTGGTAAGATAAGCAGCTGCCGCAGTTCCGTAAGTTACGGTTGTTAACTTAAATTGTTTGAGTGACTAGGTCAGATCTCTTCTTTATACGATGCGCTGATAGTTTGTGTGGTCTGGATGTACTAAGACTGTAGTAAGACTTGGTAACCGCCGATCCATCAAATACAACTCGTAACTTTGTCGTGGCATTCGCTTGGTTCACCGTATGGTGCAGCAGGTAAAAGTGGTTTGATGATGGAATTAGGTGATCCGCAGCGTTGAGCTCTTCCATATGATTCATGCATCAATGAATTTCATGTATTCTGCTTTTAGGTGAGTGTCCGATTGTAGCCTTTAGTATAGGCTGGTAAAACGGGCGATTACTTGTGATCGTGACTCTCCAAGAGGTGATGCGTTTGGGATGAATGAGAGTCACACTATGAATCGACCCTGTTCATCGCGGTACGTTGTATTATGAAATAGTTCCTCGCACTTGTGTTCTTGCATGTTCATGTGGCTATGCTCTAGTAATTCGTCCAGCTCCCAGACTTTTCGAAGAGTGTTGCCGATGTTGAATTCAAGGTTGATGTTGAATAAATTTTGTACAGGCGTAATCTCGTCGCCTCCCCCGATTATACAGCCAAACATCGTGTTTTGAGCGATCAATTTGTTAGGACCTTCTAGTTTACCATTTGACAAGATTTTCATGAAGTGTCCGACTCCCAGCAGCACGTTTACTTCGTTGGATTGGTCTTCTGTGGAGTCAACTAGTGTAGTTTTATCAAGTTCATCCCATTTGTTGAGTAACTCCGTACTGGCTCGTAGTATATTGAACGTAAGATCCTGCATTATATAAGCCTTAATTTCAAACTTCAGTTCTGGGTGAAAATGGGGGAAATTTCAACTGTAGCACCTTTTGACACGATTCCTTCGATCCGGTATCGTGCGTTGGATTGAGGTTGATTAAGCCGACGAACTCAAGCCTCACTGATAATGGAGCTGTTGAATCTCGAAGCTAATAGCATACGTCCCATGCAAATGTCTCTTTCAGTGTTAGGGATGATGACTCGTGCTGTTAGGTAAGAGCGGACTTAACTGGAGCAATGCAGTATGTATACTAATGCTACAAGCGCTGTTGGATGCAGTTGTTGCAACATTAGGCTTTGTGTCCTTGTGCTGCGATAAAGATTGTTGATCGTTAGCTTCTGAAGGAGGATGCAGGACGGTATGATGTTTTTTACGGCACATAAGTAACATCACGACATACCTTTTAGCTCTGGCCTTTGGCTAGGCAGTTGAAACAACATCCAGATGAGGCTACGAAGTCCTTTCGAGCACTTACATTTAATACTTTAAGTCCTTCGCATTCTTGGAGACTATGATTACTTGAACAATTGCGACAGTTTATGGTTCGTGACGACACACTTGCTTGAGAGGTAGTTTGAGTTGAAGTACTCAACTTCGATGTAAAAGCATGATGCATCTTGATTTCATTACTATGTCACCCTGGTTGTGGCCGTCTATTTGATATCTCACAATTTTCGAGAGCTGTGCATCGTTTTACGAGAAACTCAATCAGTGACTCGGAGGTTGGATATTTTACATCCACAGTTTTGGCTGCCCATGCTCTTCGAGAATCATCGCCCAAGACACTGAGTCCAGCTATTACTTCGAGAGTGAACGCTGTTATTTGAGGCTGGCGATTGGTCCAAAAACCTTTTAACGAATGCTCTGATGACTTGGCTCGGCTGATCGAATCACTTGCATACCTTTTCCCAGGTATTCTTATAGTTGGCGTCGATGATTGTTATATGGCGAACAAAGGTGTAAGCGTCTCTCTTCAGCAGACCCTTTAAATAACTGAGCTTCTGATACTCTGACATTGTCATGTTTTTATTAACTACTGCTTCAAATGTGTCTTTGAATGACTGAATCTCCTCTGACCTTTTTGAGTTGACCTCTGACCTTTTTGAAAATGTCTGCCATTTTCTGATCGTATTCTTCGAAGTCCCGAAAACATCTCTCGAGTTGCTCCAAGTAAACGTAAGCGTCTTGTAAATCCATCTTAGTCTTCGTGTTTGAGGTTATGGCATTTTTCAGACGTGTTAGGTCAGCACGGGTATTACCGCGCCTTTTGGTGTACTCGGCGAATTTCCTCTGCGTCTTTTTGACCATGGTTTGAGTAGGATGTTTTATGCCTTAATAAGACAATGGTTTACACAGTGAAGTAGTGGATGAGTTTTTCAGCGACGAGTGATTACAGGTGGAAGTACTCGCAAATTGGTTCAATATAAATATCAACTAACGAAATGTTCGTAATTTTGTTCCAATCGTTATAGTGCACCATCAACGTTTTGACTATACCGTTGTCTGGTTGTTGTTTGAAAGTTAACTTTACTTAAAATATTCCATTTGTACTGCGTGTAAAGTTATCTTTAAAATGTTGCTCGCATAGTTTCTCTTCGGTTGAAAAATGTCGGGTCTTATCACTAACAGATTCAATCATTCAGATCCGTTTCAATGTGGTATCGATATCGGCTTCTGGTTCACTGTTGTTTATTGCTAAGATTCTTGTACCTTGTTACTACTTTGCTTGTTTTTGCTAGCGACAATCCAACCAAATATTGTGTTTTGCATCACGAGACCCACTAACCTAATCTGTTTTCTGCCGTCTAATAAAATTGAGAAGAAATAATCTGCTCCAATTAAAATATGTATAACACCTAGCTGATTGAAATTTGGGTCGGCCAATTGACATGTATTCCACATGTTCGTTGGCATATTGTCTATGGTTTGTGCTGGTAAACTTGAAGTTAATTTAGATAAAATGAGTGCTTCGATTTAAGATTTTTGATGATGTGATAGTTGTACAACGCAGCACACTTGTCCTCTTGCAAGCCCTGCTTTTGCAACACCCAAACCACTTACTGCTATTCTACAGTGTGATGTTTCCTAGAACAGATTTGACACCGACGTTTTGATAGATATTGGAAAATTGAATGTTTGCCACTTAGGCAATTGTAACATCGTCGAGCATTTTTAACCCATTCTTTGTGTTGATTAACATTTAACTTGTTGAAATCTACGCAGTTAAACAAAGAATGACTTTCGTTTTTGCAGAATGCACATGCAAATATAGTTGGTACTTCACTTGTAGCTGTATGACCCTTGACTGAAATCTTGGAATTCACTGACTTGATGGAGCAACTGTATGACTCTAGAGCATCAATCCTGATTTGTAAGTAAGAATCTGAAGAAATTTTTTAAATTGGGATGGTCCATTTCGGCTGTGGTTTCCGCCCACATGCCCTTACTTTTATTGTCCAATTGGCCGACTAACCAGTAAATTAACCACGGATCGCGGGCTTCCGCTATTGGACCAATTGCTTTTAAACTATTCGCTTCTTTGTCTGCTGAATCAAGCAAAATCTTCATTTTACTAGCATTTGCAGTATGAATAACAGGATGTTCAATGAACGAGCGTATGAATGAGTTTATGGTATGTTTTTTTGTTTGTTTGTTTGTTTATTTCTATGCAATCTGTTTTGGGGCCGTAGCTCACCCAACTCTTTCGCGGTTAATTAACGTCCTACTTTACGCCATTACTAGCCAAATCGAGGACGCGCGAATACAGGTTCGCGTTTCAAATATCCATCTACACATTGCATTGCTCCAACCAGCCTGTACTGGCATGGACGATGGTTCGGCCCATGAATTCTGCACTCCAACGGGGGGTCATAGTTGTATTCATCGTCATCACCGATCGTAATCAAGTGATGAAAAATCCCTTTTGCAACCCTCCCCCGTTGGGATTTGAACCCGGTACCTCCCGTCCCAAACACCGCAGCTTTAACCACTGCGCCAATTGCTCGGTATGGTATGTTTTTTTGCGGTCATATCTCTCTTTCAATTTGTTCAACGCCTCTAAAAATTGACTTCGGTGACACTAATTTGTCGAAGTAGGGCAGCCGCTTCACCTTTTGAAGACCCTTTCAAGTACTTAAATTTTTGAACAGGGCTTACTATGGTTGAATCGTGTATTGTGGTCGAAAATAAATCTTAAAATGTTTGCCACTCAGTATACTCGCCTGAAAAATGTGGTATGCTGATTTTTGGTAGATTCACTTCACCTTGAACATTGTGTGAAGTGTTTAGAAGCGAATCAATCCCTTGAACCTCGTTAGATTAGATTTAACTACTTTGTAATTGCGGTAGATTTTTTAATAAATGTAATTATTGGTAGAACTCCTATTGCAGGTTTCCTTTCTCAAACGGCAAAAATTTCAAGATAGTTACACACAGCACTTTACCGCTTTTCAAAGGGCGAGAAAGGAAAAACACAATGCTCAGATAACTATCCGGCTCGAAGGACCATTATGTTGGGGCAATGTATGATTGCTCTTTTCCCAAGTTGATTTAAATTTAGTTCCCCATTTGTGACATGTGGTGCACTAGTGCACCACTTGACACACGTGTCGTTTTTTCCGTATATTATTTAAACCATACGTATATTTTAATGAAAAAAACAAAAGACTGATTACCGTTAGTTTAGAGAATATTATAGAAAGAAGAATTTTCAGATTTATTGTTTTAGTATTCAAGTTTCATTGTGTGTAAAAGGACGTTAAATATTTATTGGTGTTACATATGGATTCCGACACAAGAAGATATTGGTAAGTATTATTTTAAGCGTAGTTTTCATTGTTTGTTTATAAATTTATTATTGCAATATCCAAAAGTATTAACCGTAACTTAAAAAAATCGAAAAAAATTACATGCATTACTGTGTTTAGAACTGTTTTATAACGCTGGTGCGTAAACGCACCACTGGACATTTAACGACATCAATTATTTTTTTATAGGAGAAAACCATTAAATGTAGCAGAAATTATAGATGCCTTGGAGAACCTGCCAGACGACGTACCAATACCGAGTGATATTTACTTAGAGCCTCCAGAGTTTCGGATTGGTACCGACGAAGATTCTGGTGAGGAAGATGAAGATGATCCGAACCGGTTGAGTAAAAATCAGCTTCTAGCACGAGTTGAACTAGCTTTTATTGAGAACGAAGAAGAAATTGTAGACTCGGATGATATAATTTCGATGAGTGGGGCACTTATTCCCGAATTAGGTATATGCCAGGAAATTCACGCTGATGTGGAATGTAACAGTTTATCTAATATTACAAAGCAACGGGTTATTCAAAAGTGGATAAAAGGGAATGAAGATTTACTTCCATTATCGGCGTTTTATTACAAACATAAACCGTGGGAAGGCATCTATAACTGTCCGTTGACTCTAAGTGGAACAAGTGAGGCAATTGAATATTTCAAGCTGTTTTTTCCACCATCCTTTGGGGAATCAATTGTAAATCATACAATTAATTATGCTGCGAAAAAGCGAAATAAGACTATAAACATAGTCATCGACGGTTTTTATTTATTTTGTGGTGTTATGATCGTATCGGGATATAATGTGTTACCTCGAAGACGGATGTATTGGGCCATGGATGATCGATACTCGTAACGAACTAGTGGCGAAGTGGATGCGCCGAAATATATTCGAGGATATTTTTGTAAATATCCATTTCTGCGATATCGACAAAATTGGAAATACCAAAGATCGATTTGTGAAGATACGCTCATTCATTATTCATCTCAACACATTATTTTTGAGATACGCACCGATAGGAATGAATATCTCAATAGATAAATCCATGGTGCCTTATTACGGCAAACACCCATGCAAGCAATTCATTCGTAACAGACTCGTGCGATTCGGCTACAAAGCATGGGTATCTAGCTAGTCCTTCGGGTTACTGTTATCAATTTGATCTGTATCAGGGCCGCGATGAGGAACGTGATAAAACGATGGGGCTAGGCGAATTCGTAGTATTGAATTTTGCAAAAAAATTGAAATATGGATTTCCAGAATTAAATTTTTCATTTTATTTCAATAATTTTTTTACTACACCTAACCTTATTTATGCACTTAAAGAAATCGGATGTGCTGGTACAGGAACCATACGGGAAAATCGTCTAAAAAATATAAAAATGACTGATAAAAAGTTGATGAATAAAAAACCACGGGGATTCTCAGCAAATTACGTAGATCCACAAAATGAAATGACGTTAACAAGATGGAAAGATAATAAAATTGTTTCTCTGTTATCAAATTCCTGTGGAGCTCATCCATTAGGTACAGCACGTAGATACGTCAATTTAGAGCATAAGAAAATAGATATTCCTCAGCCATGTGTCATCCGTGAATATAACAAATACATGGGAGGTGTAGACCTATTAGATCGATACATTTCGAATTACCGAATGGGTATAAGAGGAAAGAAATTTTACATGCCTGTGTTATTATGGATGATAGATTTGGCAATTACGAATGCGTGGTGCCGCTTAGACCAGTTGGAATTTCGCCGACAACTAGCCAAAGCGTTGCTGATAGGTCATGGGAAACTACCAACAAAAGGTAAAACAGTTAGAACCACAGAGTTTTTAGCAAGAGGAGCACATACTACTATGATGGTTGAGTCGCGGCTTCGCTGCAAAATGTGTCATTCGCACACTAAGTATAGGTGTTTTACATGTAACGTTGCTTTACACACGAAATGTTCCACGGAATTTCATAACAAGCTGAAATAGGCTGTATAGAGACACCTGAATAAT
Source organism: Tipula confusa (assembly GCA_963556175.1). Classification (NCBI taxonomy): domain Eukaryota; kingdom Metazoa; phylum Arthropoda; class Insecta; order Diptera; family Tipulidae; genus Tipula; species Tipula confusa. Next base: position 71,992,339 of record OY744476.1, read on the forward strand.
CTAAGTTTCTTGTAAATATCAACCAATGAACTAGGCTGTTTAATTTATAATTATGTTGTACATATTTATATTTTTCATTGAATTTTTTGTTTTTTAAGTAAAGTTTTTTGTTGTTTAAAAAAAATAATTTTTTTTTATAAATATGGAAATTGTTTCTAAAGGCCAAGTGGTGCGTCTGTGCACCATATCTCCGTTCTGAATGAACATCAAATTTTTTTTTGCGGTTTTAGTATTCTTTTGACTAAAATAATAGCGGAAAATGAAAGAAAACTTTTAAAAACCGAAAACAAAAACCTTTGTCATTAATGGGTTAACACAATTTAACTTTTTTCAAAGGCGAGAACACTTTTATGAAAATAAAAAATACTTTTTATCAATTTAGCTTTATTGTTAATTTTGAAGTTTTCAAATTCGATGATCGAATGTACACTGATTTTTGTTTTATTTGTTTTGTTTTTATATACACATAATGTTCTGGAACATTTGTATAATTTTGTTTTTCGGTGTAACGATATTTTTTGCCACGACCGTTTATAAATTATCGATATGATCGATTTATCGCAACATTTTTTAATTTAATTTTAATTTTGGTTAATGATTGAGATTCATAACTTGGATTAACCATAGATAGAGGGCATAATAATGGTGGTTGATTTCTTGGTTATGGTTTTGACAAAGACATTCTGACCTTTATTTCTTCTCGGCGATAAACAAACCGAGCATTTTAATGGCAAAGTTGGAACCGACTCCCCCCGAAGTAAAGGCAATTCAATAAAAACATCGTAATTATTTTTGTTTTTTTTGTATTTTTTTTTATACTGACTGAGGCATTTATTTTACATTTATATTTTATTGTTAATATAATTTTTTTTTCTTGAATAATCATAATCAATATAATAATAATGATAAAAATAATACTTATATTAATAATTTTTTTTTTTTTAAATTAAATCATACAAAAAAATTATTTAATATTTAATATATTAATATTTAATAATAAAAATATATATTTTAGTTTTTTTTTTTTTTTAATTTTAATAATAATCTTGTGTTTTTTTATTTATTGATTTGTTTAATAATTAAAAATAATGTTAAACAATCATAATAATTATAGCATTTTTTTAATAATATTTTTTATTAAATAATTTTCATTAAAAACTGTTTTTCTTTTTATTAAATTTACATAATATTCATTCCATTTTTTTTTGTTTTAAAAATTAATTATATGTGTATATGTTGTTTTTAAATTTAATAATAAATAAAATAAAAAAATGAAAAACGTTGTAAATAAATTAGAATAATATTTTTTTATTAATTCTATTGTTTTTTTTTAAATAAATTCATAATTGTATATATATATATATATATATATATATATATATATATATATATATATATATATATATATATATATTATATATATATATATATATATATATATATATATATATATATATATATATATATATATATATATATAAATATAAATATATATATATATATATATATATATATATATATATATATATATATATATATAATGAAAGATTTTTTTTTTTAATATTTCATTTTCACAGGAACTTTTTTTTATTTAAATTATTTTATTTAATTATATTTTTTATATTTTTAAGCCAAAACCAAAAAAAAAAAAAATCTTTCATTTTAATTTTTGTATTCCTCTTGTGAAATTAAAATTAAAAAAAAAATTAATAAACAAAACATAAAGTTATGAATATTTATATAAATGAAATTGCATAATTAAATAATTGTTCACAAGAGTATATTATATATTTGTCATTATAACTTTAGATTACTTTTTAAATTTTATTTAGTTGTTGTTTTTTATTTTATAATATATTTTAGTCATATATATGTTTATATATATATATATATATATATATATATATATATATATATATATATATATATATATATATATATATATATATATACATATATATATATGTAAGTTTTTAAATAAAATTATCAAAAGTTTTTTTGTTTACGGTTGTGTAAAAGTTATGATAAAATAAAAATTAGTCACACATTAATAATAAAAAAAAAATATTATTTTTATTTAAGATAATTAAATTAATTTAAGGTTGTATCGTAAAATATTTGTTTGTTTAGGTTGTGGTCTAGTAAAAATTAAAATTAAAAATAAACTAAAATACTTTTGATAAATTTTATTTAAATAATAATTTTTCGTGTCTGGTCTGGGGTTTTTATATGATTCGTTTTTTTTATTTAAATTTTACCATTTCTCGATTTTATTATAATAAATATTTAAATATTATTTTTATTTGATTGCCGCTGGTATCGTTGTTAAATTCTCTTCCTTATTTCACTTCCAACCTCTCAACTTATTTTATTTTATTTTATTTTCCAAACTTTATTTTAATTAATTATCTCATAATTTCGTTTATGCTTTGTTTATTTTAATGTTATTCAACAAAACATCGGAACATTATTTTTTTATATGTTGTAATACATATTTATGGTTTTGTCTTAATTTTAAATGTTTATATTTGTATATAATAATTTTTTTTTTAAGTTCAAAACATTTAACAAAAAAAAAAAAAAAAAATTAAAAAAAAAAATTAAAAATTTTATGTGTTTTTTTTTTATTTAATATATATTAAATAACAATTAGTTAATAATAATAATAATAATATAAATATTAATAATAATAAAACATGGTGCGTTTGGTGCATTTTGTGCAATCACAACAGTAAAAATGTGTTTGTTTATTAAATTTATTAAATAAATAAATAACTATCACACACATATTATCGTATAATATAATTTAACAATTATTATTTTATTTAGTTTGATACATATAATTTTTTAAATTTTTTAATTTAAATTTTTTTTTATCATTCATACAGCAAATTAAAAAAATATATTTATATATATAAATTTTAAACATAAATAAATAAAAATAAAAATTTTAAATTTTATAGAAAATATTCCTCACGAAGGCCTAAAATTTTAAAAATTTTAATAATGTTGAATTTTATTTAGGGGGACGGGTTCTAGAATTATGGGTTGGTTTGTTATTTGTTCATATAATTTAATAAGTATATGGAGGAAATTTTCATTGTTAAAAAAAAAAAGAAAAAAAATGAAATATTTTTAATTAATTTTTTTTTGATTGGGTGTTGTCTGTTTTAGGCTTATTTCAGGCTATTTATGTTATAAGGCCACCCTTACACCTCATTAAAACCTATAAAATTTGATTTGTTTATAAATTTTATTTTAGGTACATGTGACTACTTCTAATCATTTGAACATAATAAAAAAAAATAAAATAAATAAATAAATTAAAAACAAAATACAATTTAAAATTAAATTAATATTTTAACACACACATTAATTCTCATATTTATATTTATAATCGTGTTACTTGTATTTTATATTTACTTTAAATATTAAATTTTAATAGTTTTTTTATTTTGTTTTTTTTTTTTTTTTTTTAATTAAAATATCACATTTTCTGTGCAGTGCAATTTTTCAAAAATACATGTAATATTTTATAGAGAAAATAAATAAAAAATAAAATTTTAAACGGAATTTTGAAAATTTTTTTTTTTTAAATCTCATTCTGTAGTTAGTTTGTTTTTTTGTATTTAAAACTAGCGCGGAAGTTAAAACTATATTTTAAATGGCGTTATTTTAAAATATGCCATTTTATTTTTGTATTTTATTTTCGTTAAAGAATTGGACGGAAAAGACAGCCATATTAAATTTTAACAATTTCTTTATATTTTAATTTTTTCAAATTTTGAAATCGAATGAGATTTTTATTTAATTAAATTAATATCGTAATAAATTATTTAAAATATTTTGTTTTTGTTATATATTGAAAAAGACACACTCACATTTAAATATTTTTTTTGGTTAAGGAGATTTTGAAAATAAAATAATTTATATATATATATATATGTATATATATATATATATATATATATATATATATATATATATATATATATATATATATATATATATATATATATATATATATTTATATATATGCATTTTAAGATACAATTTAAAAAAAATTTATATAAGTGCGGTAAAATAATTAAATATTTTTAAATTAAGAGTAATAAATATAAGTGCAATATGGTTTTTAAATTTCAATGTTTTTTTTAATATTTTTAATTAATTAATATATTTATATAATATAATAATAATAAATCTAAAAAAATAATTTTGTGCAATAAATAAGTGCAAAATGGTGCATTTTTTGGTTTTTTGTTTAATTATTATTAATATAATTATAATATATATATATATATATATATATATATATATATATATATATATATATATATATATATATATATATATATATATATACATTTTTTGTAATATATTTACAATATAAAATAACAATATAATTAATTTTTTTTAAATATATATTTATATAGTAAAATGTTTTTAGTTTTTTTGGTTAAAATTAAAATAAAATAAATCAAAAATAAAAACTAAATTTAATTTAATTAAAACAAAATATATAATTTTCATTTTTGTGATAAATATTGCAAATTTGATTTGTTTGGGTTTTCTACCTTTTATTATGATACCTATAAAAAGTGCATTGCTTTCAATTTTTTTTTGTTTATTTTAAAATTTTTAATAATTAATAAAAATATGGATTTATTAATGGTTCCAATTTTTGAACGAGTTTTAGATTTTGTTTTAGTCGTTAAGTTTAGAAAATAGTTAAAAAGTTTTTGGTTTGTTTATTTGTGTTTAGTTTTTTGTTTAAAATATTTATTTATTTAAATTAATTGTTAAAAATAATTGAATAAATTATTTAAGTTAAAATAATAACTAATGGGAACCTTATAAACTTGGATAATAAATAAAAATTTTGACTTAAGTCGAAGTAATAAGTGTGTCAACGTGTTAAAAATTAGAGCATTACGTTTTTGTTTTGCAAAAATTTTTTTTTTGTAAAATACTTTTCTCGATGATACAACTTTATTTAATTTTAATATATAAATTAATCGTAAAATAAATTAAAAATTAAAAAAATTATTTCGGTAATTTGAAAAAAAAAAATTATTCAGAAGGGCTCTCTGAAATTTTTTATATTAATTAATCAAAGATGTTCCAAGTTTTTTTTTTACTTCAAATAAAATTTAAAATATTGAATTTCTAAAATTCTTAAAAATTATTATTTTTTGTTTAAATATTTGATTATTTATGATTATATATGATTATTTTTTTTTTTTAATTTTAATATATGAATTTAAATAATTTTTTGAAGAAATTAAATTTAGAATTTTTATGATTTTTTTTTTAATTTGAATTCAAATTGTGTTCAATAAATGGGTCTTGATCGAAAAAGTGTCGGTGGCTCCGGATAACTAATTTAATTCGAAATTACAAAAGATAATTAAATTTCTGTAATTTTAATTAAAAAAATTATCACCCGACACTATAATTGAAAAAGATTTAAATCAGTGTTTTTTATGTTTTTTTTTTTTAAATATAATATATTGGATGTTATTTTATTATATTTGATTACATTTTGAATCCAGCCTCCATTAAAAAAAAAATAAATTGGATAATAAATTTAACCTCCCCAAAGTGAATAATATATTTTTTTAAAAATTAATTTTGATAATTAAACATTTATTGATAAGTATATAAATTTATATATATATATATATATATATATATATATATATATATATATATATATATATATATATATATATATTAATTTTTAAACATTTAAAGCATTTTTTTTGCATTTTTCAATTTTTTTTTAATTAGCATATATATGAATTTATTTTGTAATATTTTAATTTGAAAACATTTATTTATTGGTTATGAATATATATAATAATAATAAAATTAATTAGTTTTTTTTTAAATTTTATTTGTCTTTAAAAATAAAATATATTATCATAACATTATATATATATATATTTTTTTTTTGGATTAATTTATTTCTTAAACAATTTTATTTGAAGTATTTTAATTAATATATTTTTATGTATATTTATATGGTGTTATATATTTTTTCAAACCCATTTAAATAATTATAAAATTTTAAATTTATTTTACGTTTAATTAATAATATTTATTTGTTGTGTTTGTTGTTGATGATTTACTCGATAAAATATTGTGACCAAAAAATTTCAGATCTGCACACAATACGGTATAATTTTAGCCAAATTTATTTTTAACTTCACACCCACTTAGTCGGTAGGCCGTGTTAAATCGTTTTTTAATTACCAAATAAATAAAAAAAAAATAAAAAAAAAATATTATAAAATTTGGGTGCGTGTAATTAGTTTGAAATAAATTTTTTTTTTTTTTTATATTATTTTTAATAAATTGGTCAACGAACGTAATTTGATAAAGTGAAAATATTAAAAAAATTAAACAAATAAATACTTTAAACAAAAATTAATTTTTTGGTAGGTTAGTTTTTTTTTTTTTTTTTAAAATTATTTGGGTGGTGGTTGGTGGTAGTGTTTATATGTTTAGCTATATGTTGTTGTGTTTTATTAAATTATGGTATTTAATTTTTTTTTGGAAAATTTAACTAAGTTTTTTATTTTTGGTTTTTAAAAATTATGAAGTCTTTTTACTCTCAAAAATTATCTTTGGTTATATTTTTTTTTGTTTTAATCGATTTATCGCTAAAATGAAAGTTTCTACGGTAGTAAATATTTTTCTTGTATTATTTATGGTATTTTTGTATTTTTTTTTAAATTTTATTTATTTAGGCCATATTTTTATTTTTTTCATTTCATTTATATAATTATAACTAATAAAACTAAAATAATAACGCGAGAAACCATTCAATTCATTTCGATCGCAACAATATAGGATTGTTTGTAATACCAACGACAGTGAATTTTTATGAGTTTGCTTAGGATAAATTTATTTATATATAAATATATATATATATATATATATATATATATATATATATATATATATATATATATATATATATATATATATATATATACAGTGAAACTTCCATAAAGCGACCACTCAAGAGACCTGCAAATTAGAGTCGCTCGACTTAAAAATTTAAAGGCAGGCTAAACAGAAGTCTTCAGGATTACATATTTCAATTATAAATTATGATGTAGTATGTCTAAATAATACAGTGTAATATGTTGCTGTGAAGTTATCTTGGACAGTAAAATCATTATTTTTATTTGCTGGATACATCCCACATGTACGCTATATGCTGTGGTTTATAGTTGGCACTGTGAAAATATTTATGTCAGCATATATGTTGTGGGTGAGTTAAATCTTCCATACTATACTACCAATATTAATTACAACTGGGGTTTTTTGAAATATTAAAATGGGATACATCTTTTAGTTGACTCATTTTACACGTTTTTACTTGAGTTTTTCGAGAAACTTGTGCCAAAAACCTATAAAAGTTATAATAACCATCGTCAATGGTATATTTTAGAGCTATCTGTAGTACTATGTCTTAAATTTTTCCGAGATCTGACAAAATCAGCTTTTGTGAAGGCAAACCGAATATTAACGAAATTACATCCAAAGCTTCATTGTCTAAATTTGGATTTTTTCTAGAAAAATCACGAACTTTGATATAGTTTTTCGGCTACATGTCTAAGGTTCGCTAAAATGTATAAAGTTCATCTTAAATCGAATATTAAGAAAATTACAGCCACTTGAAATCAGATGAAAATAACTCACCTCAGTTTTTCTACTTTATTAGCCTTAAACGATTTTCGTAATGCACAATCAATCTAATTTGGAATATGCCTTAGTTATTTGGGCCACCCTTACAATATTTATATCGACAGGATTGAACTGATACAGAGGTAGTTCAATATTTACTTTCTTCATAAAATAAATTGGCATATAATCTGAATCTTCTATATTGTGGCTGAATAAAAAGAATTTGCCCCTTATACCAACCGCTGTAAAATTGCAAATTTGAACTCATTGCTTGAAAAATGTCACTGATTTGCTAAACAGTTTAATTGACTTCTCTGAACTACTTGCTAATATTATTCATGTGCCCTGCATGTGCCCTGCAATATGTTGCTCGGGCAAGGATTTTTTTCCGGTCCCGACTTTTTCAGGCCAAATATGAATTACAATATCTAGGTACATAAAATAAATTTTGTAGGCATTGAAGTACTTTTGGTCACATTAGAAATTAGAAATTCTAATTTTGTATCATTGTTTGAAACGGTATGGCAAAATGTGGTCAATTTTGGAAGTCTCACTTTATATATATATATATATATATATATATATATATATATATATATATATATATATATATATATAATATATACCCTAAGTATATTACGCGTTAATAATATGTTCATTAGAGAACTGCCCGATGTAAAAATTCTAATACATCACCATCACGTATATATACTAAATAATTATTATATTTTTAATAAAAAATAATAATAATAAAAATAAAAATTTAAAATTGATTTTTAATTAAAAAATCCACAACCACAATTAAAACAACGATAAAAATAAAAAATCTAAACAAAAAATTAATAATAAATGTTTTAAAAATTATTATGTAATCTTGATGTGCAAAATCAAACTAAAATTAATTTTCGTTGTAAAGATTAATTAGTTTATTATAGATTTATATAATTTTTTTTTTTTAATTATAATTGACATGACACTGTAAAACATATATATGTATGTATGTATGTATATGTATATTTATAAAATGTTTTATTTTTATTTATAAAAATTGCTTATCAAACGATATGATAACGTGAAACGTTGTGTTGTATTAATTATATTGATTAAAATAAAAAATAAATTTATTATAATATTTTGTTCAAGATTACATATAATTATTTTACAACTAAAAACAAAAAATTTAATAAATATTAATTTTTAAAATTTTAAATAGTCTTTTTTTTTGTTTGGTTTTTAATTAAAAATAATACATATAAATATATATATATATATATATATATATATATATATATATATATATATATATATATATATATATATATATAGAATTACAAGAAATAGATTATAATTAAATATATTTATATAATTTTTTTTTGACTAAATTAATTAATGTTGTTAATTAATTATATTTTTTTTATCTACATATTTTTTAGCTGCCATGTCCATGAGAATAGTTTCCGATGTTTTTTATTTTTTTTAAATTTTTAATTATTTATTATTTTGATATATAAAAATAAATCTAAACACTTTAACAACAAATTTACAATAATAATAATAATAAAAAAAATATAATAATAATAGTTAATTAATAAAAATTATATAAAATTTTATTTTACACAGAAATAGTTGATTGTTATTTTATTATTTTTGTTAAAATTAATAAAAAATTGTTAATTTAATTGAAAAAATAAATAAAAAATAAGAAAATAACAAAAATTAGTTTTTTATAATTATATTTATAAATAAATAATTGTAATTGTTGTTTTTTTAAATTTATATATATATATATATATATATATATATATATATATATATATATATATATATATGTATATATATACATATATATATATATATATATATATATATATATATATATATATATATATATATATATATGTATATATATATATATATATATATATATATATATATATATATATATATATATATATTTCCTTAAGTCTTATATTCTATTTTTTAAAAATAAAATAAATAATAGTAATAATAAATATACATTTTATATTTAATTTTATATATTTATATTTATATAACATAGAATAAAAAAAAAAAAAAATTTACAGTTTTTGTGTTTGGAAATTTTGTGTTTTTTTTTTTAATTTGAAATACTTTATGTATTTATAACCTTATAGTTGTTTAACGTCCTCGCGCCCACCTCAATAGGGCATCGGCCAGTACGTCTAAATGTGCTTTTGTCTAAATTAAAAAAAAAATTAAAAGTTTTAATTATTAATTATTAATTAATGTTTTGTAATTAACGAAAAGTAAAAATGGTTGTTAGCAGATATTTATATGGACAAGGCCATTAGACAACCAGAGAAAGGAAACCCCAAAGCTTAATAATAGAGACAAATTTTGACATATTGGGAAAATTAGAATATCGAATAATAAGTTCAGCTTTGAAGCTGCAAAATCTATTTGCAGTAAAGTGAATCCATTTGCAAAAAGCCAAGGATGAGTTTGCAAATACTCGTTTTCATTTTAGACCAATCCTGCTTTATTCAACTATCTAGTGAGGTTGTTTGACATTAGCAGGATATTAAAACTATATATACTATGCGTTGCATTAATATTTGTGCTCATGAAAAAATTATTTTTGTTATGTTTACTAAATTATAAAATTAAGTAAATTTTTACTTTTTCAAATTTTTTTCAGTGCAATTAAGTATTAAATAATGTTTCATTTGCTATATAATTTATAAAAAAAAATCTCAGGATTTACGTATAAAATAATTAATTTACTCTTAATTAATCAATTAATTAATTTTTACTTAAAAAACGTTACTACTTTATATTATTTTGTTTATTTTATTTTAATTTAATATTTTGTATGCCTACGTTTATTTAATTTGACCTCATTTAGTCATCTGGGTATGCTCTAAAATAATTCGGAAATAAGTTTAGAGATATTTTACTCCACACCTCAAGAATTTCATCCCATAACTCTTGCTTGCTTCGTCCAACTTTATATGGTATATTTTGTTTCACATAAGCCCAAATATTTTCTATAATGTTTAAATCCAGGTTTTGCGGTGGCCAAATTATTTGTTGTTGGTCCAAATTATTTAAGAACTTAGTCACAACAAATCCTTTATGGGCAGGCGCATTGTCATTAAGAATAAAGTCAAGCCCAATAATTTTTGAACCAGATACCATAATGCTACATCATTTAGCAGTTCCAATTAGCTCATTTGGTTAAGTTTCCCAGACACCATTGCTAGTGGCCTACTCCGAAGTAGGTTATATAACCCCAAACCATAATATTTCCTCCACCGCATTGACTTTGTGTAGCATAAACACGACGTTTGTTTACCTTTCCTGCGGCTCCGAACGTAATAAAATTGGCGACCCCAAGATCCGTCTAACGATACCAAAGATTCGTCAGCAAACAGAACGTTTCTCCAAAATCCGGGGGGCTTGTCCACAGGCTGCTTTGCGAATAACAGCCGTTTAATTATATTTTGTTTTGAAATATAAAACTTTTTGGTGGGTGTCTTTATAGGCCTTTACCCTGGCTTCTTTTAAACGATGAAAATTTTTAGAATGGTGTATTTGGAGTTTTCCTTAAATGCTTATTTGTAAGCATACAGCGAGTGATGTAAGCATTTTCTCTTGCGGTTGTTATTTTTGGTCGTTGGCGTACACCAATATTTTGCACAGTTTCGTAAATATTTTGTTTTCGAACTTTATACTAAATGGTATTTCTATGGAACTTGTACTTTTTCGCCAAATCTTCAGCTGAGACTCCCAAATTATATTCTGCCGCAATTGCAGATCGGCTTTCAATAATCAGTTCGCGGGTTTTTTGCATATTGTCACGGTTTTTAATGCTCTCAACACAATGAAACTTGCAAAATTATTTGAAAATGTGTATTTTTGAAAAACAAATGCTGAACAATTATTTCAAAGCACCATTTGTTGATTTTTTTTAAAAAATGTTGCTAACATAAATATTTTTGCAACAGTAATTTGTAGCACAAATACTTTTACAACAGAGTAAATTAATTATTTTATACGTAAATCCTGAAATTTTTTTTATAAATTGTATACCAAATGAATTGCGCTATATATATATATATATATATATATATATATATATATATATATAAATATATATATATATATATATATATATATATATCTATATATATATAAATATAAATATATATATATATATATATATATATATATATATATATATATATATATATATATATATATATATATATAAATATATATATATATATATAAATATATATATATATATATATATATATATATATATATATATATATATATATATATATATATATATATATATATATAAGAGGTATACAATTAAAGGCAGCAATCTCCATTTTTGTCAAATTGAGATATTTGGCAAAAACTGGTTAATATTTATGTAGCAATTGAATTAAAAATTAGATCCTTATCTATATAATATTATACATCATTTTCTACTGAAGCAATGACATAGCATCGTGACATCACAAAATAACAATTCTCATGGCACACTCGAGTAAAAAAATATTTAAATTTTATATACCTATAAAGAAGCAATACACATACATGATTGCATACCGAAACAATGACGCACGAAACGAAACGAAAGAATATATATATACATACCCACTGAAAGAATATATATATACAAAAAAGCGCAATTTTGCGTTCAAAAATTAATTTACAAACACAGCCTAAAGCAGTTATTGCAGTCTATTACCTACAACTGCAATATTACAATCTGTCAAAAATTTTAATTTTTAAAATGGCTTCCAATTATGAATAATTAAATTTAGTTAAATTTAGTTAAATTTTATTTTTATTTAAAACAAAAATTATTGTTTATTGTAAAAAATTATAATACGTTTTTGGTTTTTATTTAGTTCGACGCAATTAAATAGCGAATGCGAAACAACAGAGGCTGATGTATTCGAAATATATTTAGATGAAGAAGAAACAATAGTAGTAGTGAAATACCTAAACGATTTCCATAATTTAAAGCATATTATTTTTTAGGGAGCTATGGAGCCCCAGGCCACTAAATGTTAAATACAAACCAGGCTTCAAAAAATCGAAAAAACTTTTCAGCAATTGAGGCACGTAAAATTGAGGATGTGGTGCAGTGATTTGGCACTACTTCGAAGAGTTCGGCACTACTTCGAAGTCCGATTGGCATCAAACGACGAGCCATCAATATCTAATATATCGCAATGTGAATTGTCAACTCGACGCAAAAGAAAACGGAATAAGTAGGGGGAGATTTGCGAGTTATTAAAATATTGGAAAGACCAGGCTAAAAAAGAAAAAGTTCGATTCGAGAAATTGTTAGAAGTGGAAGTAGAAAAAAATTATATCGAGAAACAAAAGGTTGAATATTTAAAATCCATTTTGGAAGTTATTTCAAACAGAGTATTCATTACAAAATTTTTTGCATTCTGTAGATTTGCAACAGGTTAAAATTTAAGCCTCCTAAATCTACTTTTAACAATCCCAAACGCTTGTTCAATAACTGTTCTTGTAGAACTAAACTTGGTATTAAATTTTATGAGGGGCCGACTATGCACGAATTGGTTTGCAACATGAAGTTACTGACAACTTCTCAGTGCATGACAAACCTACGATTTATCTTAATTGACAGTATGTCAGTTTTTAAGAAACTTGCTGGAAACTACATAAATTGCTAAGTTATGGACACTCTCACACAATATTTCAATTGTCTATACGCGAAAAAAATGGCCAGGCTATATTCTTTCAAGAAAATCGTGAAGAGGAAGCTCTGCGTCGAGCAACTGACACACATTCATCATTCTCAGCATATTTTCAACTCAACAAAAAAGATTCCAAAGGACACGGCTACTTTTACCAAGATATAGGAAAAAAACTAACCGTGTCACCACGAAATGTAGAACTGTACCATTTGAGACTCTTTCTGTTGGCCGTAAAAGGTGATGAAGCCACGTTCTTTAACAACTCTTAAGATTTAAAGGCTATGCGTATTTGAGGCACCTTGAAGCTGCAAAAGCACGAGGGTTGGTGAACGATTTCCGTGAATGGTATAATTGTATGGTTCAAGCTACAACAGAAAATATGCCATGCGCCCTAAGGTCGTTGTTTGTGACTATTGTTATTCACAATCATCCTACTGATCCCTTACAACTGTGGAACAACTTTAAGCTCGACATGTCTAAAGATTTTGTTCATCTAATAACGATCAAGACACTTCTTTGGCAATGTGCCTAACTGAAAATCAAAATCAATTGACAAAAAGAGGGACTGAGTTGTTGTAAAATTGGACGTTAACATCCAAAAAAGCGGAATGACATGTCATTCCGCTTTAAATTTTTCGTTGGATGTGTCGAGAGTACAAACACCCCGATTATTTGCTACTAAAAGGGAATTCTTAAAATCCTTTAATGATTTTATTTGGGCCGAGGCTTCAATGGCGCCTGAAACTGCATAAGATTGAGTAGACATTACAATGAGAGATATAACAGGTCATGATATTCCATTTGGTAGTACAGTCGAAAACAATTTTTTGTTATTTTGGTATTTTAAGCCATTTTGGGGTGACTATGCTTTTTGTTAGGTTCACGTCAATTGTTCTAAAATTCATCTACGCACACTTACTATAGGAATTTGAGGTTGAAAATAATCATAGATATATAAGTCTGTTGCAAAAAAATATTTAATTTAAAACTTATCCGTTGTTGAAAATTTTAAAAATTATTTTACAGCCTCCTAGAAAAAAATGTCTTGCGACAAGACGAAAAAAAAGCAGAGAAAAGAATTGGAGAAAAGACAAGACAAAACCAGCCCCAAACGAGAATCCAGGCTGCTGCAAGATAGTGAAAGAACTCGAGTAACCAGAGAAGCAGTTGCCACCTCTAAAAGAGAATCCAGACAGCTGTAAGACAGAGAAATGCACCAAGTAACCGGAAACATGGAGGCCATCACCGAAAGAGAATACAGACAGCATCAAGTAAGAGAAATCAATCAAAGAAGAAGACAAGCTGTAACAACCCCGGAAAGAGAATCAAGACTGTAGTAAGTTAGAACTGATGCAAGTGCTGCTCAAATGCGTATCTGGAGGAACTTACAAAATGCAGCTTTAATTACGAGCCCTAAAGACGGTGGATTCACTTCACAAATTCCTTTCCAATGATCAGAAATCTCTGTGGGCAACTCGTAGATTGTTCCGTATTCTTCTCTTTTGATGACACTTTTTAATGCGCATATCAACGTTGAATTTTGTAATTCTGTAAAGTCCATAAAGTACGTCTATAAGTATGTCGACAAAGGATCAGACATGGCTGTGTTCAAAGTCACCAGCGAAGGGAATGACATGGATGAAATTCATCAGTATAAAATGGGAAGATACATCAGCAGCAACGAAGCAGTATATTCAGCTTTTTAATACCACTGCGGTTCATCTAAATGTTCACCTTGAGAATGGATAGAGAGTCTATTTCACGGCCAAAATGCTGTTCAACGTTCACAAGCAGCCGTTTGCGTGTCTTTTAAAAATGGTTTTGTGCATATTCCGTCTTTCATGCATTAAGAGCGTGAACAAAATAATTATTTTATACAAAACAACGTTTGCCGGGTCAGCTATAGTATTATCATATTTTACTTCCCAAACGAACTGTGCGAGTGTTTTTTTCGAAATCTAAATACCGTAAATGGCAACAAAATGTTTTTATTAAAAAGCTTTTATTCGTTTTTAGTCACGTCTATTTCGCTTCTAAATGAACACCAGTTTGCTTTCTTTCGATTTATCCAGGATTGCGCCACTCTAATGAATATTTGGTGCTAATTCTGTTTTTTCTGAGTTATTCGATAACTTTATCATTTCTTATGTTACATGTTATGACCCTACAGTGCATTTTATACTCATATTTCCGGACATTTTATATTCATATTTCAACCATTCTTTCTACTTTAACTCAGACACTAGTCAAAGTTAAATAAAAACCAATAGCGTTTCAACAAGTATTCTTTAAAGTTTATTTGACGTTTTCGAGAAAAATTAAATGATACTACAGTTGAAAGCTTTCATATAATTTCTCTAATCCAATAATATGTTGTTTAAAATAAAATAAAATTTTCTACCAAAAGCTCTATACGATATTTTCAAGAATGTAACAGATTCAACAAATCGCAGAATGTCTTTGGGAATTTCTAAGAAAATAAAACTTATTTAAAATTATCTTAAAAACTTTAAAATCAAAAGCACATAAAATTTGTTATAAGATTACTTGGTACACGAAGGCATAGCATAACAAGAAAAAAGTTATTCTTATACGGTTTATAGGGAGTTTTTTTTTTAAAAGATTACCTTTCCATGAGACCAATTTAATTTTAATATTTAATGTTAAATTCTTGCTGAAATCATATTTTATGTGTACATTATACCTGCTTAATTTATAGCATAATTTATTTGAAATTCAAAATGATTAGGCGATATTGACTGTATAACATTACTTAACTTTTCTTAAATTTTGTTTTAAAGAAATTAGCATGCCTGTAGAAAGGTTGGAATTCGCTTTTATCTAAAAAAGTCCTTGACTAGCAAGTGAAGACCCTATATCAGCAACCATGATGCTAGAATACTTGTGGCGTTCCAACTCTCATAATTGGTACTACACTTTTTATTTTTTCCATCGTGTTTATGCTGATGTGTTATCTAACGCGTTACATAGCAAACAGTGACGGTACGGTCGACAAAAACGATACGCTTTCAGTGGTGCCAAATGGTGTGAGTAACCCGTCCGAAAACAATATCACAATGTCGGCCGAAAAATTGCAATAAATAAGTGATTCGTGTGTCAAAAACTAGTCGAACTCGATTGGCTGAAACTCGATGGGGGTTTTTGGAAACTGGTGCTAGGCCATCGGTTGACAAATCACAACAACAGGTCTATTCAGTACAGACAAATGCTAGCACAAGAAATATCGCAACGAACACACCTTCTATAGTTGATTTCGAGGAAAAATTTACCAGATTTGAATCACGCATAATAAACCAAGTGTCTGACTATTCGCTCATCAACATTCGGCAACGTGTGTAGATGAAGTGAATTCTAGTCGCCTAGTAATCACCAAGAGAAACACAAAACGTTAATTTTTAATCGACGCTGGGGCGGATATTTCCGTAATACCACCGGATGTTAAAAATATTTCAAATGCCGAGGCTACATTTAATTTATTCTCAACATCAATCTCGGACTCAGGCGTGGAAATTCATTTTTTCGTGGAAATTCATTATCGCTGATGTTTCAATGCCAATCTTGCGAGCGGATTTTTTACGTAACACCGGAATCATTGTGGATATTAAAAAACGTCGAATTATATATCCCTTACAGTGTTGTCAAACTCATCATTATCAATCATTAACAAGGCTGACATAAGCCCACACATTTCGCGCTTATTGACTCAATACCATTCCATCACCCGGGAATTACTCAACACCGAACCGGTAAAGCACGGTGTGACTCTTTTTGGAAACCAGAGGTCCACCAATTTCGTGTAAAACACGCCGACTGGCTTCCGATAAATTACAAATAGCAAAAACGCATTTTGATAACATGCTGACACAGGGCATATGTCGCCCAAGCAGTAGCGCATGGTCCAGCCCACGGCACTTAATAAAAAAGAACAATGGCGAATGGCGTCCATGCGGAGTCTACCGCGTATTAAACCAGGTGACCATCCCAGATTGCTACCCTATTCCGCATCTGCTAGATTTTTCTTATCTAGCGGGTTTTCAAACATTTACTACCCTAGACCTAGTACGAGCATATCATCAGTTCCCAAGGAAACTCAAGGTTATCCCAAAAACGGTAAAAGCCACGCCTTTTGGACTGTATGAATTTGTTAAAATGACCTTCGGACTCCGAAACGTGGCGCAGTCATTTTAACGGTTGATGCATTCGGTATTGCGAGGATTACCCTACTGTTTTGCCTATCTAGACGACATCTTAATAGCGTCCGCTTCACGAGAAGATCATATAGCACATTTATCTACCGTTTTCCAACGATTGTCCAAGGCCGGACTTGTGATTAAAGTTGATAAGTGCGTCTTCGCTAGGGATGAAGTACATTTTTTGGCCAATAAAATAAATTCTCAAGGCATCCTGCCGCTTCTAAACGCGTTCAGGTAATTTCACAATTTCCGAGACCAGTGAATGTCCAGCAAATAAAGCAGTTCCTTGACATGGTAAATTTTTACCGCCGTTTTATTGCCGCAGCAGCTAGCGACCAGGCCATTCTGAACGATTTTTTAAAAGGTTATCGGAAAAACATCAAGGTCCTCATTGTATGGTCGGAACCAGCAACAAAATCTTTCGTTAACTGCCAGTCAAAGTTAGCGAAAGCTACGTCTCTGGCATACCCAGTAATGTAAGCAAAAATGTCGATCATGGTCGACGCATCAGATACCCCATTCGGAGCAGTTGTTCAACAATGGGTCAACCAAACATGGCAACCCTTAGGGTTTTTCTCCGTCCGATTAACCACAGCTCGACGTATCTAGGTATCAGGCATTTCTGGTACTTGGTTGAGAGACGTTGTTTTGCGCTATATACCAACCATAAGCCATTGACATTTGCCTTTAGACAAAATTTGGAAAAGGCGTTACCATGCCAAAGTCGCCATTTGGACTTTTTAAGGAAGTTCACGACCGACTTACAACAATGTCTGGGGTAAACAATGTCGTATCTGATACACTTTCACGTATCGATCAGATAGATTTACCCGAAACTATCGATTTCAATGCTATTGCAGAAGCACAGCTCACCGATCATGGGTTCACAAAGTTAGTCACGGACAGACAGTACAACGCTGAAGTTCAAAGAATTTCCACTCCAATTCAACTCGGTCAAAAGACCGAGTGATATATCAACAGGCAAACCTCGACCGTATATACCCTAACAATTTCGAACTAAGGTGTTTAATTCATACCATAACTTAGCACACCCGTGGTAAAGGCAGCTGTAAAATTGTTGACGGACCACGTTGTGTGGCCATCCATTAAAAAAGATGCCTTATGAGCCATGCTAAAGGCCGAAAATCTTCCGACATACCAGCTCAGCGACCGGGTCTTATAAAATCACGACCAAGTGATTTAGCGAAGTCCGCATGTTTCCAACATAAAGTGCCTTAAATTTTGTCACTATATAAATATACGCTACGTAATGTTTCATAATACGAACACCGCTGGAAAAAAGGACATTTAGCTTAACAGTTAAATCAAATATATCGGTAATTGCATTCAGTACTCAACATGTTGATTTTACTCAAAATGTTGCCAACAGTTGGCAGACCTGAATGCACCCATTATATTTCCTACATTAATCACATCACTAAATGTCCTACTTATTTACGGCTAAAGTTGTAAACAATGTGAGATAGTTAGACTAATTGGGTAAATCTGCTTCTAAAAGAATCTGCTTTAAACCAGGCTCACTTTATAAATATAAATTTGTTTACAAATTTTTAGGTTACTTACATTTTTGTAAAACATACAAGCTTGTCGATCTTCATCTTGCCCCTCCGGACAATCAATAAAACCGTCACACAAAACATGATCATCTATGCATCGATAACGTCCTTGACGATCTGGCGTTGGGCAGGCAAACCGTTCCATACCATCGACAGCTGGTGGGCATTCTATAAATAAAATCATAAACGAAAAAAATTAAATTATAATCTCTCTTGTAATAATAATTATGTTTATTAATTTTATATAAATTATTTCTCCGAATTGTGATGAAAAACCCTAATGATAAATTTTCTTTTATTTTTACTTAATGGGGGAAAACTTTTTCTTTGGTGTTTTCTTGTTTTTGTTTATCAAAAAACAATTATCCGGAAAAAATTAAACGAATTTTTATGTTTTTGTTGTTGGTTGGTGTATTTCATCTGGTTCTTTTGATTGTTATTAAATTATTGGCGTCAATTTAGTTCAGATTTTTTTTTGGGTTTTGTGGTTTTTCTGGTTTTTGTTCTTCGGATAAAATTCAAATTGAATTTATGAAAAGTTGTTCGAAACAGTACAGTATTGTTAAAAATTTAATTTGTGTTTAGTATGTGAATAAATCCGTTTATATATATATATATATATATATATATATATATATATATATATATATATATATATATATATATATATATATATATATATATATATATCAGTGACGAATCGTGACATTTAGAGTAATGGAAGCACAACTTATTTTAAATTCGAATCATATACCCTACAATCGGCAGCTTTAATGGGCAAAGCATTGTATGTAATAAGCGTGTAGAATAAGTCTTCAACATTACCGCTGCACCGACTTAGCTTTGACTTACTAAGTTATTGTTCAAGTTGAATTGTTCAACTAATGTAACGTAATATTATAGAAATTTATGATTTGTTATAAACATCCGTCATTTTTTTTCTCTCGCCCATAGATTTTTACTATCATCAGTTAAATGGGAACTACTATTTGCTCTATTTATTTTTTACTTATTCAAAGATAATTTTACAATTTTTATTTTATAATATTTTACAGTCCCAGAAATGTTCACCACATAATGACTATAAACAATTTGTAAAACATATCGGAAACTTTGTAAAGGAACTTTTTGGGATGAAATTCATCCATTTTAAAAAGCACCGATTCTGATAGTTCATCAGTCATTGCCATTCAAATATTAAATTTTTTTAAAAATTAATGAATTAAAAAACTTAAAATTTAAATTTTTTTATTACCAAACACATTACCATTTATATAAATTTTTTATAGCCATTCATCAACTTATATAACAAAATACTTAAATTTTTAGATGAACCACGGTTGAAAAGATAAGGAGCAATATTATTAAAAAATAATATAAATTATTTCTTCTTAGAAAATAACCACACCTTTTATAGAAGGTTTTTAAGCTTTTTTGAAGGAAGTAAACAAAAATTTACCTCTACTAATATATCTCTACTTAAAAATCTACGGATGGATGATACACCTAGATTCGCCTTTATGAGCTTGCCTTTGAGCATTTGATCAATCCAGCTTCTAAGTGCCACATCCACCCCCAAATTTGAAAGAGCCTGCGTGATCGATTCTGGTTTGATATTTTTAAAGGCCCCCTCAATATCACAAAAGGACACTAAAAAAAATTCCTTATATTCGAGGGATTTCACTATAGCACATAAGGGAATGGAGAGCAGTTTCCACTGATTTTCTGTTACTATATGCATGCTAAAACGTTGACATCTTTGCAGGCTCGATTGAGCTTTTGAACTAGGTCCTCTGTTTTTCTAGAATTTTCAAGAAATAAGAAGATAAACTAATAGATCTAAGGTCTTGGGGATTGCAATGAGAGTGTTTTCCCACCTTTAGTATAGAAATTACATTTACTTCAGTCCATTTCTTTGGAATGTGACATAGTTCGAGGGTACTTTTGAAAATCACCTCAAGACAGGGGATAGTTAAGTCAGTTGAAAGGCTTGAAATTGTTTACTGCAAACAAGATAGTTCTCCTATGGACAATTTTCCCCGCTAGGCCGGTAGCCTAATTAACCTTTGCCAAAATAGGAGGAGAAATGCATGCAACAACCCGGAAAATGATCTCCAGAAGAAGCTCCAAGGATTCCCTACTTGTCGTAGTCCATTGTCCATCCGGTCGTTGGAGATAACTTGAAATGACAGGACAAGTGGATAATATCTTACGTAGCCTAGCTGCTTCAAGCGACTCCTATATTTTATCACAAAAGAGTCTCCAGGAATTGGTTTTGGCACTTCTTAGTTTATATTTATACGCTTTGAAGACCTCCTTATAGGAGTCCCAGTCCATGTCAGTTTTTGTTCTCTTTGCAATTTTAAAGAGCCGCTTGCATTTTTAGAAAGTAATAAGACGGTTTAAAATATGAAGCAGACAGCAATCAATGCTTGGTAAAATAAGTTTTACAAATTTAACTGACATTTCATCAAACCCTATAGTATTTGATTTAATAAAATTAAAAGGTTCCATACAATCAACGATATCAATATTATCGTAACTAAAGGTTCCCCTAATAATCTTGAGTTAATTAGTTCCACAAAGTATCAGATTCTCCTAAATTTGCACCATTATTCGAAAAATATTTATTAAAGTCATTTGGCAAAAATTGAGCTGATCATGTATTTTTCGATGATGAAAAGAAATTAGCAGATTGTAGATTTGTCCAGAAAACTTTGGAAGGTAAGTATGGATTTAAAATAGCAGCAAAGTATAGAAAAGTATCAGGTGGATTATTAAAGGAATTAAGTATGTATGTTCCAATTTAAATGATCACGTTCATCAAACATATCTGGTTGCTTTACCCCACTGTTATCTTGAAATGAAAATGTAGGATTAGAAGAAAGTCATGATCACTAAATTCAACCGTTACCTGGTTGTGAAAAACAATTTTATGAAAATTTTACAATTTCATTAATGAGGATGAATGTAAATGAAAAACGATGTCCTTGGAACATCGAAAAAACCAAAACGTATGCCAAGCTGAAAATTCGTGTCCATAAGTTTAACTTGTATAATGTAAAAAGGTATTTAATTTTAGAATGAGCGAACTTTTTTGTAAGTCAAATACTCCTTTTAATCTGCTTTTGTAAATTAGCTTAATTTGAACGTTCAGCAAATTCAATTTTAAAAATTAAGAGAATTTGGTGCCAACATCCACACTTGTTTTTTTTAAATTTCTAATTTATCATCTTAAAATTTCTTAAAGATATTTTTTGTTTTTGAACAACTACTTTGGTTAGAGAGGGAACAAACATTTTTTTGTCTTAGCCAATGTTTTTTATGCATTATGTTTCAATTTGAAAAAATGATTGCACGAAAACCGAAATTTTTTTTTAGCAGAATATCAGATATTCCATTTTTAAAAGGTGTGAAAATAACGGAAAATCCAGGCAAATGACGAAAAAATATCTAACTTGTTTCCACGAACAATAAACGGGGTAAATTTACAATTTTTTTCAAAAATATTACAAGGTCTTTTTAATTTTTTCTTTTCCTTTTCAAGTGTGCAGGTGGTACTTTTCAAAATACATATACTTAAAAATACTAAAATTAACTTTGGAAGTTATAATTGCAATTATGGAAAAACAATTACAGCTACATTGGTGTTAGAGTTAAAAATTTAGATTGGTTTAAATTCCATCGATAATTTGTAAAATTGTTTAACGTAAAATATGGGGATAAAAATAGTATAAGTACAATTATTTGAATAAAACATTTGCTAAAATAATTTGCGTTCAAAATAAATACTAGATAATCTCATAAATTACCTTCCACGGCGATTAAAGGAAGTGTTTACCGATAAGGGTAGTAATAATTCTTACTAAAATAATTCGCAATGAATAATTTTATATATAATTCTTATCAATAAAAATAATGTGGTAGGCGCTACATATAAAATTAAATTGTAAAAAAACAATAGAAGACTATTATATTATTTATAAAATATTGCCCTAAAAACATGTTTTGGATTTATTTTCAATAGAAATATTTTTCTTATCCAATATAAATATAAACAACATATAAATATTAAAAAATTTATTCAAAATAATATTTTATTTTTAAATCTATATCTTCGGTTCGTGGTATTCTATATAAGAAAATAAAACCATTCAAACATATACCATATGGTTCGCCACATAAGTAATTGTTGTGCAGAATATTAAAGTTTTTAAAATTATGATAACGTAATGATATATTATTATATATGGCTCGTGTTATATTTTATTTAAATCGTATAACACAAAGCCAACCAAAACCACTGTACATTATCTATATATAATATATATATATATATATATATATATATATATATATATATATATATATATATATATATATATATATATATATATATATATATATATATATATATATATATATATATATATATATATATATATATATATTTATATATATATATATTAGGCCCCCACTGACATAATGATAAATGGATGTATATTTAAATGACGTAAATGCGCGGTTTTACATCACATTTATTTCCTATATATGTACAACATCAAAAATCCTGATTCTTCGAAAAAAAATATTATCTCACGTTTAACCCTTGAACTTTGATTTTATTTCAAATACACAATCATAATAATAATAATAATAATAATAATAGGAAGAAATCGTAAAAAGCTTTCCAATATATATAAAAACATGTTTTGTTGTTATTTCCATGACTTACGAAACTATATAAATATATTTATAATATATAATAAAACTTATATTTTTATTTTAAGACAACATCTTAACTACTCTACGTACATATAAACATAATCAAAAACTTTCGATTTATTAGTTAAGATAGATTTTATTCATACAACAAAAAAAAAAAAATGGAAAAACAGCTTTCATATACAAACTTTTTTTATACTTTTTTATTTCTATATTTAAAAAGATTATTGAATTAATTTTTAAAGTTTCTAAAGTTCTATACAATTTTCAATCTTGACGAAGTTAAAATTTTCTTTTTATTGAGTTTTTCTCGATTTTATTTAAAGATTACTGTTTTGAAATAAATAAATAAAATGTCTTATACTATATATATATTCATTTATAATTTATATATTGAGACCATAAGGGATTTAATTTTGATTTTTTTAAGCTAGTGAAATCTTTTATTACAAACTTATGTACTGACTGTAATTTTGTTAAAATTATATGTACACTATTTCAGATACAGAAAATAAATCAAATTATTACACTGACAACAACAACATTTTGATTGACAACAACAAAATGATATTTTAATTGCCATTGTCGACATTTAGGGGTATCTTATGTGTAGTAAAATGGAATTACGAAGTTACCGGGAAATGTTTGCAAAGGATTTGAAATGTATATATATGTTATGACAGTATTTGTACTAGGGAACAAAGCTTTTTATTAAGGTATCATTTATCATAATCGGACGACATCAATTTGATCAAATTCATCAATTTGAAAATCCCAAATATGGCAGTATTTACAAGTAAACATGTGGATTAGGATCTTATTGATTTAGCTGAAAATACGCTGTAAATGAAGGAAGTGGAACATGATTTTCCTTATTTGAAAATTTCTTTTTTGAAAATGTATACCCTTTTTCATTTTGTTTTTGTGTATAGATCAGTTTCTAAAAACGGTATTGAGATTTTACGGCAGTTAAAATAAGCCATATTGGTTCGTAATACACATTCATTTCGCATGGTCAAACCTTTTGATAATATTTTGAATATATTTGATTGCTTTCACAGTGGATCACTTAATTAACATGATCAGTATATTTCCTTTACAAAAAGTATTAAAAGGTTCAATTCAACTATAGTATCAACTGGTATTTGGTTTCTTTGACCTTGATTATCATTCGAATTAACATTTCTTAACAAACAGGTGAAATATATACGACAAAATTATTAAATACAAAACAGTTAGCCTAGACAGATTGACAATAATTTAAACTACGATATACAGGTAATATTAAGAAGGCAAACCAAGATCTACAAATAAACAACAATAGAAAATAAACAACAAACTCATTCTATTGTAGAGAAAATACTGATTCTGCGGGCATATCGAATATTAGCAAAATGTATAAACGCGAACTAAGCCTTTCGAATCCTTTAGGTAAACTAACTATATTTAGTTGAAAGTTGTTAATTGAAAAATTACCTATTTTTAAAAATATGTGGGGTTTTATGTAACCCCATGTAACAAATTCGTCTTTCGACAGCCATAATTAGAGGTCATAAAAAAATTGAATATGGTTTTGACGAACGGTTCCGCAAGCTTTGATGTTCCCTTTTGCTTTTTGAGTTAAACTCGCATTCGGATCTTTTGAAATTTTCCGTACTAATGAGAAATCATCAATCCATTCAAATTACTTCCCATAGTTGCACTTTTTTCCCCACTGAGCTGGCTTGCCTTTCACATATAGTTTAAGGTGATTTTGATCCGTGAATTTAATTATGTGTTCATCTATATAGACTACTGGTGGGATAGGGAGTATGTGGCTTGATATACACTTTTGAAATGTTCAATTAGCGGCCAAACATTCTTCGCTCGAATATGATCACTTGTATCTACAAACTGTACATTTTGTTGAATTCCAAAAAATTAATCTCGGGTCATCTAGATCGTTGGACCAATTAAATGTTGAAACGTAGCCAACGTCTACCAGTTGTGTATAATTTCAGCATCTTGATGAGTTTATTTTTAGTAAGTTTGCTCGATAATTCGAAAGCCTCCTCAATAATAATTTACTTTCCAGATTTAATTGCTTTTAAATCGTCTTTAATAAACGTGATGTCTTCATTATATAGAGGTAAATCACCTTCATTATCTCTACTATCTACCTCTTCCATATGCGTAATCTTATCCCGTTCTTATTTCAAACAAAAACGTTTTTGACTCAATCTTCCAAGAAAATTATATTACGTATAATCACGTATCGCCGATGGGGTTACATAAGACCTCAAATCACGATTTAACCACTAGTAACCGTAATTAAATTAATAATGTAATTGATTTATAATAAAATTGTTGGGATACTAATCTAAACACTTTGTTTCGATTCAATGAATATAATGGTAACATAAAACAGTGGCAGTTAACGCTAAAAATACGTTTTGGAGATCAACATGCTATCTGTGGCAGGTGAAGCATCTAAATACGATTTCACTCTGAAGGCTTAAAACTGGTGAAACTAACTGCCAAGTGTCAAGTTATCTTAACTGAACTTAGCAATAAAGCCCATACTTAATATATGTTTACCCTTCCATAATGATTTTTGTTGATGTGGCAGAAACCGGTAAAACATTTTGTAACAAATATTTTAAAAGAATGCAGATTAAAAACCTTTCTTATTGCCTTTGCTGGCATTGCCAAGATTTGAAACCAATAAACACATGTTGCAAAAGAATGAAATCAGAACAAGCTGACGCCACTAAACAGATCAGAGCTAATGTGAAATAAATTTGTATTGGCATACAAAAACTGCAAGCTTTTGTATGGTTTTTGCTCCTAGTTTCTTTTTTTTTATAATAGCGGTGTTTGATATTGCTTCCAATATTTGGTTGAGTGCAACTAGTTAATTCAATTACCAAAACAGCTTACAGTTAATAAACCATTCTATATTGAATACTATTTGTACCACTTTTTTTAACTGGCTTTTGGAAGCTTAATATTTGAATATTATACAGCTTTATGATATACATATATTTAGCATGAGTATATAATTTACTGTTATTAATACGCTGATATGCAAAAAAAAAATTACAGATTAATATCATTATTAATTTAATACCAAAACCATGAAAATCCTGATAAAAATTATCACACTAATGCATTAAAATAACCATTAAATCCAAAATTTCCACCACTTCCTTGCGGTTTTACAAAATACCAAAAATTATTCGCCCAACACCCCATAAAATTAAAAATATTATTTTCCCCAAGTCCAAAAATAGATATGCAACATGTTATTTTATAATGTTGCTGTTAAGCTTTTTTTTTTGTTTAAAGTTATTTTAAAAACTATGCAGTGCATGTACAAGTATATATACATTTTCCTTATATAAAATTTTCGATGTTATTTTGGTTTTTAAACACAACAATATATAATTTAAATTTTCATATTTTTGTGATAAACTTACGTACGTACGTAAGCAGCAAAAAAAAAAAACTAGCAAAAAAAAGAAGCAACACAAGAAAAAAAAACAGCAACAAAGCACAAAAGTTAAAATTAAGGAGTAATAATCACGCGATATAAGAAAAAAGAAGTAAAATACTTTTGTCACGCTAATCAAAAGAATTATAACTTAGTTTTGTTAAAGTATATATACAAAATAACAAAATAACAAAAAACAAAAGTTTATAACTTAAAGCTTTCGCTTCAATGTATATTTATGCATATAGCCCAACAGAAATAACAAGAAAAAAGTTTAATTATCTTTAATTATCTTATATATACCATCGATACGTATATATATATATATTACAAGAAAGTTTTGTTTTTATTCTATAGCATTACAGTTAAATACGTAGACATTTTGTTTAAGGTAATTAAAACGGTGGTAATTGGTAAGAAAATAAAAACTAACCTAAAAAATTTGCAATCATAATTTATTAGTTTGTGTTCATTTTTTTTTATGTATATACTTTGCTGACGACCGAAAGTTATTTTAATTTATGATCAATCACTTTGAAAATTATCTTTCGTGCGACATTCCCAAAATAAATTTTTGACATTTTACCTATTATAGTAACTTAATATTAATGAGGGGTGGGTAAACAGTTTTAAAGGTTCTTAAACTCAATAGTTTGTATAGGTTAGGCAAATAAATTGATATCATTTAACAAGGGCTGTAAATTTAAGAGTCATTCCACGATAGCCCTAGGACATATAACAAAACTTGTGCCACTAGAACTAATGGTGCCGATAAAAATCGTGATAAGAAATACATTTAAATTTAAAATAAAATTATACGTGATTTGAATTTTAAAATCAAATTGGGCAAGACATTTTCGTAAAAACTTACTTTAATCATTTATTAATCTACGAACTTGAAAATCACCTAAACCCATCAATTTCAACTTAACGTATATAATCTACAATTAATTATGAAACGTAAACGTGACTTTTAACATTGCAGGTTTTACTGAAATTTTTTAATGATTTTAATTATCAAAAAAAGCAATAAAACAATAATTAAAAGAGGTCAGCTTACGTACAATTGAATTGAAATTGATTTAAGCGCGCACATAGTTGATACCAAAAGCGATTAAATTAAAGATAATGAAACTGAATTTATTACGTGATATTTCAAATATATATCATTATCCAGACAAATATTTTGAAACGTGACTATTTTATATTTGACTAAAGTTCAACTTGTTAAAAGCGTTATATATAAGATAAGCTATATACAAGTCTAACTTTTTAGTATTTGTTACAGATTTACCTATAAATATATAACGCTGGAAATCAACTTAAATTATTTTTATATTTTGTACTGTTCTAGCTTATAAATGAAATACTAGTAGAGTTTGGTGTAAAATGACCAAAAGAGCTCGTATATAAGCAGATGTTAAAAAAATAATTTGGCTCGATTCCCATAATATACTAAATTCATTGAACAAAAAACTATATAGATGAAATAACAGTAATACACTCGAGAGAAATTCAATAAATAAATATAAATGAAAAATATTCAATATATAATAAATATTCAATTTTAATAATATTTATTTAAAATAAATAAATATATATTTTATATTTCGAATACGTTTTTAATTTATAATGAAATTGAAAAATTTATAGAAATAATCATTGACAACAACAACATTTTGTTGACAACAACAAATTCAATTGATTTGCACAGTTCAACATTTAGGGGTAATATATGATTTTCATTCATAGTTGGTTAATATTGAAAATGGTATTTAACGTATAAATTGTATTAAAATTCAGATTAAGCTTTAGTAACAATGTATGTTTTACTCGTGGGATTTTATGGGATAGCATAAATCGTGCAAATTAGTCTGTATATACAGACAATTTTGTCGGAGAGTTTGGTCATTTTGCTCTATTGTTTACTGTTTGCTCATGAAGATTACAATTATTTTACTTTATGGACAACTATAGCTGCTTATTCTTTTTGTTTCATGCTCTTACAAAGTTTGTCCCGTTGTCACTTTAGAGTAGTTTCTCTTGTTGCTGCAAAGAATTTATATTTTACTAGAAAGGTGGTACAATACTCGATAAATACATTAGTAATAGCAAATTATGTTAGGAACACTCTTGGACGAACGCTAATATATATGAAAAAATCAAATAAAAATAACTTTAATTGGTTGAAAAAACCTACTGTCTAAAAGGTCTATTGCACTACGTTTTTTCCTTGACAACGATAGAGAAATCAAATCCACTGTTGTGAAGTTTGAAAATAAGTTTTGCTTTTTACGCATGTAGACTACAAAAATGTACATGTTAATCTTTGCAACTATTTAAATAGATAAAAACCACAAGCTCATGCAATTTTATAGCATACTTGATTTCAGGACATTATTTAGTATTTTTTTTATATTTACACTTAAGTCCAGCTCAAAGTTTTAGTTCCATAACACAAAAAGTATATATGATATCTAAACTCAGAGTTCGAAATCAAAAATTATAACCTTAGAAAGCTTTTAAAACAATTAAGTTATAATAAGTCTATAGTTTTATATAACTTTAATACACTTTTAAATTTAAACTATATTCCCAAAGTTTTTGCTAGCTTTTACTTTATCAACTTTTTTTAGCTGTAAACATTATTCTGTATTATATTTTGGATAATAGTATATGTCGTATCATAGCAGTTCTAACCATTGATTTATAATTTGTTAGAAAAGTTTTAAATTAAATAACACATTTTGCTTTGGAATTGAAAAAAAAAACTTTAAAATGTTGGAGTGTGGACACAAAAATGGTATAAACTTTTTTGACGTATATTTATTAAATTATGGTCAAAAAAATGTATCGTAATTTATATTTCATGAATATTGTGACTTTGGAAATATAAGCAAGTCTCATACTAACTGAGGAAAACTTTAAAATTGATTTTAAGAGCTTATTGGTACTAAAAAGTTTATAATCTTGGATCATCGCAAAATATGAAAATCTTTAAAACCGTCATTTTTTAATATTTCATCAATTAGCTTGAATTCGCTTAATCAAGATTTTTGTATTAATTTTAGACACTTAGAAAAGTTAATTTTAGAATAGTCAACCCGTTTTCTAGGTCAAGTACCCATCACCATCGAAAATAATTTCTGCACACCTACTAAACGGTGGATTTCTCGGAATTCACACAACCAAGAAACTAGTGATGGTTGTGCAAAATTAATTCTGCCACTTAAAATTTAAATAAATATACCCTAATGTATCTCTTTCGGCTGCACATATAATACAGTTTATTTGTTGCACTTTTAATAACTCACCCAGACTTTCATACTTTCTGAACCAGATAGACTTATATATGTTTAATATACGTGTTTTCTCCTCGATTATCAGGTACAAATTAAATTGAACCTAAGCCGACTGAAATTTCGTTATAAAATTTATCTATCGAAATGACCCACATTTATCGGATTTATACAAATTATTTGATCACTCTTTTATTTAACAACCTTTAAAACGAATTAAAATACCCTAAATTTAATTAAGTTAACATTTTGTGGCAAAAAAATCAATTTTTGATGAGTTTCTTGGGTTTTATATTTTCTCTATTTCGTTTTATGGTTTTTAAATATTTTATCTCATTTTTTAGTCAAGAACTGAACTATCCTTTGTTATATATAAGTGAAGAAGGAAATTTAAAACAAATTTTAAATTATAAAGAAATTAAAATTGTATCTTGGAGTTTTTCAAGATGTATGAATTAAAATACTCGGGTACTTGGAAATCATATATGAACCTGTATGGTGTATTCGGTGTTAGATCTAGATTCAGAGATGAGATATAGCCCGTAAAATGTCATTAAATAGCCCACATACCATATCATATGTCAAAATAATTAAAAATCAATATTTAAAACTTCTGTTCATATAAGTATTCAAAAAAATGTATAAATCATGTCCTATTTAATTCCAAGAAGTTGACGAACTTTATTTTCATTGTTAAAATGTTTGGTAAAACAATCAAAACTTTTGATATTCTATTTAATAATACCGACCTAAACCATTAAAATTTATCCCATAGAGCTTTACATATACGCTTTTTATCACACAAAAATAATCTTAAGTGGTTTAGATTGAAAGCTCTGCATACATAAAAGATTTATATAACAAAAAAAAATATGTCAACTCAAATAAAAATGCTAATAAACTCATTCCGTTTCTAATTTATTTTACTTAAAGCTATATCATAATGATAATAAAGCTTTTCGATTTGGTCATCGTTCCCATTTATTAAGAACAAAAAAAAAATAATGTAGAAATGAGAACAATCGACGTACTGACATATAAGAACTGATATGAATATCAATCAAAATGATGTTAACGTCTTGGAGCTTGGAGGTCGTATCTTTTATATGGTTATGTGTTTTGTATCCATATTATAACAAGTTGAAGTTTCAAATATTAAACAACGAAAGAAATCCATTTAAATTTTTATAAACTTGTGTGTAAAGTATTAAACGGATGGATACGATGTTTAGAAGTGATATTTATCTACAATACCGCAGGTATATGACTAAAAAAAATGGGTGTCCTTCTCATGTTACACAAAACTACACATATAACACAATTCTTGGAGACAATAATAAAAAAAAAAAAAAATAAAAGTATATTAATAGCATAATTAAAAGGGTAATTTAGTTACTTAAGTTTTTTGTGTTGTTGAAAGAAAATATCTTTGCTCTTTCAAATATCTTTTGCACATAATTAGTCAGTTAAATAATATATAATATCGCTGACAAACTAAGGATTAGCTAAGTGTGATTAGTGGTTTTTCGAGATTAGCTGTTGTGTGTCTAGTTCGAGATTAACTAATCTCGTTGTATTTCGAGAATGGTGACTAAGCGCGAATCGAGATTTGTTCATCTCGAGCATTGTATAGATTAGATATACAGCGAAATAGATATACCCTTTTAACAGGCCCTATTTACATCATATTAACAACTGGTAAAGTAAACGTTTCATAAATATTAAATTTCGATCTTCAAGCGATTTTAAGTATTAATTCATAACGACAAGATAAGCTATTTGGTTATATTGAATTGCCGCCATTAATCTGTCTGTAAGTTTCTCACTAACCCTACCAATAACTAAAAATGTTACCATCTCTAGCTATCTAACTACATTAAGACAGCCTAACGGAAAGATGTCCAACAAATTGAAGCAAAAGTTCAATGAGCAAAACTACTTGCTGGAATCTTGTTCGAAACAAGTGATTTCAACGAAAAAACTTTATAATTTATTTTCAAACTTCTTCAAAATTTAAATGGCTGTAACTCCGTTAATAATAGGTTTAAAGAGTTTGTTTTTATTTAAAGTGTATACTTTTGATATTTCTAGATTGAGAAACATACGTTAAAATTTTGTAATTTTTTCGATAAAAAAAAAATCCAAATTTATACAGTTTGTAATCTGTAAAGGTTCCAAAAAGGTATTTGGTTATAATTAAACAATTTACTCTGTTATTTATATCTTTCAAAAACTACTTTAGTAAAATTGGCTGATTCTTTAATAACTGTCGAAATGTCGAGAAATACACTGTTAAAAATAAATTGTTGAGGTGTATTTCTGTTAAAAGCGAAATTCAGCCTCTAGAAATAGATTTAATAATAAATAACTGAAACTCTTAAAAGTGTAATGACGATGAAACCTATACTTGTACTGTGTGGCAGCAAGTATTATCTATTGTGGGTGATTTGTTCCTTCTATTCTTACCTGCATTTTTTAAACCACTCCTTTCAAGTACTCTCAGCTTTATGAAATGTGATGAAAAAGTTCAAATTACTTTTGGGGATTTTTTGGTTTTGTTTGCCCAATTGCGAGTTATTGTGCTCTCCCAAATGTTCCAAATTTTAGTTATACTAGCTATACTAGTAAGGGTTTTTGTTAGTGAAATAATCTGTGTTGTCTTATCACTAAAAATAAGATAATGCTTATCAAACAGAAAATGCCAAGCTTTTACAGCCGAACTTATCATAACAATTAGCTCAGCTGATTTATACATACAATCCAGTTAAACCATACGGAAATCAAATTTTTTTACCACTACGATATTCATGAGTTTTCGTTCAGTAAAAGTGCTATTATTATAAGCTGGCACAATATGGTTGACAAGATATGAAGAAAACTATGTATTTATTTTCTATACCTCTAAAACCAATATTTGAAACAAAAGATAGAAGAAAACCAAAATCAACCATAGTTAAAAAGCTTTGGTAGATTTAACCAAACCTTGTACAGACTTTACTTCGGTTTAGTCCATCACGATTTTTTTTTAAATCCATCAAAGTCGGTTATGTAGTAAAATTACAGAAAACTGTTTTGGTCGAAACCAGTTTTCTATAAAAAAATAATTCTCTAGTATAGTGATTTTTATTTTCACTAAAATTTGTTTTTCTTCTGTCATTCACTTACACGATCATTTTACAGTAGAGTTGGCATTTTGAACAAATTTTGGTGACAAATAAACTGGCTATACTAGTAAGGTTTTCTGCTGGAGAAATAAGATCTGTGTTTTTTTACATAAAGTTTGTAAACAGATATTTGTTAATTAAAAAATATGCAAATAACCCTACATTTATATTCTTAAATGTGCCCTGTTAAATTCCTAAATATTAATGTCTTAAAATTGTTCATATTATAGCAACTTTAGCAAGGTTTTCTGCTAGCGAAGTAGTTTATGAGTGTGTTTGTGACTTGATTTATATATATATATATATATATATATATATATATATATATATATATATATATATATATATATATATATATATATATATATTCATTAGACATAAATTAAATAAATCAATTTTTTAATTTACAAAAACTCATTTTACAAAATCAACAGAAGTTTTGTTGCTACAGGATACTAATGGCATGTGGAGGATATATTATGATTAATTTGGTACCGTTTTTTTCGGTATTAAAATAAAATTTGTCTAAGCAGCGTGGGAGCCCATTTTGCTTTTCTAGCAAATTGGTATACATACCATTCATGTTTGATTAAATTCATTAGAAACTCCCAAAAAAATAAACAATTTTTTATTCTTCAGTTAGCAACTGCACTTACCAAAATGTTGAATATATATTTATAATGTATGGAGGATGATGTGTTTTTTTTTTAAAAATTACCTAGAAAGAAATAAAAAAAAAAATAAAAAATTAATGTTTACATTAAAATTAATGTTGTTCTTAGATTAACGCAAATATTTTGGCAAAAAAAATTTATTTAAATTTTTACAAATACGTTTCATTTTATTCATAAGATGTTAAATTTATTCAACGCTGACTAATTTTGAATTTTAAAATATTTTCAAGTTTTAAATTTTTTTTTTATGTTTTTGTGATAGCAAAGAATGAGCTTCCATCATCTTATATTTTTAGTTTATTTTGTATTATTATAAATTAAAACGTATTTTGATCAATTGTTTTTAAAATATAATTTTATCAAAGTTTTTAACTTTCGAAATAGTTTGGTATAAATTTAGAGATGATATTCTGAAAACAAGTTCCACTGAATATATCAACGCAATCTGAATCATCGCTGAACAACCTACTAAATGGCATTCTGTACTATATGATTGTATGAATAGAATTGTTCACTGGAAATTCTTTTGCTCTTCATCGATTTTGCAATATGGCAGATATTCTGTCAAAAATATTTTGAAAAAAAATTAATTTAAAAAAAAAATATAATTTGCGATAAAAAGTTAATTTGCTAGCTCATCTAGATAAAGCAAAGTGCCCAAAGCAAAATAGAAAACTTCACAAATATAAAATATGTCCCAAAATTAACGCAATTGCTGTTTGGTACTGAAGTTTATACCATGTAGCTTAGCACCTTGTGAAAGCTTGTATCCTTGCTCGTTGTCCGTTAAAGTGCACTAGAAAAGAGTTTGATTGGAAAACTTGTGTCTCTTGTATTTTGCTGGATACCTTTATTTAGATGCACTAGTAGAAGTTTTAAGTGAAAATTTTCTTTTCCTCGATTTCTTGAAAAGTATTAATTTTGCAGGATGTTTTTTGGTTTGCCAATGAAGGAAATTTTTATTAGTTGCATAAAAACAATCATTGAATATGAGTCATTGAATATGTTTAGTGGTAAATTGGCGATGAAAGTAATTTGTTTAAAAAACGGATAACGCACATTGACGAAGCGTTGGTATAAGACCGTTGGAAACGTTTACTAAGAGGAACTGCTGAAACTAGTTTAAAAAATTACAACCAGAGGAATCCCATAAAAAGTTACTTGATGCTTCAGTTACTCAAAGATGCATCAATTATATTGTACTGTTGTCTGAACTGACGAAATTTTGGATTTGGCACGTAATATGACCATATTGTACGGTGCAAAATGGTAAACCAAAATTAAAAATTTAAAATAAAATTCTTCTCATAAAAATCAGTAATCATTTAGACGGGTCCAATGAAACGAGTAAAGTTGTAATGGATATGGTTAGACTGAGCATGAACGTAGAAACTAAACACATAGGCTATTCACAAATAACTAACCAATAATCAAAAATCTGATTCTTTGGCAAAACACTTGTTGCTGACTTGCCAAATTACCTTAACAATTTATTTTAGCGAGGAATAGAAATGTAATCATTCCAACTGTTAGAGATGTTAAAATGAAATCGCCTAAAAAACCTGGACTAACAAACAAAGAATTAAGCAAAAAGTAGCTTATTTCTTTGGTCCCAATCGAAACGGCTTACGACAAAAACGGTGCAGAGCTACTACAACAATTCAGAGGGAAACCTGAAAAACTACACCTTGAAAAGGCAGCATAAATGCAATGGTTCATATGAGGTTGCAAATCCTAGAGAAAATAACTGATACAATGTAAGACGAGTAGGTTAACACGAAGGACCTATTTTTACGAAGGACCTATTTGTAAATGCCAATGGTGAACATGTTTTTTCTGAAAGTATGTGAAGAAGGTTGTTTAGGCACACGTATAAATATATATATATATATATATATATATATATATATATATATATATATATATATATATATTTATATATATATATATATATATATATATATATATATATATATATATATATATATATATATATATATATATATATATTTATATATAAATATATATATATATATATATATATATATATATATATATATATATATATATATATATATATATTTATACGTGTGCCTAAACAACCTTCTTCACATACTTTCAGAAAAAACATGTTCACCATTGGCATTTACAAATTACAAAGCAGGCTGTGTAATTTTAAACAAAATTAAGTAATTTGTTATTGTTAAAAATCAGTCGTCCAAAATCATCCAATCAAGAGATAGGTTGTAAACAAATTGTGCAATTTTATTTGAAAAATCTACTGCTTTAATTCGATTTATGGAGACTCTACGTGTCTATAAAAAATTTGGAACCAGTATATCGAGCCATATATTTATAAAAAATAGGAAACTAAAATAATCCGGGCTCTAAAAACAATCTAAACCTATCTCTGAGGGATTTGGCGAAAAAAAAGTTGGATTAAAAATAGTTGTGATTTTCGATCATTCAGCAAATTCAAAGTACGTTGGCGTGAAAATAAACATCACGCTACGGCAACCCGATGAAGCTGAATACTTTACAACATTTTGATGGACAAACAAAATGATTGTTTGGTAATCGATGACGAAAACTACGTTAAAGCTGATTACAAATCTTTGCCAGTCAATTAACATTATTGTGGAAATGATAAAGTGAAAATTTTATATTATCAAACATGAACAGTTTCCGGAAATAATTGGTTTGGTATGCTACTTGCAAATATAGCGCTAGAAGTGCTTCATACATCACGCAAGGATGCACCTGATTATTTGCTTGATCTATAGAGACATCTCATTACCCTAAAAAACATTGGAATGGTACAACACCAAAAACGTGTGTATTGTTTCCAAATTATTCAATTCGCACAACTGTCCTTAATCTTGTCCAGACGAACGATGCTGGGCAATAATGAAAACGAAATTGAAGAAGACTCAAAAGGCAGCAAAGGATATGAAAGATTTAAAAAAAGTGGATGAAAAGAACGAGCGAGCAGATTACATATTTTGTGATCCAATGAAAGTCAAGAACGTCTGAGATTCAGCGCGAATCGACACCTAAAAAAACAGAACAACAAGAAGATCAACGTCAACTGAAATAGGTTATATAAGTTATAATGATGTACTATTTGGTAAGATGGATTCAATTGGTAGTCATTGCCATGAAAAAAATGAGTTAAAAAAGTATGGGGACTTGATTATGCTATTAGAAAAATAGTACACTTTTCAACCATTTCCTCGACACCTAAGTTTAATTAGCAAGTTTAATGGCAGATCTACCAATACATTGTAAGTTTGCTCGCAACTGTTGGTAACAATCTCTATAGTTACTACAAATTTAATTTGTTTCGGATGCTGATCAATTATCACTTCGCTCATATTGCCTTAAACAAGATTTGATGGCATGACTTTAAAAATGCTTGCAATAAAAGAACTGCTACATCCAAAGTTTTAAATATAATTTTGAAAATAGACGCAGAGGAAGAACTAATCAAAGTTTTGTAATAATATCCTTACTACAAACAAAGGAACCAAGAGACATTGCGTCCAGCATTGCCGAGACGGATAGTAAAGTCTGAATAGACACGATGACATTTTAAGAGTTTTCACCCTCAATTGTATTGACGGTAACATTTTGTCACTTTTAATAGATGTAAGTGTATTTCAAGGTATGTGGATTTTCTCCACTCTACATTTTGTAATTTCGCATATTGAAGAAAGGATAACTTATGCCACTAGTGATATAATTTCGAGTATATGGGCACAAAAGCAGATTTGAATGAAACGCAATCTAGAAATGCATTTTCATACTTTATCGAGTAGTTGCGGTCGTATATTGGAAATGACTCGGCGAATATTGGCTTTCAAATGATGCAACTTTTTTTGTTTACCGGCAAATACCAGTGTCTTCATTGCTTTAAAGAAAGTAATCCATAAGAGTGAAATAACAGGTGTCGTGGAGATGAAACTGGATATTGTAAGCTTGTAAAACAAAATCTTTTCGCAAAATCTTCCACAAAGTGGGTGGACACCCACTATTTAATTGCATGATGGCAAATCGACTAGAAACATTGTTGCCAATTTAAAAACAAAACCTGGAAAAACACCCTTCATATATTATACATTCAAATTCAAATATTGAGCTTAATTAGGGACTAAAATTGTTAGGTATATTGCAAAACTATACGTGCTGTTTCCTAATAACTTAAGGTGTGCATGTTGTGATGAAAATTGTAATATTTTTATTTTCCAATTTTAAAAATTGCAAGTATATATTACACGAAATAATAAATCTTATTTTCTTGACATCATTTTCTAAAATATTGAAAACTCGTTTTATCATCTTACCCCTGCCAACTTACCAAAGATTGAATTTTTCAATATATAAAAACAATTGGGAAAGCAGAAGGGATTGAAATTCTTAAATAGGATTTTATGTAAGAGAAATTCATAAAAAAATTAATGATTCGTTTTTAAAATTATTAAACTTTCCACTAATTTCGATTTTATCGATTATTGAATAGACAAAGAAAACTAAATACCCATAAGGAAAATCCCAAATCCACACCTGATTTTCCAACAGCTATATACATAAATTTTGTTTACTCGTATATGCACATCCAAATGGAACAACATAAAAATAATCATAAAAAAATGCTTCCTGTACCAAAATCTGTATTTGAGTGTGTAAGTTTTTGGTACACAAACATCTTTTTAACTATGTTTTTCTTTTGTATACATATATAAGTCTAAAATGACGGAAATAATCGCCAAAAATACATACACACATACACACGAAAAAAAGTGTAGGAAAAACGAAAGAAAATTGCATTTTGAAATAAGGTTATTGAAGAGCACTCACCTTCGTACACGTTTTGAAATCTGACAAACAACAAATTTTTTTTTCTATATTTGTATGCATTTTTTATTTTTCATCTTATATACTAACTGGTATATATATCACTATATATATAATTTAAACATATAAGTACATGACATATAATTTTTGAGATATAGCGAGTGCGGCTATGTACACATATATGTTCGGTACGTTTGATCTTGGAAAAAAT
This sequence comes from Tipula confusa, assembly GCA_963556175.1. Classification (NCBI taxonomy): domain Eukaryota; kingdom Metazoa; phylum Arthropoda; class Insecta; order Diptera; family Tipulidae; genus Tipula; species Tipula confusa. The sequence goes on from OY744476.1 coordinate 72,031,962, forward strand.
TGTACAGTGCAAAAAGGTTTTGAAAAGAAACGAAACGAACGAAGAAACAACTAAGTGAAAATTTTCTATGAATAAATTATGTATCCATTTCTTGTTGTTGCTTCTGTTGTAAAAGTTTGCTGGCATTTTCATTTCTATATACTATACATATATATGTATTATGTCTTGTGTTGCTAAATTAAAAACAAAAAAACATTTTTATGAGATTTGTCTAGGAATAGAAATTATTTTCGGTATTCGAGCCCTGATAATGCCCGTAAAGTGAGAGAGCCAACAAAAAAATCAATTAAATTTTAATTTCGTAGACTTTTTAGTTGCTGTTTGTTCGTATATAAGTGAAGAGAAAATGTTAAACGGAAATCAATGTATAGGTATTAAAAATTAATGCGGAATTAGAGGTAAATAAAAGGTTCGAAATACGATTTTGGTATTATCCTAACTGAGTTTGACGTTCAAAGTTATGTTTAAATCCGATTCCAATGATTAGATTGATGCTAATATGTAATTCGTTAATCTAGGTCAATTTGTGAAAATAGAATCGTTATAATTAATTAAGATTCGTATACCAAATGAATAAAACACCCGAAAAACAAAATAATTAATTCTAAGAATAATAAAATTATACAACCCGCGCGTTTTCCTTTTGCCAGTACACTATACGTACCTAATCAGCTCATATTTTTTTTATACGTAAATCAGATTTCCTAATGTTCTTTGATGGCATTACCATATAATTTTTTGTTGTTATCGTATGGTGTACCTCTTAAGTTACATGTTCCCGAAAAAATGATTTCACCTTAAAATATTTTATTTGTAGTAAATCTTGGAAAACCAAGCGCCAACATTAATAAAACTTATGTAGGTACACATAAATTTTTCATATACATTTATAAGAATCCTGAATATACAATAAAAAAAATATCCGCAACATCACAATTCCTATACAGAGGTGGAGCACAACATTTATAATAATATTACATGACACACATTTTCTACCTTGCGCGATTTTTATTTTTCCATTTCAATTTCCTCAAAAATTACAATCAACTTACTCATCCATACAATTTTTTATTTTTTTTTATAATTTTATTATTACAATTAAGTTATGTTTTTATTATTATGATTATGATTATTATTAACAATGGGCTACACCCAATTCTAATGAAAAAAAAAAAAAAAATGAAAATATTATGTTTCATTTTTCCTGTTAAATATGGAAATTATTTCATCAATTAATGAAAGCTTTCAAGTGGAAATTAATTTTAATTTTTTTTTTGCGCTAGGCTTCATGGAAGTTATTATTTTACGAAGGTGTTGTATACGATTATTATCGTTTCTATGGGGTTTTTATGAAAAAATGATGAAAAGGTCATCATTAAATTTCAATCGAAGAAGAAGAAGAAGAAGAAGTGTTTTTTCCGTTCGATCATTAAAATTAATTATTTTATAAAAGTTTAAATGGTGTTAAGAAAAAATGTTAAGTCTAAGGTGGTTCTGGTTTTTCGATTAATTGAAAACTTTCAACAGACAATAAAAGGAATTTTTAATGTTTTAAAACTTCAAAAGCTTTGTGTGTACATCAGAATTTACTTTTACTCTTGAGTATTTCACCGCATTATCATTGGCTTGTCCCGCTAATACCCATGTAGAAGTTTTGTTTGTTTATTTCTATGCAATCTGTTTTGGGGCCGAAGCTCTCCCAACTCTTTCGCGGTTAATTAACGTCCTACTTTACGCCATTACTAGCCAAATCGAGGACGCGCGAATACAGGTTCACGTTTTTCAAATATCCATCTGCACATTGCATTGCTCCAGCCAGCCTGTACTGGCATGGATGATGGTTCGGCCCATGAATTCTGCACTCCAACAGGAGGTCATAGTTGTGTTCATCGTCATCACCGATCGTAATCAAGTGATGAAAAATCCCTTTTGCAAACCTCCCCCATTGGGATTCAAACCCGGTACTTCCCGTCCCAAACAACGCAGCTTTAACCACTGCGCCAATTGCTCGCTATGTAGAAGTTTGTCTAGTTCAATCGAGCGGCTCTACAGGTGGCGGATAGAGGAAAGCACACCAATATGACAGGTATCGGGGAAATTAAATACTCGGAGTGGACCAATATTTGTCACACACAAGTTGAGGTGATACAGCCAGTATACGCCGAAAGCTGAGTTAAAATTAGATGGCTTAAAAACATAGTCTTGCTGTAGTAAAGCAAAGCGCTGTCTTATAAGTGCCGGTTATTTCTCGTGCAACTCTTGGGATTAAAAATGAACTAAAAACATTAGAAAAAACCTATACACCAAGCTTGAAAATGTCACTACAGCGGATTTCCAACAGAGCTGTAAAGTAGAGCAAGCTAAAGACAAGCAAAATTTTAAAAGTAACACAAGAATGCATTCAAGCGCAGATCAACCACGCGGGGTCATGCTACTAGAATTTTTGCAAATTGCAAAATCGTTTAACAGAAATTATGCAGTTCTGATGAAATTGAAAATGTGAAGCATGTTGAAACATGACGAAGCCAAATCATCACACAGCCAGCAATCGCCCACCAGTGTTTGAGATTTTTTTTTGCAGCTTTGTTTCAAGTTAATGCCCATCACCAAAGACATCGTATTCTAGAACCTACGACATCGTGTGTGCCTGAAATCACAATGTGTTTCAGTGCGAACAATTTAAGCCTCTTACATTCAAAAAAGCCAAATCTAGTTAGCAAATGAAGGTTATGGGTCAAATGTTTATGCAAAGGCCATCATAGTTCGGTATATGTATATATCCAGTTTATGCCGAATTTGTAAAAGAAGATTCCATAATCTATAAACGCTTCTGCAAATTATGAATTCGAGCATCAAATCACCCATCGATTCATGATATATATGATATACGCAGTGTTGGTTTATGCTAGTAAGACATTGGAAGATAGGTCTGTTATCATCATAATATTAAAAAACCATAGGTAGAACTACTAAAAACCGTAAGCTTCACACAAATAAAGCTTTGTGCCATAGTACTTCCACCCAAACTAATGAATGTTCGCAAAGATCAATTTTCAAGTAGTTCTTGGTGTTTCCTTACTGGTGGAAGATGTTAGTGGCAAATCAATTTTCTCAAATTTTGGATTATTTTCAGCCTACCAATTGGAACCATGTCATTACTATGCAAAATCCAGCAGACTTCACACTCCGTGGCTTTCAACTATCATCATTCCTCAGATGTACGGATTTCATTTGGCTGCAAGAATAATGAAGATTTCAGTTTGTACCAAAGTTGAATTGGTCATTTGAGGTCAGGTTGGAATCCAGTTCGCTGACGAAATATCTCGAATTGAAGTGTAAGAGATTTGGATTGTAAGAGGCTGGCTTAATAAATAGAGTTTGCCATAACCAAGCATCATCCAATAACCCTTCCCAAAAACTATCAAATAATCAACTTAATCATTTCACAGGTGCATCGCACAACGGTGCACTGTGGTTCACAGTTGATGTTAGCGAGAGTTGAAAGGTGAACCTAATCATTTCTCAAAAGATGAAGCCTTTACAGCTCAAAAGGTTGAAAATAACAAAATATGGTTCTCAATATTTCTAGATAAAAACCATACTATGGTACCCTAAACTATCGATAAACTATGGTACCCTAGGTTGAAATATAAATTGCACCGAGATGTTTTTTGCACCGAAAAACAAATAACAATAAGGGTTACCCAAGGTAGCAACCTGGAATCAGTATTGTTTGTACTTTATAAAAGTGACTTGCCTAGCACAAGCGAGATAAAAATAACTACTTTTGCGGATGACGCACTGCAACTCTTTCAAACAAGGCTAATAGAGAATCGGCAACCAGAAAAACTGCTAAAGACCTCTACGGATCTTGTAAGTAACTGGACTAATAAGTAGTGCATTAGGCTAAATAAAGCAAAATCAACTTATGCTTAATTTCAAATCACAATACCTTATGGGGACACAGCAAAAATATCTTGACATGACTATTGAATCTTGACACGATTATGGTAGATATAGATAATGTACGTAGATGGAAGAGTAGTTGGTGTTGTTCACCTCACAACACTTTATAGCTATACTCTGCTGTACAAATTGAACATTAGCAGTTTGACCATTTTCAGGAACCAACAAAAAACTAAAGCTGTAACTGGGCTGTAATGGCGTCATATTCCTTTTTTTTCGTTTGTTGCCATTTCTTTCAAAATTTTACAACTCTGCTTACTCTCTCGGCTTTATTAAATAAAAGACTGAAACTTACAGCGGCAATAAAGATCCATGTTAGAATTATTTATCCTGTGTGCCTTAATCGATTTTTTTAAACTTTTCAAATTGTTCAAGCTTTCACTATTGCCTTATAGGTGGTAGCTGGAAAGTTAATTTTTCGAAGTAACTTTTCGGCAGCTTTTCACAAAAAGTATAAAATAATACTTTTAAACTATAAATAAAGTTACCGTTTTTTGTAGTAGTTCCATCTATTTAGATATAGCATGAACTAACTCATTTTAAATTAGTTTAGAATTAGTTTAGTAAGTGTTGCTCCATCTAAAAGTTTTTTTTCATAAAAGAATATACCTTTGTGCACTATTTTTACAGCTATAATTTTACATATTTTTTATATGCGGCGTAAGTCGTAACACTAAGCCTTTCGTCGAAATCCAAGACTTTTTACAGTGTTGACCATTTTAGTTTACATTCGACATACAGACTTATAGTGATGGTCTTCTAATGGGTAAATAGCACTCAGTCGACAAGGTTTGGAGATATCAAAATTAATTTTTCGACAAAATTTCCAGATTTGTAAACTGCCAAGCTGAACACTGACATATTCAAAATATATAAATAACTTCTTACCTTTGGCATGTGATATACTTTAATGGGTGATTTAAAACGTAAAGCAAATAAAACTTATCCGTTAATAATAAATGTATAAGACAGGATATAGATAACACTATGTACCATCTTATTTATATTGTTCAGTTTTACGATATTTTTATAGTTTCCCAAGAAAATCGAAATGCTTTCAGATGATCAAGTAGAAGAATATGGCGTATTTTTGGAGAAAAACATTTGAAACTCAATTTTAATTTAATTTTATTAAATTTAAAGGCGCGGGTGTTAGATTCAAAATACTATACAGATAACAAGAACAATTCTTAGTTGATTTTTGTTTGTTTTTCCTCGATGCTTTTTGAAATGTTGAGCGCAGAGTAGGAAATACATATCTATTCGTACATCTATGTATACAAACAAAATTATTAAAAATCAACCCAGAAAATGTACACCACACAGTGTAAAAAACAGGATTATAAATTTTGTTTTGTATATTGTCGTTTGTTATATATATATATATATATATATATATATATATATATATATATATATATATATATATATATATATATATATATATATATATATATATATATATATATATATATATATATATATATATATATATATATATATATATATATATATATATAACTATTGATTTGGTATGAGATAATAAAACCACCCCCGCCGTATGTCTGGTCCTTATGGCGCCTGCCGCTTTAGATCATCATATATGTATTTGTACAAAAAAAAAAAAAGTTTCCAGGATTTTTTTTTTAGTACTTTTTATTCAGAATTTGCTTATTCTCAACTTTTTTGCTATTTTTTTTTTATTATTGGTGAACAACTATTTTATGTTGTTGCAAAATAAATGCAATTTATGTATTAGAAGAAAATAACGATAAAAAAATATCATAAAACTATGTTATTGATAAGTTTATTTTGTATGGGAACGGACTTAGGTACATATATGTACTGTACGTTTCGCAATACTAGGTAAGAGTTTTACCACACTTTACACAAAATGTCGTTAAAAATTTGGTTACATAATTTGAAATAAATTTTTGTGACAGCATAACTCGAAGTTTAAAGTTTTTGACTTTAAATTAAGTTTTTTTTCTTTAATTCAATTACACCCACCTCAATAACAATGTAAATAAATTTGGGCAACAATTTATATTCCAAGATGAATAAAATGAGGAGAAGAGAATTGGAAACTGCTGCAACGCGACGCGAAAATAAGAGGAAAATGATATTATGGAACAAAATAACAAAAATATATCGCATTGAACCGAAAAACTATGTCAATAAAAAATTCGTTGACTCTTTATATCTGGATGGATTTTCCAAAAAAAAAAAAAAAAAAAAATATTGATGGTGCGGGTGCGGGTGGTAACAGGATGGAATTGTTTTTGTTTTTCATCTTATTTATCAATATTTATTATTTTTAAAATCATAAATTTTCAAGCGAAAGAAAATTTTTCATTTTTTTTTAATATTTTTTATGGAATAGGAAATATTTAAATTATTTATGAATTGTAGCAGGGAAAGTGGAGAGAAGATTTTCACAATATTATTTTTGAAATACACTTAAGAAATTGTTGTATCGATAATATAATGATGTATTTAGATATTTATGGTACTGTGCGAGCGTAGAAATATTATAACGAATTTCTGGAAAATAGTTTTATATATATATATATATATATATATATATATAAATATATATATATATATATATATATATATATATATATATATATATATATATATATATATATATATATATCAAAATATCAACAGCATAACAGTCAATATCGTAACTGAGATCTTTTACAAGCTCGTTCAGACCATTTGTTTTACAATTGGTGATCGTTGTAGGTGATCAGCCCAACGAAGATTTTACACACAATTGGTCACGGTTGATCATCAAATATTAGCGCTGCTAATATTTACTGACGAGTACAACATGGTTTTAAACTGTTTAAACTAAGATGCAGTCGCATGTACGGTGAGATTATACGTCCACGTGATAATTGTTTGTGGCACAGATCTTTCTAAATTTGGAGTAGACAATCATTTTTGCAAGTCAAAAGTGAGTACTTTGCGAGAATTAACATCTTTGTTGTAGTGCTATTCTTTTCGCTTTCGCTTTTTACATTTAGCCAATTGGTGCCAATTGGCCAACGTAATTTTAAGATGCAATAACTCATATTTTTGATTAAGATCTTGTTTTTTTTTTTTAAGTTTTATTCTCACTTCTTGAAATATTTTAGGAATGTGATATGGTTCATTATAAAATATATGCATTTTCCAGCTGATATAGATTTCGCTGTTTACTACAGTAACAGTAGAACATTGAAACGCATAAACTCCGTCTGAAAACACTTAGATCCTATGGTATTTCCTCTTTTCATTTCCAAAGGTCTTTTCTTTTCCAGTGAACATGCTACTGCTGTACGAAATAAACCTACTACCCTCCAATTTTATTTATAAAAAAAATTGCATTATGTCGAACTGTTTTTAATCCGCTTCATTGTGGCGGCAAACTATTTCAATAATATTTGGTGTTTGCCAAACACTCGAGTTGCAGCTAGCCTGTTAAGTTGTATACGAAATAATCATGGAAATAATACCAGATTTGGTAATATTTATATAATTACCATCTTCGTTTATCGGTGGTTAAAGTTTCATGTTCAAATTGCACCAGGACAATATGGCTATTGTTAGGAAGTTTTGTCACTTTAACGTGTAATCCGGCATGGGAAGAAATAAAGTCGGAACTTAAAACTTTCCGCAAAATTCTTCAGATCGTCTTGATAACGTAACCCGAGTTTTTAATTTAAAATTACAGGAATTCCTTAGTGATATTGTAAAATAGAAAAATTTTGGAAATTTCGTATCGTAAGTTTATATTATTGAGTTTCAGAAACGTTAGTTACCTCATACTGTTTATTTACACTCGCTAAATAGGAATAATTAAAAACTGGGGTCGATATTTAAATAGAAATAGAAGAACAACTTCACGAGGTGGTTCTTAAACACAATGTACATGGTCCATGTGGAGAATTCAACCGTGATTCTGTTTGTATGGTTGGAGGAAAATGTTCAAAACAATTTTTTAAAGAATTTTATTTGGAGACAGATATATCTATGAAAAGTTAGCTCAAATATAGAAGACGTCCTCCTTCTAATTCATCAGAACATTTTCCAACGCTATTTAATATTCCTGTTGATAACCGTTTTATAGTTCCATAAAAAGCCTATTTAAACTTGAAATATAGACTACATATAAATGCCAAACTATGCTCTACTGTCAAAACAAATAAATATATCCATAAATATATAACTAAAAGACATGATTGCTCAAGAGTTGGGGTTTAAATCCACTCAAATAAATAATAACTCAAATGAGGTTGAACATGATGAAATTTCGCAATATTTAAATCGTCGCTATATAAGCTCACAAAAAGCAGCTCCGAATCTACGTAATTCTTATACATGAACTACTCCATTCATGGTCAATCTCACAATACTGTAATGTTATTTGTTCACCTAAAAGATGGACAGTCGGTTTAATTTTAATAAAACAATATAGAAAGTGCTTTGCGAAGACCATGTGCCTCGTGCACCACGATGACGGCATTTTTTGAGCTTAATTTCATACAAATACAAAATGCAGAAAAACAATAAAAAAAAATGAAATGCGAGGAACACATCTATGACCCTTTGTTGGAGTGCAGAATTCATTGACCGACGCACAATTCATGTCTGGCATGGAGCTTTACGTACGTCTTCGATTTCGCTACTGCGTAAGGTAGAACGTCAAGAGTAAACTGCAAAAGAGTTGGGAGGGTCTCGGCCCAGAAAAATTGCACAGAAATAAAGGAATAAAGAAATAATAAAATTGTACAATTGTACAGAGGCACTATATATATATATATATATATATATATATATATATATATATATATATATATATATATATATATATATATATATATATATATATATAAGTTTAAGTTTAAAAATTGAAATAAATCAAAAATTAATTTGTTCACTTTCCTTGCATCTAAACATAAACGACAGTCTTCGTTAGCCTTACGGACTCTGGCCATCAGGGAACATCTCGAGATGGAATTTTTTGCGACGACAACTATTGAAATTTGTCAGCCTAAATGATTGCGACCTAAACCAACCACTGCAAATGATGGAAATTAACGTTTTAATTGCTGGATTGGTGTTAGTTCAAAAACAATTTTTGTATATCAGTAATAACGGTTTCACAGGCTTCATTGATCGAGAGAGAAGATAGCATGCTGTAAAGTGTTGGCTAATTGATGATTTGCTCAACAAGTGTCAACATTAACATTTTTAATTGAATTGATTGGAAAAATGAGTAAAATGTAGTAAAGTTAGGGCCATTAAAAAACATTTTTCTAAGAATTGAGCAATTATAGCACCAATTTCCAGCAATCTTTGAACTTTTTTACCTATATTATATTTTTATTTTCGTATGAGGTTTCTCATCTACCGTTTCTGTAATTGAACGTGAAATGCGTTTATTTTTATAAACATTTTTAATTTCGGCTATTAAACCGACTATTTGTGACATATTTGCTTCAAAATCTTACAATAAAATCTCTTAAAGTTGTTTTCAAACTAAGCAGGATCGAAACGTTCCAACCAATTAGCAAATTATTCTTATATTTTTTTTACAAAAAGCTGAAATTGCAAATTAAAATTTTCCACACTTACAAATATATACAAAACAACATTTAACCACTTTATTTGCAAATATAAGCTGTTAGTACAGCAACAAATATTCACTTCCACATCCACCGTTATAAAATCATATTATTCTAATGTTTCGTTAAAACTTCTTAAAAAACAAAAAATTTAAAAATACGAAAACCACCAACAAAAACCACCACGTTTTGAAATGTTGTAAATTCCATTGCGAATACAAAAAAAAAATATGGAAACGCGCTGTTTATTATACATAATATTAAAAGCTTTAAATAAAAATAAAAAAAAAACGAAAAGCTCTTTATAAAAGGTGAAAATAACAGTTTATTTTCTCTCCAAGGAGATCAAAGACGAAAAATTATAAAACCCCAGTATTTGTATTTGTATAATATATATTTTCAAAAAAAAAAAAAGTATCCAAGTATTTAGCTTATATACAGTGCTACTGTAACGAGTACAAGTATCGAAATCAAAATGCTTTCTAATCATGTTGACATCAAATATATACAGTATAAAATATGTATAACAAAAAGTACGAAAGCTCTTCAAAAAAGATGAAAATGCAATTTTAATCTTGATGGAAATTTGGTTTTTTGATGATATTTATCTTCTAACCATTTATGCAAGAAAATATATATATGTGCAAACAAAAGTACGATGATTCAATTGGTACATGGTTTTGGTATATATTATGTAGAGTAAACAAAGCACAATGTCTACCACATGTATAGCTAGTCAAAAATATTATATCAAGTAGCAGCATATATGTTATATGCACAGTTTGTCAAAAGAGATTGATACTTCATATATATTGTCTGAATCGTATTTTTATTAGACTTCTGGCTCGTGTTTTTGAAATATTTGTGTCGCTGTTAAGTGGAATGATTTATTATATAATGATATGGTATCATTTGCTGTGTATTTCTTGCATTTAATGGATAGATTTCCATTTTTAAATTATTTTGTCATTTTATATTAAGATCTTGAAGTAATACTAAAATATCTTTGAAGATGCTACAGGAAAAGAAGAAACTGCATTGGAAGAACATTCAACTTTGTAATAAAAGCATGAAAGCTTCTCTGAAGGACTTAATATTTTTTAGCATTGCAATTTTTCAATATTTATTTCCAAAATTTAAAATTTGATGTTCATAACTGTGCCAATCAGCATTTTTTTTTTAAGTACCTCGAATTTTTGAATCTTTTTTGTTGCACTGTCGTATGTTTTACAAAGTTTGTCCACGAGGAACTGTCGTAATACCAGCCATTTTCGAAATAATAAAAAATCATGCAATTTAGCAAAACCATAAAGAGATCTGTATTGCAAAAAGGGCTACATAGTGATATATCTAAAATATCCACAATTCAAAGACCTACCACTTTGCGAGAAGCATACTGCAAATAAGAGCATACTGCAAATAAGTCTGGATAAATAAAATCTTAGTTTCCGAAGTTTGCGTCAATAATATTTTCAGAAATCGGGTACACCAAAATTCAATAAAACCACTTCCGAGGCTTTCTTGGCAACAAAAAATACGGGTAACAATATTCAACATCAACAACAGCCATACCAATAGCAGGCAACCCAACACCAGCTATTTCCACCACAGTCATATCAGCAACAATAGTAACAACCACAGTATAATCACATCAGAATCATAGACCATAGACGACCTTTAAGACCATTCCAACTAAAACCAGCAAAGCCGATGGACGTAATTGAATCGCTTAAAGCAAGCAAGAAAATAATACTTACCTAATTATTATAATCCAAATCTCAAAAGGATTATATGCCCTGATACATGATAGAATAAATCTTAAAAAAACACGAGTATTCCATTTGGAACAACAAGATGGCGAAACTGAACATTAAGATCATTGATATAAAGTGTTATATCAGTAAAGATCAGTGTTATAAAGATTAAAAAGGAATTGTCAGCAAAAGTATTCAAAGATTTCGGTAACAGTATGAAAAAATTGCTGTACAAGTAATTTACATAGAAATCATGGATGATCGTATACTTGGGCGATATAACCAAAACCATAGATTAAGATATATTAAAGATGGCCCGTTCACAAAATTGTATATCTAGAATTAATAATAGAGGAAGTAAAAATAAAAAGAAAAAACCATTTTTCTTGGTTACTGAGGTCTTGTAAAATATGCATGTGAAAATTTAAAGAATAAAAAATAAAAAATAAAACCAAGTAGTCATTGTGTGCAATGAAATCTTTTTTTGTAGTTGAAAAGTATATTTTTGTTTTTTTAATTTTTATTCAAAATATTGGTACCCATCAGCATATTAGAGTTTTTGTTCCAATTGGAACATCTTTTTATATCTTAATCTATGTCAAAACACAACTAAAATATATGTTAAATAAATTTTTACCACTCCTTGAGTCTATTGGAGATTAACAAACCATTGATACGAATGTGAGAGTGGAAATTAAAATCACTACTGACGAGCTTATTTATAATTCACCAGATTTTAAGGCTACCACATGGATTAAAGAATGCCGTATTTCAAATAATGTTTGACGACGTTTTAAATTAATAAAACCAAAGAGAACTGTACAACAAAGGAAAATGAGACGATAGCGATCGTTTGTTGCGTTAGCAAGGTTAAAATTAGAAATCAACACATGAAATTTTTAATGATGACACAATTCACAGTTCAGTGAGAAGCAACGATATGTACACCTGCAAAGAACCTCACAATAACAACCATCGTCCCTACATCGCATTACCAACCATATAAACAAGGAGTATTACGAACGATTCTAAAGGAAAGAGATACAAATTTCAGAAAACAGAAATAATGAGGAAAACAAATTTAGAATTATCGAGAAAGAGAATAAAGAGCAGATAAAAGATGAGAACTTTATTACAAGTGTAGAGGTAAACTTTGGAAATTTGCTAAATTTTCCCATATTAAAAACCGATCGGTTCTATACTTCTGAGTATTGGTCTATAATTCCAAATTGAATACAAAAATACTTCGATAAAAGAGCAGTATTGCAGTTGGGAGAATATTATGGGAGTCAATACAAGTGTTGACTTGACAGACACCTGTAGAGCCATTTCTTTGGGTAGGTGCTCAAAAGGTAAGACCGTTTTCAGTGTTGCTGGCAAATCACTTCGACTTGCCACCACTTGGCTTATGTATCGAATTATACCTTATGAGTTGCTCATTTATGTGTGTGCCTGTTTGCTCGATTTATTAATAGTTGCAGAGACATTTTAAGAACGTCTTGATTGGTTGACTAATTTAGTCAAGAGTTTAAAATAAGCACGATCGGCAATAAATGCTACAGAGAATAAATTTTTACTCTGGGAGAAACGTTTTCTCGAGTACATTTTGGCCGATAGTATCCTTAATTTTAATTCCGAAAAACAGTCTGCCATTCCATCGTATCTTTCTCCGAAAACAGTCAGTTAATTTTGAAGATTTCTTGGCATGACAGAATGGTACCGGAGATTTATTTCATAAAAAAATAACAAGATCGCTCATGGGACAAGACGGCACTAAGTGTGGCTGGAGACCAATTTGCAGTTAAACGGTTTATCAACAGCTGCTAAAATGTTTGAAGGACATCTTGCTATAATGTAATATTGCTAATGCTTGTCTAATCATTAACAGTATTCTACGCTAAAATATTTTTTGCTTATATATATATATATATATATATATATATATATATATATATATATATATATATATATATATATATATATATATATATATATATTATTTTAAATAATAATTATTTTAAAGCTATATACAATTAATATAATAAATCAAGAAATTCACGGTAGAGGTGTTACCCACACATCTTTACATTATTTCCAAAGATTTTTCCTACGTTTTCTTTTGTAAATACATTTCAACAAGTTTTTAAATAAAAAGCTTTAGCTAGAAAAGTATTGGCACGTGCTGAAATCGAATTATACTTTTTAACAAGCCTTGGAAGTAGTAACTTCTTGTTAACAATTTGTAACTTATTTATTGAATAATTTAAAAATGTGGAAAAGTTGAAAAATGGAAAAGTTGGAAAGTAATGTGCTAGTGATGTGATATAACTTGTTTCTATTGAAAATGTTTATATAAACAAAAGTTGCTTTATGAAGTATAAGTTTAAAGTTCAAGTCCTTTTTTGAACTTTGAAAAATCAATTTACGCTCAATTACCGTTTAATACTAGGACCGTTAAGGAAATTATTAAAAAATGTGACCAAATTAGCGACAAGCAATCTACTTTTATAAACCTATTCCGTACAAGGCAGGTTAGATTTTTAATGGTTAAATAGGAATTTAATGAATCTTGGAGGCAAAATCTTCAATGTAACAATTTGTAGCTGTGGTTGTAGAGTACTCCCATGCCTCGTAAAATACTTCTAAACGAGCATGCTATCGTTAGAATTTATTTTTTGAAGCTGTCGATGTAAAATTGCTGGTTGCACAGATATATTTCTATATTCGTGCGGTAGCAGGATTTTAACTTTGTGCGTATAAGTTCTTTATACCCATACTTCATTGAAAGCTTGAGCGATGTTCAGAAATACTACAGAACAATATTTTTTTGTTTGAGACAGTTACTGATTTCAGATTCGAATTTGTAAAGTTGCTTAATCATTATTTAAGTTTTTTTAATAACATTTTTTCCAAACAAATTGGATAGGATCGGTAGTTAGCTGTTTGGGCGATAAGAGTCTTAACCTTCTTAGTAAGTTGTTTAAGCATTTTGAACCTTACCACGTCATGCTCAGGCACTTTTTTTCAGGTCAACGCTTTCTTTAATATGTTGTTTTTACTTTTTTCATTTAAAATTGTTAAGCTGGATTTCTGTGAGTATCTGCTCCGCCACTTAGTAATTCTTAGGTTCCAGTTTCTTCGTTCGGTAATAATACTTTTCTTTGGTGATGAGCAAATATTTTCGCTTTGGCCAAATCATTACTTTCCTAGTTCTCATCTGGGAGGTGAATTGCTGAGCGTGGCAATGTTGGGCGTTTAAGCTTGCCCGTGGCGTTCCATTGTGAATAATCTGTAGTAGTGATCTTTGCTGTTGCCATTGACTAAGTATTTCTTGTTTCAGGAATCTTCTACCTATCAGCTGACCAATATGTGGGACTATCACCAGATACGGGATCCAGTTGCACATATCTTGCATAGCTTCCCAAAGTTTTTAGCATAATTGACTGATTCCACATTAAATATTTTTAGATTCACCATAGCAGGTATTTCTATTGCATTAGTCTGTTTTTTGGAAATTATATTTAGTACTTTTTGATTCGATCTTTGTCGTGGAGTAGATTTTTCCTTTACTTTTTGTATGCTATACGCCTTCTCCGTAGTTTGTGGTGGCGTTTTCTCCACAATAACTGTTGCATTGTTTTTCATCTATGTGTAGTTTTATCCGTTTTGTATTCGCTGATACTATGCAAACTGCTACATATTAAACAAACTTTTGGTAGTTTGCAATTGTTTTGCGAATGAACAAATTCTTGACAGTTAGTACACTGGTGAAATGATTTATGCATATAACAAATATCTAATATTATAGATTTCGTGTTTAAATTTATAATGTTAGTTCTGTTTTTCACTTTAAACCCTAGATCTTTTAGTGCCTTACAGCATAATATAAATACACATAGTACTACCATGGCATTTTAGCCCATTGTCGTGCTAGATGTCGCTACTTGTATCGTTTTAAAATAATCAAAATATTTGTATATGTATAATCGCCTAAATGTCATATATTTATTCTAAAGGTTGACGATATTCTATCGACCCGACATCTGGAACATCAATGAGAAAAATGTTTTTTTCTTATAATGCTAATACTTTAGATATTTATATTATGCTTTCAGACCTCATAAGTTGACACGGCTGATCCAGCCCCTTTTATTACAACTGCGATTCCTTTGTCACTTTTCAATCTGTAAGAAAGCGTTATTTATTGCTTCTAAAATTTTTGTGTAACTTTCGATTTTTCGTGCTCGAATTCAGTGGTCAGTGTCAAATTTCCTTTTTGTTTCATGTTTCAACGCTGCTACCAACTGGTTCGAAGGAATCTCCCTTGGGTAGATGGAAGAAAGTGTCCCTTTAGTCTTATACTCTTCGTTTTCATTCTTTTCGACTTAAATCACGATAGCATTGAATCGGTTTTCAGAAATTCTAGTCGAATAGGACTTTATGCTTTACTTTTTTTATTTTTGAAGCAGCTTCCTTTGGAGACTTTTGGGTTAAGTTTTCTTTTACAACGTTATAATATTTTCTGATCCTGGTGCACTTTGGGTTTTTACAGTCGTATTAAAGTTTTGCACGTTTTTATTACATTGGTCCATTTTTTAAATGTCAATACTCGCTAAACGACACTTTTGGTTAGAGTTACATTATTTTTGTTTTTTTTTTGTCCTGAGATTGAGGCACTTTATTTATTTCAAATTAATTTCTGGCTTTGACCTGTGGGGCACTGTATTCTTTTTTGGAGAAAACAAACCCATCACATGTTACAACTTGCAATATGTTTATCTTCAATTCACACACGTTCTCAATTTACATGATCAAAGGAACTCTAACACAGCACTTTTTTATAATTTAAATTTAATTGAATCTGTTAATCAAAAAAAAGAAATGGCCGTCTGAAGTGATGGTGATAAAATAAGCTTTAATTGGTGAACAATTTCATCCGGGCAATATTAGAGTTGTACCATCGATAAGATCACATCACATAATTATAAAAATAAAAGTTTATATATATATATATATATATATATATATATATATATATATATATATATATTTATATTATATATATATATATATATATATATATATATATATATATATATATATTTATTTTTATTTTTTCTGTGATCGTGATTAAAGCAATAGTGAAGTCACAGCTAGTGGTGTGATTAGTACTGGCAGTAATAACCTTGAGTTTCATTAAATTAATTCCAGGTGTGACAATGTTGAATTTATTATTGTTAAAATTATTGTTAAAATTAACATACAACACTAAAATTTATAAAACAAAGATTAAAAAAATTAATTTAACACTAAAACCAAATGAAATAACCGTTAAACTGACAAATACATCTCTTCCAAAAAAGACGAATGTTTTGTAGAAGGAGAAACAATGAGGAAGACAACAATTTGTTTTTCCCTTGCAATTTTGTTTATATTTGCTTTCATAAGGATTGTAAGTAAAGTTATAGTGCTAAAAGTGTTGTAAATTTGGTAAAATTTACTTGTCAAGATTAAAAAAATTGGTTTTTCCTAACTTATTAAAATATTGTAACATCTTTTGCCTGAACGACCAAACAATTTTTGTTTTGTTTGCTATATTCACAATTAATAATTTATGGTTTTTCGTCTGGATAATGTAACAATATACGTATAGAAAACCCAATATAAAACGTTTATGTTGATGCAAAACCAACCATCATCATCATTATTGTATATGATTCTAAAAATATGAAGACCATACATATATAAAACATAAAAGTACCTTTATGTATATATATAGAGTGCTTGAATGTATAATTTATAAACAACATATTTTATGGGATAAGATACATTACTGCAAAGTACATTTCATATTTTACACTGTATATCAAAATGTTATTATTGCATATATTACAAGCAAAATATTATAATATGTATACGAAGAATTTGCAGACATTTTAACGAAACAAAAGTTTCAGGTTACAAAAAAAAAAAAATCTAAACTAACTATAAAATGATGTGATAAGAAGGGTATGACTTCTTGTATGTATGATGTTCAATTTAAGTTAACTGAAAATATTATGGAAGCAAAAAATTAATAAGATTTTTGTGATATGTAACGTCTTGCATCGTATGTGCAACGACAAAGTTCCTTAACAAAAAATCGATTTGGTTAAAAGAAAAACTGTATGAATGATTTTGGGTGCTGAACCGCAGCCAATATTTACATACAAGGTACGCTCCTATGGGTTGTCATACAATTTTAGATTTTTCCATATAAATTACTTTTTATGTGTTCTCGATATGGCAAATCTAAATTCCTTGTGGCATATATTTAACCTTTTATTTGTTGTTTTATCATATTATTTTTAGGAAAGGTCATCGTAAAATTTAAAAAGATATCTTTTTATGATTTCCGGGTATTTCATGTGTTTACGTTTATTTCCCTTTTGGGTATTAAGTTTGTTCCAAAAAAAAAATGTCCTTAATTTTACGACTTCGACTGTAATTTAATTAATTTGGTAATT
The DNA here is from genome assembly GCA_963556175.1 of Tipula confusa. NCBI lineage: Eukaryota > Metazoa > Arthropoda > Insecta > Diptera > Tipulidae > Tipula > Tipula confusa. The sequence continues at coordinate 72,049,806 of OY744476.1, forward strand.
ATGAGTTTAGGACTATGTCATAATATGAATTAAGGGATAGGTTATGTAGACGGATATAAAACCAAAGTTTTTTTTTTTAGTTAAATAATTTTTGTTGTCTAGTTTTTTAATGTAAATGTCAAATATTCATGGGTACGTATAAGTTTTAAATTGAAAAAGTTTTTAAAGTTTCGCTTCACTGCATTTACATTGTTGAGTTCTAACTATACCAGTGTGGAAAGATTATTTGTTGGCGATCAATTTCAACAAATTTGAACATATAAGAAATAATAGCATCATTTTATTTGGCGTTTTATTTGTCAAACCAAAATGTTGCAGGCCACCTAACTATCAGTTTGTTAAAATGGAAAAACATTTGTAAATTTTAAAATTTTTGGTGTACATCAAATTTTTTGGTACCAAAGAAAAGGATATAACGAAATCTCTCTTACTTTTGACTTATCTTTATTATACATCGATTGTGTTGATTCCTTGGTATATGATATAGTTAATTTTTTAGTTATTCCAGAAGTTTAAACTAAAACGTGATATTATTATCAATGTTGGTGATCTTGATCCATTTTGGCTAGGACCTGTCGATATCACCACTTTTTGTCATTATTCGGCAAAATGTTTAGCAAATGGAAAATGCAGATGGAACTGCTGCTAATGTAGAAGCTTTCCAAACTCGCAAGGTATGGGCAAGTGATTTGATATATGGTTTTAATTATCTTTAAGGTCAGATTTTTCAAGGAGACCCAAAGATAAAATCAAATGATACATTGACAAATTTAAAGTCATGTACCATTCAAAAATTTATCCGTACTTTTTTGGACCAATTAGCAATAAAACATGGACTCCAAGTATCACTGGCAAACGAAAAATGTGTCAGATGAGACCAACCGTGGCCTTATCTAAGGATGTTTGGTTGTTATATATATATATATATATATATATATATATATATATATATATATATATATATATATATAATGGAATTGTGCTAAAGCTAAGTGATCTAGTTTTAACTGCATAAAACCGAATCGTGTCATATTTACGTGTAAAACCAAGATTATGGTTGTTACATCCAAACGATGAATTTCTAAAATCATATCCAAATTCTTCGTCAAATATATAAATGAACAATTTGGTGGATAATTTGCACTTTTGAAAATTTTGGATAGTTAAGGTGTGTAAAATCGGTACAGAGTATTATTAGATTCTGGTTCTCTTTCACCTTTGATTAGTGAGAAATTTTGCAATCAATTAGAGCATTCACAAATATATAATCGAATCATCGTTGCTGGTGTTGGTTCTATTTCACAGGTCTTCCGGTAAGGTGTATATAAAATTAAGATTATTATACGACTCACCATGATAAATTTCGGTTGTTGCATTAGTATTGTCGAATCTCTACGCTCAGTTACCAGGTCACTTAATTGTGTTGAATAACATAGACTGTTCAATATTTTTGGTTGATTATTTTTGGAATTTTGCGAAGCAAAATTGATATGATAATAGGAGCATCATTGAATTTCGATTTATTGCTAAGTAAAAGACTCAATATCGATGAGTGCCATATAGAAATGATTTTAGTAGTGTACTGGGTGGAATATAACGAGGTTGGAAGTAACTCAAGTTTATGAATGTACGTGACCAATCAAACGCATTGCGGTAGATAAACTTCATTAACAATTCTGGCAAATAGACAATTTTCCAGAACTCAAGAGATTGATTAATGAAGAAAATAATTGTGAAGCCAATGGGAACATCGTTGAAATTGGCTTACAGTTGGCAGACATCCATGAAAAAATGGTGATATAACGAACAACTATTCAACCACGGTGTGGTAAAAGTTTTGAGCTCTACAACAAGACTGCTTGTTGTGTTTAATGCTTCGGTCAAAACGTCAAATGCAGGGTTTCATTAAACGAGTCATTCATGGTGAGTGCAATAAAACAAGCTTTTTATACGAGATAATACTACGGTTCTGAGAGTTTAAAATTGCGATGTTATGTGACATCGAAAAAATGTACCAACAAATATTGATACTGATAATATTATTAATATTGGTATTAATATTGCTACAACATATTGTATGGAGGGAGAACAACAATGAACCATTGTAATATTATGAATTGACCAGATTAACGTTTGGAATGAAATCCTTATCTTAAATTGCAATCTAAGCCTTAAATATTAGGCTCGATTTGGTCAGGGTCTTAACTGGTGCAGAGATGAGGTTAGGAAGCTTAACAAAGCAGTTTGTCGACAGTGACAACAATGATGTTGGGGCTGCAATGGACCCCAATAGATGATATGTTTAGTTCTAAAATCGAATTTGGTAAATATGTGCCTACAAAAAGAAAGAGGTGTGATATGAAAGTATAGTGAAATATTCGATACGCTGAGATGGTTGATGCCAGTGATAATTAGAATTCATTTTACGATGCGCGCAAGTGATCTTACGCTTCCAGATTTCTATGCAAGTCAAAAAATGGATCTTATAATACAAGATAAAATAGGTAAGGCCGCAATATTTTGATGAAGATCCGTGCAGAATCGATTAAAAAAAGAAGACATTACGAGTTTAAGATGATTAGGACTAACAAAATCAAATTTTAAATTTCTGAATCCATTTATTGATGATCAAGGAGTTGTACGAGGTGGAGATTATTTTCAAAAAACGTGACAGAGAGTATTAAACTTCCACTCATCATCCCAACATAAAGACTAAATCAGCCAAACGTTTAGTATACAAAACTTTATACCATTTAAACTTTCACCTTTCTGGTCAACAATCACTTATTGGATTATTACGACAGAAGTACTAGTAGATTCGTGGCAAAGGTATGATAAAAGTCGAAAGAAGAGGATGTGTTACTTACTTTATAATAATCTAGTCCTAATGATTCGTGGATAATCAGGACTGTCGTGATGACCAATTCAAAATGCAGATTGCTGATTGAATAAAGGGAATCAAAGCCGGGAGAATGGTCAGACTGATGCGCTCGCAAAAGTTAAAATCTATAATTTGAACTTAATTTTATTGTTTTCTTCTTTGTAATGTCAATCTGTTGGCAGTATTTACTGCAGTTTAAATTTCTATGTAACTGGTAGAAAATTTAGATCTATCAAATTGTATTGCATTGAAATTTTAATTAGTAAGACCACAAATAGATGGTATAGCATAAAATATGGAAAGATAAAATCTTGATTGAGTGGTATGTTGTGCTTTTCTAGGATATATTTGGGCTTAATATATGTCTTTATATGTTGGCTTAATGGTCACCCAGTTTTTACTTTCTCTTCCATAGTGTTTGAAAATTTTGCCTTACGCTGAATGGTTAACTTGCTCGACAGATGAATAATACTCGTAAAATCAGTTAATTTGCTCTACGTATTCTCAATTAAATTATTTAAATATATTGAGGCGTATTGTCTACGACTGTCAAATGCGAATTGTCAAATGAAAACCAAAACAAAATGATGGCCCAATAAAAGGAACTTAAAACGCACCCTATATATAGTTGCTATGTATAGTTGCTGGAGTGCGGCAAGGATCATAAATATTAGGTTTTTTACGTTTTATTTTTAAATTAATGATATCTTGTAGCTTTTTGAAATGTCTAATAATTTATTGCAATTGGATGAAACTGTCATTAGGCTTATTAGTGATCTTGTAAAATCTACTGATTGTTGTATTGTTTTGGACTGGCTCTCAGATGTATGGTGGAAAGTTTTGCTAGGGAAAAGAACTAAAATAGTACAAAAGCCGCGCAGAGACAATTGGTACAATCTTTCATCATCATCAATGCAATTTCTTTTAATATTTATGGACACTCCTTTATGGACATCCTTCTACGGACATGTTTATGACTTTGAAAAGTTTAGTCATTTATAAATTTACTATCAGAGAGCTGCAGTTTTTATTTTCATAAAATCAGTTATTAGGCGTTAAATGCATAGGTAAACACATTGTCAAAAACATGTGTAAAGCAAAATAATTCCAGGAAAACGTATACACTGTAAAGGGGTTATTGTAGCATCAGAGTGGACATGAACTAGCTAAGGAAGTACAAAGACTAAGAAACAAGGATTAAGAAATAATCATACATATATAGAATACATTATGAAAGAAAGCCACCAGTGGAACTAAACGATGGCAAGGACATTCTCTTTCATGAAAATATTTTAAATATAGAATTATAATAGTCAAAAATAAATAAAGGTATGTACTAACTCCTCTTTTGAAGTTAAAGAACTGGTTAGAGCAAAACGAAAAACATGAAAATTTTGGCAGATACATAGGGCTTCATAAAACTATACTAAACTGTCTAAGCAATAAATTAAAATGTCTGATAAAAAATACTAGATATCAAATTTACTGGGCTGGCAATTCAAAAAATATTATCTCCTAAAGCAACTAAAAGTCTAAAACCTAAAACGCAAGTGTCTGCAATAAAATGTTATATTGAAAGTTGGGTTCGTGTCAAGCCAAAGGCTGATTAGTTTCCATCATACCTTGAAGGCGTATTTCAAACCCTCCTAAGACGCCAGTTCATAAGATTGTCAAACAAAACATAAGACTGGTTAAAAAATCTCCAGGACATGATCTAATTAGAGGATCAATATATAATGCACTACTTTAAAAATAGTTACAAAAAATTACTTAACAATGTTCCTCAGTAATGGAAAATGGCAGAAGTGATAATGGTATCAAAACCAAACAAACCCTTAACGACAAAAAATATCGTATAAGCCGATTTGTTTGCTTCCAACATCACATCATAATTACGAAGAAATTTTATTTTTTCTTACTAATTTGAGTCCACAGAACACTAATTTGAATCACAAACATAATTGAAAACGTGCCGAAATAAATAAAATAATTTAAAATAACAGCAGTTTTATCAGATTCTAAAATACTACTTTGCTGACCTACATTTTCGGATAAAATATGAAGATAAATTCTGTTCATTAACATAAATATCGTCAAGAGTACCAGAAGGAAGTGTCGTGTGGAGCCAACCTTATAAGATTTAAAAATACTGCTGAAATGCATTGAGCAACATTTGCTAATGATACTGCATCATATCAATTGCAAACAATGTAGAAGAGACAAGTGTAAAATTGCAAAGAGCTACTAAGGATTAACTGGACAAAGAGATAGCCAATCCCCCTAAATGAAACTTAGATCCCAGGTCATGAATTGGTAACTATTAAATGTATAATGCGACTGTAACAGTCCTTGATAACAAAATAAATATACATTTGACAAACTTAGTAAAGTTGTAAAAAAATTTACTTGACAACAACAATAAACTGTTGGTATTTAAAGCAGCTTCATAATTTTACCTGTTTATGCATAATTAAGTTTGCTTATTGTCTTTAACTTACTCGTATTTCTCGTTAGACAAAAAATCATCCAACTGTGCTCGTTGTCAATTTAGTAACTATGTGGATGATAAAAAAGATATCTAACGTAGTATATATATATATATATATATATATATATATATATATATATATATATATATATATATATATATATATATATATATATCTTTAGTTAACTCTAAGTGAAATTAAAATGTTCTATCTCTCTCCTCCCGTTTAATATGTATAATAAATAGCATTAGAATTAAATACCATTAATTTATTTTTTTACATTTCCAATTGTTGGAAAACCAAACGAAAGAATTCATTAGAAAATATATAATTTTCCCATGTGTATACACCAATTATATGGAAAAACAATCTAATAAGGCACGCAATCTAATTAAAAATTCTTGGAACTTGACTTCAAATTCTATTTGTCTTCTGTATTAACATATATATATACCCATTCACATACACATTTGTAGTTTTTGTGGTCATATATGTACATATATTACGTAATTATGTTGTGGGTTCATGTTAGTAAAATAATTTTTCCGGATGCGTACAATAACTTGTTAAACTACTGAACATAATATATTGTTTATTGTTGTATATAGCCACGTGCATATCAAAGCTCAAAATACAGCAAAAAATCGAAGGTTGTTCCGCAAATTAATTAGAACACCAGACCGCATTTGGTTTTAATGTCAACAACACTAAAAAACCAACCCATGATACTATATATGAACCGAGTACAAAATAAAATGTTACTTCCGTTTTATGTTGACATTATCACAATATTTATCCTTTTTGGAAATTTTTTATTTTTTATTTTATCAAGAACATACAACAAAATCGTTAATACTGCGTCAAGGAAAATCAATCATTTCCATTGGAAAATTTCAATTAAAATTATGTAAAGATAAACAAACAAAGAGACGAAACATGGCACAGAAAAAAAACTGTCGTTGACATTGATCGTTATTCTTATGGCACATAAAGACGATTAGACGAACGTTTGTGTTTATGGAAGTATGATGCGATGTACTCTTCAAAGATTTACATAAATCTGTAGCGATTATAAAAAAAAAAAAAAAAATAAAAAATATGTAACGAAACACCAAACAACGTTTTTGCCATGATTACAATGATCATGCCAGCAAAAATATATATATGACACTGGATTATTATTATATTCGCATTTTAATTTCGTGGAATTTTTAAGGCACGTTTGAAACGTTTATCTATATAGCTCTACTATATATTGTTGGTGGGTGATAAACAAGTCGTTATCACATTTTTATTTTACTGTATAAATATATACCCTTGAATGACTGTCACTCAATACATTTTCTTCGAACGTGTAAACATACCTCTACAGATATTAAAATTAATTAAAATAATATGATTTTGCTGGTTTTGGGATATTGCTTAAAAATAAACACTTCCTCTAACGTGTAATATGCAGGATATCTCAGAAATTAGAAATTAATAATTTGTTTTAATCCTCTTGAGAGGAAAAAACATTTATTTGTAGATTTAGCCACTTTATAGAAGTAACTATATTAAATTAGTTTTACATTTTAGGCTTCTAAATGTGCATGTTATCGTTAGAATTTCACTACAGCATCTTTGGCTTGTCGTAGGAGGCAACTAAACAAAGGATGGATCGGTGAACTTACTGCCTGCATCTTTAAAAATCTAAACTGTCAAAAAGATCAACAAAATAAAATATGGATACCGCTAAAATTTAAACCGACCCCCTCTTAAGATAACGAACACAGTCATCAAGTCAGAGTGACGCTAAAAAACAGACTGACTTATGTGAAAATAGAGGACCATACTACCAATACGATCTAGCAACCAATAATAGGGAAAGAAAAATGTACTTTGCGATCACGCATGACATAATTGGGGCTAGCACGTGGACAAACCCTCGGAAGAAATTATTTTTCTGAGGCTGCGGTAGCATTAGTTCCTAGTTCTTGATCTTCGGAGGGGATACTTTGTAGAACTATCTTTTGTATTGCAAAGCGATGTTATGTCTAATGAATAGAAGATAGCCGCATTGTGCCCTATCCTTAAAAAAAGAGATCACTTAAAATGAGAAAACTATCGTGGCATAGCTCTCTTTTGCACAACATTCAAATTACTTTTTTACATAATATTGAAGAGAATATTATGTGATTTCGTTCGGGCCAGCAATGGCCTGTAAAAACCGTATTATTATTGTTATTATTATTTTACTCACAATGTCCCAAATTTTCACATTGACCGTGCTGAAATACTTGATAGTTTATACTATTTACGCTTAGTCACGATAAAACCTACTATTTTCTATAACCATTTATTAAAACGTTAGTTCAAAATTTAATTGAAAACTTTGATTGATTGAATTATAATTTCATAGAAAAGTTAAACGTTACAATTACTTAAATTACAATGACAATACAACACAATAAACGGAAACCTGTATCAAACGAAACAAACAATAATAAAAAAAGTACTGAAATTATACAAACATTTCAAATATATAACAGTTTAAAAAAAAAAATGCTAGAATCCATCTACACGTTCGAATAATTTGAATTTGACATTTTTAGTTGGTTTTTGTTTTTTCTCGCCTGTAGACATATACACATAGTCACATACTATATACATTGCGGCATAATTTTATGCAAATTAAAGATATTTATTATAATAATTATTGTGTTTTATATTTAATTTTGTGATTAATTATGGTAATTATTTATTTTTTGATTAATTTTTTTTTTGTATTTATTTTTATGTTGAAATGAAAAATTATACTGTTTACATATATTTAGCGATTGACGTAATTTTGTGTTACCACCATTTTGTATTATATGATGCCGCATAAAGTATTTTGATTTATGGTTAGTATATTTGAAGCTTTTTAAAGCTTTTTAGAATGTAAGCATAAACCATAATATTATTGTGATATGTGTTATTTACTAATATATTTTACATATGAACTATATCGATGTACTTCGATCGAGAGATTTCTGTTCAATTACAAATTATTCGTCACTAGACTTTAAAGATAAATCTATAACTAAGTATATAGCTACGCAATATCACGGAATTTACATGATGTAAAGGCAAGAAGCATAAGATTTTTTTTTAACAAAAATAATTTAAAATAAAAGTAATTTTAAATAAATTTCATCTAGTTATAAGTTACATAAACCTAACAGTTCCTTTTCAAGAAGATATTCTAAGTGACAATGACAATTCTTAATTTTATTAAGAACAATTGTGGATTAACATCCTAAAATTTTTAAAACCATAACTATTTCTTTTTTAAAATGTATCGCAACCTTCTTTATAAAATAGTCAATTTAAAAATTCAATTTTTTATGGGCAAATGTATCAAATCTTTTAAGTGCTCTTACTAAAATTTGTAGATGAGGAAAGTTGCAAAGCAATCACACACTTCATTATTCACGCAATCTCCATTATTATATGGTTGCTAGTTGGTGTTGATAGTAGTGATCTATAATTTCTGATAAGTTCTAGCTTATTGAAGGCACGCTGTTTACGGTAAAGTTTAAGCATATAAAATTATCTTAGCTTTGAAATTCAGCAGATATTTTTATCTGAGCCGTCATTGACTACTATACTCGAACTAGCATTATGTATTTTGATTGAGCTAAAACAACCTACGACTGAATGTCAATGTGAGCATCCAGCAGTTTAGACAACTTAAAGGAGACAAGTCATTTTCTTCGCCGGTTAAATGGCAGCTGTCCTCTTACAGTTCAGCTCTTACTTTCCATTTAGGACCGGCTTGTTGAACGTAACCAAGCCTGTGTACTCACTGTTCTTATATTGTATGGACGACAACAAGAACTTTCATTAAATTCCTGATATCGTGGTTGAATAGAACTCGTTAATGTCATCATCGTCGAGTTTGGTGCCATAAATCATGCGCATGACTTTTCTCTCGTATGTCATCAACCATTTCTCAAACTCATCTATCAGTGTTCAACACTCTCCCTCCTACATGACAACGGGTCTGATCGACACCTTTTACAACTTCACCTTGTCGTCATTTGTATATTTATAAGGCATTTAAAGTTAAGCTGTAGACGTAAGGCAAACAAAGCATGGTTTCCGGTGACAATACATGCTTTTATATCCACTACGATACAATTGTTGAGTGACAAATATCTCCAAGTATCGAGATCAAAGGGTTGGAGACCACTGCTAAAATCTTCAGCCTTGGTCTTTAAAACCAGTAGTTCGAGCAAAAACGGATACTGTTTACACGGAAAATTAATCTAAGTAAGACAATCTTGTGCTATAACTTAACAAAAGACGGAGTTTATACCTAACACGAGCTACAGAGGACATATACCTGGAAAGGAGAAACCAAACGATGGCCAATACAGCATTCATCCTATATAAAAGTGTTAACCTCCCATTATTTGGGAAATGAAAAGCCTTCAAAATGACATTTTTTTGACACAAATAAATCGAATGAACCCAGTGATACTATAAGACGTCATTAATTTAGTAAACCTTCTTGTGCAAATCACATCAAGTTTGAATGCACAAAATGCATCAAACTATTAGAAATGTATTCGGCTGAAGAAGGAGAAATGAACGACGACGTTTCTAGCGTTTTGAAACTGTTTGTTAAATGTTCAGGAATTTTAAGAATGTTCCTTTATTTTATTTAAAGTAGAAAGTTTCAAAATTTATCAAAATCCATATATTTTACTGAGCTTCAGCCCAGCTTTGCTAAAAATTTACGAGCTTTGTACTGTATAGCTTTATATTGTATAGGTCTTACATAAGATGGCTTTTGTTAATAAAATATTTTTTTTTCTTGTTAAAAAAAGGTAATAATTTGTATATTTGTATATTTGCTGGTAATACTTATGCTCGTTTAGTTGTATTTGTACTATAAACTTACTGTAAATTTAAAGTTTTTAAAATCGTTAAAATAATATTAAAAGCTCAACCGATTTCATATTATCTTAATAAAATCCATTAAATATAAAATATAAATAACCTTTGTACTTTTTGATCGACGGATTTAGACTTTTAACTACATTATTTATTGTATATGAACCCTCCAACTAATTGACCCATAAAAAACAATAAAAAAATAACAACGAAATCACAGAACATTATCCATTCCACTAAAAGCTTACAAAAAGGTTTTCCTTTTTAAACAAACTTACAAATCGTCCTACCTCCACCCACTTTATTATTATTATTATGATGATGATGTTCGAACCACATTTTTTTGTTACTAAAAGCCCCGTCTTATTATAGAATCAGAATCGACCAAAAACATCAAAAAATCACAACCACCTGTGTGCACCATCAAAGAAAATAACAACAACAAAATAATATGTAAAAATACCTTATATACTTTTATACCACTTTTTTGTTTTTATTATGTCTTCAAACGGAAAAAATATGGGCGTTTTCTTTAAACAAGAAGAACAACAACTAAAAAGCTTTTTATATTATGTTTTTCGTTCAAAGTTCAAATACGCGCGATATCAGTTGGATTTTTTTTTTGTTGAGTTAAATTAGCTTTCTTTATATAAATATAAAAGCGCGAGTATTTTAGTCAAAATAGAAATATATATATAAAAAAAACGAACACCAAAAGACTTGTTGATTGGAATTTTGATTTTAAAATATATTTTCTATTTTTTACCAAGATATAAATAGAAATACTAAAAAAAAATTTCTATTTTTTATTCGTTTATATATAAGATTTTCACACGCAAAGTAGTTTTGGATATATTTAATTTCTGCTTCGTTTGATTAAAATTAAACAAAAAAAATTCGTGATAATAAAAATTATAAAAAAAAAATTTGATTTATATAAATATAAATTTGTACTTTAAAGCACAAAAAGCTTTTAAATTATTAAAGTTTATGCAATGATTAATTTTTTATGTTTGTTGTTTTTTTTTGTATGGTTTGACTTTTCTGCGCATTAAATTTAAAAAAGCTGTGATGATGCTATATGTAAGTGGTTTTATATTTTGCTAACTTGGTAATTTTTTAGAGCATGGCCAATTATCTATTATATTTTAGTACTAGATCTTCTTGTTTCATTACTACTATAAGTAATTTTTTAAATGATTTATAGCAATTTATATATAGTATTTACCATAAAATGCAAACATAATATAGATTTATACAACACGTATATATGAGGTATGATGCATAACAGTAAGATTTATAATGTTACAACAATTATGAAGGTTATGCATATCATGTACGATAAACTATAAAATACATTAGAATTGTTTATAAACTTAACAATGTTTATTTATGTCTGCAGACAAAATTCTAAAAAATTGGTTATAGTTTACACCAGGCAGACAAGTTAGTTTAAGCCAAATAATTTGTGTGCATAAATAATTAGCAATTTAATTTATACCTTGACTTGTATTGAATTATAATACGAGCGGTTTAGTTCAACCCTCATCGATTATAAAGCAGTAGAGATAGACAGATGGTTAATTAAAGTAAAACTATATTTTCGTTTGGGTGCGTGATTTGGCCCCAAATCAGAAAGAAGAAGCAATATATATATATATATATATATATATATATATATATATATATATATATATATATATATATATATACATATATATATATATATATATATATATATATATATATATATATATATATATATATATATAAACGTTAATATAAATATTCTAGAAAGACCGATGCAAACAAAATAAATGTGATCTTGGGAGAATTGATGAAGTAAACATTTAGATCATCGATTGAGTACTTATTTTAAAGTAATCAATTTTTGTTTATACCTTTGTGATTCCTGTACTGAAAAATGTTTAGCTTAAGACTATTTCTTGAATGTCTTAAATTGGCAAAATTATTGCCAACTTACATATCCGAAATGAATAGTAATGTTAATAACTGCAGCTGATGTATCTCTTTAAAGAAAATATGGCTTAATTAATATAACAAATTTCAATATTTTTTTTTTTCGATTATTTATGTTAGGTTATGTTTTCTTTATGTAATTATGTGTATATGCATGTTGTACAAAAACTTAGGTTTAAACTTCATTATAATAAATAAATAAATATAACCAACTCTTTTGAAGCAGATCAGTAAAGCAATTGTACAAAATAAAACTAAGTCTTAAATATAGCCCATATACAGTTTACAGTCAAATAAGACTAAGTTATTTGTTCTCCGATAGATATTTTGAAATTTACATTAAAATAATAATATTTGTATGTAATTTTTTTTTGATCCAAATTTTTTAAGTTTTCATCTGTATCTAAAAGGATATCAATGAGGCTAGAAACCTATTATCAAATTTATTTGCTAACTTCTAGTAACTATATCGTCCAATCAATTAATGGGTTTATTGGCAACTCAAATAGCGTCGGAAAATAAAGATACAAGCTATCAGCATGCTACAAACTGCGACAGAAGTGCCGCTCGTGACAATCTGAATGTAAACATTGTTAAAAGATCCACTTAGTCAACAATTTAAAAACTTCAATATCTTGCCAATATATTAATGTTCTTAACATAGTTACAATAGTTTATCTATTTTTATTATAATTTTAGTGGCATGTTAACGAAATCCAAGAGTTTCTATATCTTGACATTTTGTAATCCGATTACGACATTATAGTTCTGAATGAAACATGGCTGATAATATTTTTTTCATCTGATTATTGTGCTTCCATTGTGATCATTATACTTTTGGTACAGATCAAAGAGGTAGTCGAGTACTTATTGTGGTTCGGAAAAAATTCTGCTTTTAAGTTGCGTATTCTGACATTTCTGAGCTTGCGTATTCTTTAAAATTAAAAAAAATCTAACATCCGTAAAAAATCGAGGTAAACTAAAGAGCTGAAACAAATTGTGGTTCTGCCTAAGAAAGGTCACAAGAAATATATGTGAACAGCATCTAACCTTGCATCTACTTAGTTTAAGTCTCTAAGTAAGCAGTGTTCCTAATTATACATAATTGATATAGAAAACAATTTACGATGTAATCCGAAGAATTATTGGCAATTCATCAAACTTATAAATCATAATAATGACTTACTGGCGTTTATGGAATTTAATGGCCAATCGCGTTTATGAAATTTAATGGCCAATCTAATGATACTTATTTAATCCGCAATTTATTTGCGGAATATTTTAGAAGTGTATTAGTACTCATACTCGTCAATCGTCGGTGTTGAATAATCGGAATATTGTTTTTTGTGAGCAGGACATATTGAAGGCCTTGTTAAGTTTGGATATTTCTACTATACTCCCGGGCATATTCCCTGATCTTTAGAAAATATCTAACATTATACCTATCTACAAAAGCGGTTTGCAGAGTAATTATCGCGGAATTCCAATTTTGTCTTGCACTCCCACAAACTATTCGAATCAATGGTTACAAATTTGGCAGTTTTCCAGGATAATTAAATTTAGTAAATCATCTCGAAAATTCAAGTTGATGTGGTGTTTACCGATTTGCCTAAAGCTTTCGACAAAGTAAATCATCGGTTATTGTAACATAAGCTTAATGAGCTTACTTGTAACTTTACTCCATAAGATTTGCTAGGTTATACTTATATAATCGGAAAATATGTGTTAAAATGGATGATGCTTGCGCCAAGTGTTTCGTTGCATCGTCTGGTGTGTCTCGGGGTTGCCACTTAGTTCCCATTTTATTTATATTGTTTATCACCAGCGTTTTGGATTGCTTCGAATATGCTAATTGTGTTTTGTTTGCTGAAAGATTTTTGTTAACATTTCTAGTAGTTTTATTACATATTCAAAATCTAGGTTTCCAGTAGCTTTTGACTGTGTTAAATGATTAAGGAGTTATTTGTTCAATGTTAGGATTTATTAAAAGAAACTCACAAGACTTTCAGGACACGTTAACTTTTAAGTCACCGTACCCTTCACTTGTTTGCTCGTAATTCAAGTACGCAAGTGTTATATGGTTCCCCTTCCTTGACTTTCATTCAATCAGGATCACAAGCTATTACAAGTAAATTTTAAATTGAATGATGCTAAGGTGGTTTAACTAGATGGAGTCATGTATAAAAGTAGCAAGAAACGTAAGTGAACTTATTATATAAATATAATGATGCTGAAAACCAGTAAATGAACACATACTTCAGGTAAATGGTCTTATATGAAGAACGTACTCGTGCTATTATACCTAAAATTGGGGATATTTGCGCTGTAGAGACAGTTAGTAATTATCAGGAAATTCTCTTTCCTGATAATTACTAAAATACGACCCCTGAATTTTATGTATTTTGAAATATAGAAACTTCTGAAATCTTCAAAAACTGATAAGCCAAAAAACTTTTCAACATTTATAACATTTCCATATGCAATCTATGGTAAAATTTGACATACATTTTACCACTCCAAAACCAAAGCTGTTAAAAGCTTTCCACACTTTCAACTGTCATTATTTATTTATTAATTTTTTTTTTATGTAGGTACATATTTAGGTTAAAATATTTTGGTTTTATCAATGTTATTATTTGTATTGGCTGCGCGTTTAAAATAGATTTCTAACTCAACCAAAATAAATATATATATATATATATATATATATATATATATATATATATATATATATATATATATATATTTAAATTATAATTTATTTAGTTATTAATTTACTATTTTTATCCTGTGTAATGTAAATTAATAATTTTTTATAAATAAAAAAAAAAACTTGTTCAGTCACTCCATGGTATATTATATTGTTCAATTTTGATTTAGCTGAACGATATAATAAATAAATATACCGACAACGACGATGATGATGACGACGACGACGACGACGACGACGATTATGATGATTATGATGATGGTGATGATGGATAAAAGAAAAGTTTTGTTGTGTCAACTATCAAGATTTTAGATTCGAGTTTATTTTAGGGGTATATGAAATTTTCTTTTTGATTTCAAATGCGTAATACCATAATTTTTTTGTATATTTTATTTCAAGTTTCAGATTAATAATACGAGTAGTTTAGTTTTTATTTTTATTTTTTGTATCGATTTGTAATCATTTATATAGATAACAATAGTTTGTATATGGAAAATGATGGAAGGAATCGATGTAGGGGAGATACGTCATATTGTACATATGGAACGAAAATAATGCACAATCAATCAACAAGTATATTATAATATACTGTTGAAATATATTATAAGAAAGCTTTTTATTTTTAGAAGTATTGACATATGGTTTTATGTATAAGAATTACGAGATCGTAGACTTGTTTATATTATGATATATTTATATACGATATAGCGATTTTTATGTTTAGATTTTTTATGGTAACCGCTAAATAGAACAAATAATGTTTTTAATGTATCGTTCATTACGGATCAATACCTCCATTCATCCAAAAGAAGAATTTTACAGGAGACAGTAAAAACTTAATAAATTTTTAAATATTGTGTTAAATAAAAAAAAATATTCAAACGAAATATTGAAAATATAGCTGGTAGAAGATATTCACCAATTCAAATAGGGACGTTAGGATTTTTTCTTCACATTTATTTATAGTGTAATAGACTTAAGTTACCGAGCAATTGGCGCAGTGGTTAAAGCTGCGGTGTTTGGGACGGGAGGTACCGGGTTCGAATCCCAACGGGGGAGGGTTGCAAAAGGGATTTTTCATCACTTGACTACGATCGGTGATGACGATGAACACAACTATGACCCCCCGTTGGAGTGCAGAATTCATGGGCCGAACCATCGTCCATGCCAGTACAGGCTGGCTGGAGCAATGCAATGCAATGTGATGGATATTTGAAAACGCGAACCTGTATTCGCGCGTCCTCAATTTGGCTAGTTATGGCGACAAGTAGGACGTTAATTAACCGCGAAAGAGTTGGGAGAGCTTCGGCCCCAAAACAGATTGCGTAGAAATAAACAAACAAACAAACAAGATTTAAGTTATTTTAATTTTTCTTTGTTTAATTTAAAGTTAATTTAAGTATTTTCTTAATCTTTTTTATAACAAAAATAATATTAACATAAAAATAAAAACTATAAGTAAAATTTAATATTTTAACGAATTTATTAGCTTAAAGTCTTCATGGTAAGTCTTAAAGTTGGTCAGTTTTATAACAAAAATATCTTCAAATGTTATCGCAGATTCATAGCTACCTTAGAGCAATAAGGTTCTACTCTAAAAGCCAAATTTTTTATTTATCGAATATATCTTTTATAAGAACCTAATTATTCTAAGGTCAAGTTATACTTAAACTACTGGTAGTTAAATTACGAATGGTGAATATTATCATAAAAAAATGGCATTCTTTTTAAAATGCATGAACCTTTTAATTCCTGTAAATGATTTCACTGATTTGCAACTGATAAATTATTTGGCTAAGTATTTATTTGGTTTGGCAGTCACTACCGGATCTCCAGCTTTCCAACCAATGTCTTTCCAAATAATCAACTTATTCCTGATACAAACGTTGATACATAGTTTTTTAAAAAACTACGCTAACTTGTAATGTCGGACAGCAAATAATTGTATGTTATTTTTTTAGTTTAGGCCTTCTGTCCAAAAAGCGCAATATTGCGAATATCGATATGTTTGACCACTGTTGTAGATTCAGATTCAGAACTCATTTTGAGTTTGTCTCTTATTCTTGAATATAAAAATTAAATACATCTTGTATTGAATCGAAACTATGTTCGAGGAATGATTTTGATGAGTTTAGCCGACTTAGATGGACATTTCAGAAAATTTTCGATAAAGCTATGGAAGAACATAATTTTTTGTGATGTATTTCGTATACATGATAGGCCATGTTCTTCCTTGCTTTAGCTACGAAAGTAGAGGATGATAAGTTAGGTTTAGTTTGTTGAATTTCACCCAATTTAGTTTGTTGAACGGTGTACGACCCACTCCTATAGTGACAAGGTGCTAAGCAAAATGTTCTTGTAAAATGGATTTCTGCCTCCGTTGATTGGCAAATATAAAAATATAGAACTTTTTTTTTCTCAAATCATGTTCAGTCTGTATTTTTTTGTTACCTTTATTTCAGTGTGACTATAACTAAATTTACGTTCAGTAAAATCAGTAATTGACCAAAATGTATATGAAATATATAGATCTTCCTTTCGCTTCATCGAATAAATCACTTTTTTATCGCAAAAAATGTTTAGCTATTAAACGCAGACGTATATGTTGGTAGGCATCGGATTACAAAATCGTACCTCAACAAAGGAAGAACAATTCCCATGGACAAATTATTCACTAGTGGTAATTTAGCTGAGCAACATTTGTAGAAAAAAAATTCACTAGGTACATGGAACAGTTAGACAAAATAAAACTCGATTTTCCTAAAGAATTTACCAGTAAGGCGGAATTAAAAAACGAGAACTACAATCTTTAAAGTTTTGCTTTGAAAACAAACTAAACTTGTCAGTTTTATTCCTAATTATTATCAAATAAAAATGTTTGCTACTATCAACTTGGCACAATAATAATAAAGAAGACTGTAAATTTAATAAACCTAACATAATTTTGAATTATAATGCAACTAAAGATAGACACAAATCATTATTTAAAAGAAAATTGTTTCTCAAAGAACTGGCCATATAACTTATGCAGGCCAAGTTGGATAGAAATTTCCAAACATCGAACGTTAAAAAAATATAGCGACTCCAATCAACCGGTAAAAATAGCGGCTACGATTTACCACTGGATTTTTATTTAAAAGGATGTACTTGAAATCTTACACTGTCTCTAATATTGCGATACCGAAAACTAAAATGTTAATTGGAAATTCCTCCATTTGTTCCATTTGTTTAGTATTCTGTTTTGTTCTTAATATGGAATATGAAACTATACGTTATGATATAGTTTACCTCTAGGTTACAGTTATATATATATATATATATATATTATATATATATATATATATATATATATATATATATATATATATATATATATATATATATATATATATATATATATATATATATATATTTTATATAATATATATGTATATAGGATTTATTTGCAGTCCAATTCACAATATCCAAACAAATTTCAGAACCAAAATTTTCAATTCATACAAAAAAAAAATCAAATCTATTGATCCAAAATATTTACTCTACTTGATCATGATCCTTAAAAATCATTTTCTTTCCTTTTATTTTTAGTAACCTTTGTTAGACTTAAATGTCTGATTTTCAGTATACAATATTATTAATTTTTTTTTTTTGATAGAAATTCATTGAACAGAAAATTATAATTGGATTATTAGTAGTGACACAATAGTGACAACCCAAATCTGCAAAATATGAAATTCTTTAGAAATTTTTACTGGTGGTTGAAGATTGTATTTTTTTAACCTCTGCACATAAATAGCCGTAAGGGAATGTCATACATGTATACACGAATATGTCGATGTGCGAGTAAAGCAAAAATATACAATTTTTTTTTTGTTAAATAAACAAATTTTGTAAATTAAGGACATTTTCGTTGATTTTGGTCCAATTTCTCATATAAAGGTGGATGTTAACATAGGATTTGAGCACGCAATTTTTATAAAATAAAACTAGAATAAATTATTTAGATTTTGAATCCCGAAATATCCATGGAAAATGAATCTTAAGTTTTTCTTTATGTGTATATACTGTTAAAATTTTTAATGATTTCAAATGAATTTTACTTCAGGCAAAACAAAACAATTTAATTATCATACTAATTGGTAAAGTTTAGGAGAAAGAAAATTATAAATGAAACAAAATAAATTATATAGAAAGCTTTAAAAGTGTTTTTAATTAGAACAGTGCGATATTTAAAATAGGATCTTCTTATTAATTGGGAAATGTATAAAAAGTTACTCGTGGCGATGGTAAGCTTTCAGGTTCTATTTAAATGCAAGCTTGGCTATCAGTTCGTTATGTCAGGAGTAGTCCAAAGCGTCTGATTTTGTTTCTAAATTTACTGAACTGTTAAGACTTATTTTTATAAAACTATTAAACGGTTTCGTCTAACCGGATATACTAGTTAAATCAAACATACAAAATAATTTATTTCATTTTTCTATTATTTTAAAGCAGTCATACACATATTATGATTTCACCGTTTATTTCCCAGAATCATATATACACATCCTCCGTCATCAAATCCCATCCTTTATTTATAACTATCATATACCCTATCCAAATATAAAAAAAAAATATGTTGCCCATTTTCTACATATATTTTTTGAACATTTTATTTTATGTTTGGTATGTGTGATGATAGAACCACTCCTCTAATCTAAAATAAATAGTTCGCTTCAGTTTTGTTATTTTTATCTAATATTTCATCACAAACTATATACATACTGATTACTGGTTATGTTACTTTATATATGTATTCACAATGTATGAAGTTAATACATAAATGTAGTACATTTATGGTTCAGTTACTAGAGAATTTCTAAATATTGATGTAGATTTTAGGCATATATTTTAATAGTAACTCATTTATAAGTTTTTTGCTCAGTAAGATTGCGCCCGAAATCCATGATAAATATTTGTGAATACAAATGACATTTATTTGAAAATTTTCCCCTACATTCCCAATTTTTTACAACGCTGTCCGAAAAGTATAATAATTGATTGAAATATTTCCCCGCCTTATTTGTTTTTTAGTTCACTTTTTGTGAGGTATAAAAAGAATTGATTGATTGATTGATTGATTTTGAATGTACTGCCAAGCATTAAGCAGGATATCCCGGAAAGCCCCGGGCCCACAGTACACCCGTTTTTACATATACTTGGAAGGATATGGAAGGATACTAGTTAAATTATTGAGATCGACCCGGTTACAGACACCTTGGCGGCCAATAGTTAGTAAATTTTTATGGGTTAGGGAAAGGAAAAGTATGTTAGTTATGACTTAATTGGTCCGATTTCTCGGTATCCAATATTCAAACTACTGTTAGTGTAAGACAATTACATTTTTGTTGTACTGCTCTGCATTCTGCCATCTCTTATCAGCAACCCCAATTTGCCACCATTCATCTGTAATCTGCAGAGGTTTCCTGAAAACAAAATCTATTAATGAACTAATTGCTCTTAGCCATAGACTGTAAGAAATAGAATTAATTTCAATCTGAAATCATAATTTAATTAATTATAATATTATAAAATTATAATTCTGCAATCCATATGCTGTAATAAATTGGATTAGTTTCCCTAGAAATTCGTTCCGTTGCGTTTTTGCTAAAAATTAGGTGTTAATTTAGTACCGTACTATAGTGGTAATGTAAATCATAATATAACAGTACCAAGATATGAAATAATATAACATACAATAATATAACAATATAAACACCAAAATTCAAATCTGAAACATAAGAATATACAGAATATAAAATATAAAGATATAGAAATTAATTAAATAACATCGGCATTTGTACGCAAATTAAATGGAGCAGCGATACTTGATTCGTCACTTATTATTTTACGGCCCTTAAGATCTTCGTTAAAACATGTAATTTGTAGGAGAAGCCGGGATCCGTCATCTTCGGGATTATAGCTTTCAACAACGTCACGTATTTGAGCATACGAATATTCTTTTGGGTTTAATGCAAAATCTTCAGAGCTTTTCTGGTACAGATATAATTTAAATAACTTCATTTTATTAAATAAAATTGATCTTTCAACATATACATTTCAATTTAAACCCTAAAAGAGACCACCCAAATATTACGCACATACAAAAACCCTCGACACTCCAACAAACTAAAAGAACCTAAGAATTACAAATTTTAGCTTAAAAACTAATAAATTTAGAGTAAATATTTTATCTATTTAATATATTTTATTTATTTGTATATAGATTATAAAAATGTTTGCAAACTACATTTTCCTAATTTATTTGTTGAACTGCCCAAAAATTCAAAAATCGAATTTTATTAAAATAATTAAACAATTGAACTTGATCAAATCCACCGTTTTTGAGCAATTACACAATGTACTTGCATTAAAATCCTATTTATATTTACTTTAAAACCAAAAACACTAGAAATCGAATTTTAATAAAATAATTAAACAACTGAATTCGATCGAATCGACCGTTTTTTAGCAATTACACAATGTACTTGCATTAAAATCTTATTTATATTTACTTTAAAACCAAAAACACTAGAAATCGAATTTTATTAAAATAATTTAACAATTGAACTTGATCAAATCCACCGTTTTTTAGCAATTACACAATGTACTTGCATTAAAATCCT
The DNA here is from genome assembly GCA_963556175.1 of Tipula confusa. NCBI lineage: Eukaryota > Metazoa > Arthropoda > Insecta > Diptera > Tipulidae > Tipula > Tipula confusa. Next base: position 72,071,454 of record OY744476.1, read on the forward strand.
ATTTATATTTACTTTAAAACCAAAAACACTAGAAATCGAATTTTAATAAAATAACTGAACAATTGAACTTGATCAAATCCACCGTTTTGAGCAATTACACAATGTACTTGCATTAAAATCCTGTTTATATTTACTTTAAAACCAAAAACACTAGAAATCGAATTTTATTAAAATAATTGAACAATTGAACTTGATCAAATCCACCGTTTTTTAGCAATTACACAATGTACTTGCATTAAAATCCTATTTATATTTACTTTAAAACCAAAAACACTAAAAATCGAATTTTAATAAAATAACTGAACAATTGAACTTGATCAAATCCACCGTTTTTTAGCAATTACACCGTTCTTTAGCAATTACACAATGTACTTGCATTAAAATCCTATTTATATTTACTTTAAAACCAAAAACACTAGAAATCGAATTTTAATAAAATAATTAAACAACTGAATTCGATCGAATCCACCGTTTTTTAGCAATTACACAATGTACTTGCATTAAAATCTTATTTATATTTATTTTAAAACCAAAAACACTAAAAATCGAATTTTAATAAAATAATTAAACAACTGAATTCGATCGAATCAACCGTTTTTTAGCAATTACACCTTTTGTGAGGTATAAAAAGAATGAAGAAAAATTATATTTAACTGTGGGCATTATTTATTCAAATTATTTTATATGGTTTTTGAATGGTACTATTACAAAACCAAGTCAGTAGTGTACTTTATATATTTTATTGCGTATATCCGAGTATGCTACGTGATGAGTTTGGCTTTTATTATAGAATGTTTTGGTATTTGTCAACAATTATCATAGCAACTGACCGTGATAATTTGGGTGTTTTGGTTTTTATCAAATAAATATTTATCATGGGTTTCGAACACAGTCTAAATAAATATTTGTATATTATATTTATGTGTATGTGAGTAATAATAAACATTTAGGCTAAACCAGATTCTTTTAGACTAAAATCTATACATTATAAACAATTAATTACGATTTTTGAATAGTTCTTATCTCTCATTTTAGCCGTAAGGCTCAAATTTATAACTTTGACTTTTACAGTTTTGTAAATTCTGACCTTTTTGAGACAAAACAATTATAAAAATACGCTATTCTACTAGAAATGGAACTAGTACTAAAGTTTAACGTAACAGTTAACTTTGAACTACATAACTATTTACTAAGTAATGACGATGGAGCTGCGTCGTGAATTTAATAAACTAACAACAAATAATATTTCTGGCATTTAAAAAAAAAAAAAAAAAAACTTTAAGAATATTTTCAAATATCAGCCTAAATTTGGTATTTTCAAATTCAGCCTAAAACTATAAAATAATGTGCTAACTATTTATCTTAACATTGCAGGAATGGATTGCATCTAGTATAAAATAACAGAAATAATTGAAACCAAAATATAATCAAACAAAAACCGCCGTCAACATAGTGGTAATCATTTTATGGTAAGCTTCTAAAAATATTTTAAAGTTTTCAAAGTATTTCATACTGTTAAATAACGAAATGAAAACTAATTTTATAATGGGATTATATTTATAATTTTATTAGATTCAAATAAAGAGTATTACAATATTTAATTTTTTAAACTAAGCATTCGATGTGCATCATTGCGAAAGTAACTATGTTCTTGCTATAGCAGTTAAAAGCAGTTATGCACAATTTTATCACTAAGTGGATAAGTGTTCAACCGTTTGTCAAAAAAAAAAAAATTAATAACACCAGTTTCGATAAAATAAATTTAATGAAAAACAGACGTTGCCTAGTCGTTGAAGTGACTTACTACTTGGTTTCTAAATTGTACTGAATTACTGAATGTTCCAAACTATTTCGTTCTTCTTGTTAAAAATGGAATCACCTTTAGCACCCAACTCTTTCAGAAACATTAATACACCATTTGTGATACCTTCCAAGTTTTATGCAACATCAAGCCCTCCTCACTATGTTCTTCGTTCGGTTTAGCTTCTGATGATCATCCCAAAAAAGTGGTTGTGGTTCAGAGCTTCTGGCTCTTTGTTCTTTTGTGCCATACCACACTTCTACTAGTATATGGGTAAATGAGTTTATGGACCCTTAAATTTAAAAAAACACAATAATGAAAGAATCCGTTACCATACGAGCTAAGGGTTAAGTAAAAATAGACAACTAAGCCGATGATAGCCCATTTCAAAAGGGTTTGCTTTTGCCTTTATGATTTAACAGACTTGACATCATTTTCATAACAATATTAGTACTTCCGTCTACCCTAATGTTTAATGGCTTAGATGCAGGTACCGAGCTCTGTTACTTTCGCTTTAATTGTCTCGCAACTGAACAGTTTTCAACCAAAGCCAACTTTTTTAAGCCTCATTTTAACTTCACCAACAATTCCTTTACATTCTCTTCTTTTGTTTCAATCCGGATTTAATCACCTATACTGTGACTGAATCTGTCCAATAATATACCCTTTTGATAGCCATCAAATAGACAGCCATTCAAAAATTAGGTTTGTCATCCGTGGACCTGTCAAGCACGCCTGTTATTTCATACGTGGAATAGTTAACTGGTTTTGCCGAGGACTTTGCGTATACTATAGCAATGTATATACCTTATTAGTTGTTATTCGTAAATATGTTACCACAGCATAATCGATATAGCCAGCTTCACATAATATATAGAATTCCACAGTTGCTATAATCTTGGTTACAACAATAGTGTTAATGAACCTTCTGAACTTTAATACTTCCCAACTCATCGAGGAAACTGATTTCGGCCTGTCTAATGACCTCGTTTGTGCTTATTTATGCATTACTTCCTGTGTTGGTGTCATTAATGCTAATTTAGTGTCATTAATGCTAATTATCAGAGACAAATCTAGATGTCTTAATTTCAATTTGATAGACCCAAAACTATCTGCTCTTTAGAACCCCGCACCGCAGGCTTAAGACTTTGAATTGTAAAGTGCGCCTCGATGTTCAAATTTTTATGTTTTTTAAATGGTATTACACCCAGTGCTTTAACTTCATTCTCAGAAAAGGACATCAAATACATAATTTCAAAAGTAATCTTTGAATATGTCCATTTAACCTGTTCTGTGACTAATAGCGATTAATTAGCTTTACCGAGATAATCGTCTATATAATATTTTGCAAATCTTGGTACTCTCATTTTTAATGAAATGCACAGTCGATGGTTAACATTCAATTCCATAGTCATTACATTCATCGCATCTTTCTGATACAAGTCTGGTCTACGAATTTTGTTGTGACATATAGGCATTATCGTTAGTATGGGCAATCTATCTTTCTCACCAAGAACTAGAGAAACATCTCTTGGTGATGTCCCTATAGTAACCTTAACATTCATTTCGCAGAACTTAAATAAATAACATACAATAATCGCTTCACCATAACCAGATGCTTTAGATGTAGGAAACTCCATTAACTTAAGAACTGCGTTCACGATAACACGAGTTTTCTTTATCTATTCAGATTTTCTACAGGAAATATGGTAGATACCAAGAATAATTTATATTGTAGTATAACATTGCTTAATTATTTAATCAACTATCTTCTTCTCTAGACCTTGTACTTGGCACAGTGCCCCTGTACATATTTTTGGAAGTTTGACTACATATCCACAAAAGACCAATCATATGTAATGTAAATTCCTTTTTTAAATAATTTTTTTCCCATAATTGGCATACTCTGCTCTTCCATCTCGCAAGTTAGTTCATGACTTTCATTTTTCAAGAGAAAATTGTACTCGAAATAAGTTTATGGAGGAGTTTTATGATTTTAAGTTTAGTGGGTTGTCTAGAAGTCATTTATAGATATAGGTTTTAGATAAAATTTTATAAAAATTGAATGGTTTCGTACATACAAATTTTTATCAGGTTTAAACTGATCCAATTTACAGTCTAAATTCTATATTCATAAAAAAAATAGCATATAGACTCTTTTTGCTAGTTTAAATTCATGTTTTGGTAAAATCGGTCAACTTTGGTGTCGTGTTCGTTTTAATGTAAATTTGGTAAAACCAACATATATGAGATTACCGGTTTTAGTGAATTCGAAAACGCTTCTATTCGCTTAAATTGCGACTAAACATTTTATCGATGCTTTTCAACTTTGTTTTATAATTCAATAATAAATTAAGTTCTGGGCCATGTTGAGTTTTTTAATAATTTTGTGAAATTAAACTGAGCACAGGGCACGATTTAAAAATTTTGTAATTTTCTGAAATCTTCAGCTTGTATATGTCTGGTGTTTGCAATACTTAGAATCTATCATGACATTATATTAATGTAAATTTTGCTTTTATTTTTAAACAAGAACGGTAAAGCCTCTAATATTTTTGGGAAACAAGTCCTGGGAATTACCATTACAAATTGTTTTAAGACTTAATTAAAATGCACTTTGCATACCTTACATAATTTTATGCAGGGCGAATATAAAACCAATCTAAAATCTACTTACTTAAAATAAACACATATTTACATAAAAATTAACGATTTTCTTAGTACTCGCTTTCTTTTTGGTTAAAGTGATACTATTGCTATATGCTTTTGACTTTTAATACCAAGAAACATTACAATAATAATAATGAAACATGATAAGATTATAAAATTTACTCTAAATACATAAAAAACAATTTCACTTGTATGCTTAAGCTTAGTGGTGTACTCGCAATGTTAGAGGCAAATTTGAAAATTCTAAGTTTACTTTAGGTTTTTATTTTCATTCAAAAGTTTATTTTTATAAAATACGCGCAAACGATAACAAAGGAGGCAAAGTGAGGTGTTTGAATATTAAAATACAAACATTTGAGTTGAATAATACAATTTTAATATTAAGAAAACTTGATTCGTATTATATCGATACAAAAACAAAATACAAATCATGATAAAAGCTTCGGAAGCTACTTAGACAATGTTTTTATATCTTTGTGTCATATTATATATAAATTTGTGTTTACGTTCGTTCGAAAATTATGTAATTAATTATGATTAACGAAAAGAATTAAAGAGCTTTAACAAATATTTTTAACAAATTGTTTTATTTAGTTACTAGCAAATATATATTTGTATGTATATCCAGAGTTTCTTGTGAATTTTCTCATTCCTAAGTTTATATCACACTGGTCTCATTATAAACTTTATATACAGTAAACATAAATATAAATATTTAAGACCAAAAGTCATTTGAGATATACAAATTGAGCCCAAAAGTTACCATAACAATTCATTTAAAATTCAAACAAACACAATTATTCATCATCGCCTACACCTAAAAGTTGGATATACATATATACATACATTTTATATATATTTATATATATATATATATATATATATATATATATATATATATATATATATATATATATATATATAAATATATATATATCTATACATATATATTTTTTTAAGGTTTTTTTTTCATCCCTCTCTCTAGTGAAAAATTTAGATGTGACATTTGATTTCCAATCAGTATATCTCGCATTCGATATCGGTATATATTTCCATTCCAAATAATATCGATTTTTATATTATACTTAGGTTTAAGTATAATTGTAGGTTGACATACCGCTTTGCGATATTATCTCTAAATTATGTATCCAATTCATTTAAATTAAAATGGTGATAAAGTATTTATATATAACTATTTGTTATTTATGATAGATACTCGTATAGGTCTCTATTGGAAAATAATATAAATTAAACTATTCCATTACTTTTTGAGGAAAATTTTTGTTGTGAATTTTCGTTTTTGTTTGGCTTAAGGTCAGTTACATTTTAACATTTATAGTAATGGTTATATGCATATTTATTTCAAACATGGTTAAAATCAATTGTTTAAGCTTATTTGAAATATATAACTTAATACTTGCACATCACATGAATTACGTTTGACTTGACTGAAAAATACTTGTCAAGAGACTTAAGACATTTTTGGTGCTATTACTGCGGTATTAATGACATATTAGGTTCTATATGTAGTTATAAAATGGTTTTGTACTTTACACTACTAGAAATTTACGACTACTAGAAGATTAAAATTATCTAAAAATTGAAATAATCTCTTTAGCGCGCTGTTCAAAATTGACTCAGTTTTAATAATCAAAATACATTTATTTGCGTTGTGTTTCTTAAAATTCGAAGTTATAACTTGTATCATTCCATTCGTTTTGACTTACGACTTTAAAAGGTAGAGAATGGTTTCTCACAGGGCAGATGGTAAAATATAGTTTTTCTATTGGCTCACCAATATGCTTGCCCAGTGACGGAGTTAAAATACCATAGACTTCTCTATGTAACAAAAGATATAACAAACTACATTCACAAGGTAATCAGCGCCTGGTTTGGATTAGATCATTCACGCGTTATCATGACAGTCATAATTAAAAGGAAAGTGCCCAGAATTAACAAACTCCAAGATCTAATAGAAGAAAAAATCAATTTCCTAAGTGCCAACATGTAATATTTCCTACTTGAAATACGAATTGGAACCACTTAATGAAATAACATACTATATGTCGCTAGTATGTTATATGTCGCTAATAACATACTATATGTCGCATACTATATGTAGCAAGCAACCTTAGCATACAAAATAAGAAGATGTTTAACATAAAAAAATTATTGTATGTCATAAATTAAAGTTAAAGAGTTAGTAAGAGAACAATTGCGGACAGAAAAATACTAAAACAATTGAAACTTAATCAATTGCACACCGGAACATATTTACTAACAATTTGTGTGACAGTCTCTAGTCCCTGTTGAAAAAATTTAAAAATAAATTAATTAACAGATATAAACCTAGGTAATCTTACTAATGATTAAAATTTTAATTACTCAGAAACCAAAGAACAAAAAAAAAAACCATTCCTCCACATCAATTTGGATTCAGAGAAAAAAATGTTGCAATAAAACAGGTACATAGAATCGCAAGAAATATGCTCGGGTACTTTACTGGATGTTAGCACAGTGTTATGGAATACAAGCTATATTCTCTATTACATACCAAAATTTAATTTATCCAATAAACATTTTTGAGTGAAATAATATGATAAATATGCCGGTATTGAAATTTACTCAATCATATTATTAATCATATCAAAAGGCTAACCTACCTGTAAAAATTTACTCAAGTCAGATGCCATATGCAAACACAGTTTTACTTTAGTAAGAATATTGATTCCAAACTTAAGTGAAGAGAGCTGCGATAAGCTGACTTAATATATTGGTAAACTCTGAACCCGATATGGCTTTACGGCATCCAACAAACGCCAAAGTTATATATACCTTCTAAACCAGTTTCTTCTTACACCATCAATGCTCGGTGGTACCCAAGGAATGAAGTCATTCATAGTTATTTATAGAAAGAGTACATCAAAAATGAAGGAAGACTCCAAAGAATGGGATCACTTGACCCGGCAAATTTGATCTTTTACTAAATTAAAATAAGTAAGTTGGTTTAGCAAATTACTTATTTTAGCAAGTTTCTCTTGCATAACTCGCACATACAAAAAAGATTGCAGAAAACGATTGTCTACATTTTTGAATGATAGACTGATCAAAAGACAAAGGTGTTTCCCCGGATATAAATATAATAGGTAATACCGATTAAACGTGTATGAATTTTTTAAACTAATATACCTTTCATTCCATGTGGACTGGACATCTAAACTTCTCAAACATTATCTAGTTTCAAAAATTAGTTGTTTTTTAACATTCTATAATTTTTATTGAGTATTAGCAAGGTATGAGATAAAACCTTTAACCTTTAACCCAAGCTTAAACCAAAATATTGGATTTTCATAGTTTACCTGACATGGCTGAAATTACAGGCAATACAAAAATTATCAAACTTAAATTAATAAAAATAGAAATATAGTTAGATTGGTCACTAATAACGCAAACGTAAACTTTAGCATCGTTTATACAAAAACAAATGTTCATGCTTTACTTTAAACAGATATAGAAACCCTAACAATTGGATGGGACAAATATATTCCATTATAATATTATATTTTCAGCTTCCAAATTATTAATTATTTAGTTTAGTTTGTGTATGATTCGGACAGAATAATCAAGCTCATGACAAAGCTGAGTTGTGCTCAACTCTTTCGGTTTTGTTGCTTGCTCCCAAACTGATGTATCTGCGTCAAAAAAAGGCTCTTTCTTATATTTTGAAATACTGCAGAAAATGAAAAGGTTGGAAAAGTATTTTACTTATATCGTTTTTGACAGAAAGTCTATTAAGTTAATTGGAACTGTTGGAACTATCTTGATGTCGTTTTTATTTATATAAATACACCGTAAAATATTAAACCATGTAAATCTTTATATATGGTTTATGGGATGTTCAAGCTGAACTTTAAAAGTGTGGTCAATAGACTAGTATACGATGGCTAGTTTTAAGCTAAAGATCTTAGAATTTAACTAAAGATTAAATTCCTCGAAACAAGTGGTTGCAAAGGTCTTGTAATAAACGCAGCTGACTTTACTAAATATTAGGCACAGTTTAATAGCAGTTGTATTGTTTTCAGTTTATTGATACTTTAAAATTATTTGGGTTCATTTTGATATTCTAAATACATCAGTTCAGAAATATTCAGTAATCTATTTTTGTCAATTGACACTATTTGGATAACAAATATATTATACTGTGTGTAAGTAAGCTAAATTGTATTTCATAATCTAAGCTCCTTTAGGTTTTAACTGTAGTGGAGTAATACAAATTAAATTAAAAAACTATTGGTATGCAAATTTGTTGGTTGAAGCTAACAATAAAACTAACTTTAACTGAGTACGAAAATTGTTCACACTTTTAAATAGATTTTTACGTTTAACATTTTTTTAAGTGTTTAGGTAGCATAATGATACCAGTAGAGTGCCATAAACAAGTACACGTACGATTTCTAATATTATAGATATATAAGTTGTAAACTCTGGTACCTATTGATCCGAACACCAAATAATTTTAATACTTTGAAGACTTATATAAATATTTTAATGGCAGTAATTTAACCTCTGGAAAAAATTTTTATGGGATTAATTCTCATGCGATTGTTAATTATTTAACGATATGTTTTTGATCTGTGCACAGTTTTTATATTTGCAAAGTAGATACTACATGAACTGGTTTTGCCATATATTATTATTGATTCTACAAGTTCATGATACAATTTTCTTAAAGGTGACTGTTTGAGTGTAAGTTTTTGGGTGAATTTTTGATTCACACAGCTTGTATTTAAAAAAATAAATATTGAGCAAACTTATGGCACATAATTTTAGTTTTTTTCGCAGTCAGTCTTTTGCGATTTTTTTTTTCGTTTAAATTTAGAACTATTTATCATGCCATTTAGTCCAAATTTGTGGATCTATATAATTTTTTTAAATGGTTGACGTGAAAGGTTCATTTTAGTTGCACGTCAAGTGTTCAACTAAATTTATTGAAGTCATTAACAAATTTCAATCCAAAACATTGTCAAATGGAAGGATGACTTTTCTTTTTTAATCATAGCTGTAGATTTGCCACTGGCAACATGTGAATAATAATAAAACCGGTCTATAAAATCTTCTGCAAGTTGTCATGGGCATCAAACATTTAATTATTTTGCACCACTTAATAACGATTTCACTAGTAGCTATAGTAAACTATTCAATATGTTTCATTTGACACCAATGGTAAATAATTTTGTTAAAAGTTTGAGTAAACTACTGTATTAAAAGCTTTCGAAATATCCATGAATATTGCAAATGTCTTAAGGGAGTTATTTAATATTCAATATGCCCTTTATAAATGTAAAAAGTGCTTACTCTATAGATTTCTAAGATGTACTTTATCTTGATAGTTAACCAATCGCCTTTTTATAAATTTTTCAAATATTTTGGAAAAAATCATTCGAACTGGTTGTTTATTTTGTAGTACATCTCCATTTTTTATATTCAGGAATTACAAACACAGTTTTAAAAATATCTGGAAATACACGGATATTTAAACAAAAATTGACCAACTATTAGACGTCCACCAATTACTAAACACACACTTTTCGATCGTTAAATTATCCACCCATCAAATCCTTTAATTTTTAATTTTTTGGATACCTATAGATTTTCTACTGAGCTTATTTGCTAGAAAAAACATGACTTGCAACATTTTAGGGAACAGTAAGTTCATATTAATTTTTTTTTGTATATACTATATACATATCAGTAATTTAGTAAATTCAACCAAATCAAATTTGTTTTTAAAATGTCATTTGGTAAGTTTCCTGGCCTTTTTAACACATTTCAACAATATACTCACCAATTTTTTCAATAATTGACTATCATCGTAATTTCGTAGAACTAATTTTTAAACTATTAATCCTGTTTAGTAGATATAAATTAATTCACATCCTTACAGTTTTTTGTTCATTTAAATTGGCAGATGCATGCAAAAATGAAAGGCAAAAATTGTATGTAAAATGTGAGTTTAATTTAAGAGTAAAACTACTAACAATAGCATACAATCAGTTACAGATTTTACCGCAACTCCCTAAATTTTATAATTATATCTTACAATAATAATGTTAGTTTTCCATCCGTTCAATACTTTATTGAAAAAAAGGAAACATGTTTTAATACTACATGGGTGTCTCTATTACAACAACTTCCTTCCGTCATTTATGTATATATATAGTCGTAACACATAAGCTATGTCTATACTTATATTGTATAAATGTCTACTAATGTAAAACGACAACGATATAACCATAAGAACATGCTGTGCGATTTTCTCATTATTAAATTTTGTTTAACAGGAAATTTATAATTGTAATTACAATTTGTAATTTTATTTAGCATTTTGTTGTTATTGCTAGTGTATTTGTAATTTTAATGACTTCTAATTAATTATAAAATTTTATTTTTATTTAAATAATATGCGGCCCCGTTTGATAATTATACATTATAATCACCTTTAATTATTTTAACTTTTTTTTTGCCTCCTGTAATTTTCATGCGTGATAAATTAATTTAATTATAATTCATATAGGGAAATATTAAAGAATATTATTTTATCAAGAAATTGTATTAAAAATGAGATTTATGAAAATGTATGGTATAGAAAATTTGCTTTAGGTTTTATAAGTTTTTATGAAATAAAATCAATAATAGTAAATAATTCGGTTAAAATAATATATATAAGGGAATAAAGGTATAAGGAGATATGTTTATATATATATATATATATATATATATATATATATATATATATATATATATATATATATATATATATATATATATATATATATATTTATATATATATATATATATATACAAGTATATATACAGGGTGTTCCTATATATATATATATATATATATATATATATATATATATATATATATATATATATATATATATATATATATATATATATATATATATATATATATATATATATTATATATATATACAAGTATTTATACAGGGTGTCCCTAAAGTAGCTGACACGAGTAGTACCGTTGGATTCCTTGATCAAAGCTAACATGACTTTACTGCTACCACTTCACACTGTAAAGTCTCCTATCAAGTTAAAGACGTTTGAGAAGGAGCCTTCCACCGTGGCACCTTGTACAAAAGATAACTCAATATCTAGAGAAATAACCATTTGTTTTTCTCAATTATTTCGATAAAAAGCTTATAAAATTTTCTTGCAAAATAAGAATAATAAGTAGGAATATTTACTGAAAAAGTATTTCAAATTAAAACAAAATTTTAGCATTGAAACCAATTATCTTTTTACAATTACAAATATTAATTACAATTTTTAATTACAATTAAAAATATTTTTTGATTAAAACATAGTTCAGACTTAAATTTCAGAAAAGCTATCTTTTTGTCATATTTGCAATATTATGTTATCTAAAAAAATTAAAAGAATACAATAAAATTGTTTTACTTTCTTTATTAGACACAAGCATGTTGGTATAAAATAAACTCGAATTAAATAAACTATTTACAGTAGAAAAAATATTTACAGTAGAAGATTAAAAAATCAAAGTTAACTGTTAATAAAATCAACTGTTAAAAACCAACTGTTAACAAAATGGGTTTGTCTCATAAAATAATTAAATATAAATTAGTTTGTAAACAATCGTTGGCCATCTAAAAGTGAATTAGTTAAAATTTAAAAAATTAATTTAACATTTATTAAAACATGAATCCTTATAACAATCCCACGACAAGTGTTCGGAAAATTGCAAAGTCTCTAGTACACATGCAAATATCTCCATCCTTATCATTAACAGCAGTACAAGACATTTTTGAAAGTGAAAGTGAATCAAGAATTTTTTGTGAATGGGTAATTGAGCAAGAAACCCACGATTTTTGGTTTCTGAAGAAGATGATTTTCACTGATGAAGCTGCATTTACTCGGGACGGATGTAAAAATTCACACAACATGCATTCCTAGTCATCAAGCAATCCCCGTTTAAAAATTGTAAACAGTTACCAACATAAATTCACATTAAATGTATGTTGTGGTATTTTTGGAGATGAATTACTAGGACTGATCATACTTCCAGACCGATTAGATGGTATAAAATATTTTTTTTTTGAAACCAGTTTGAAGAACTATTGGAAGAAGTTCTTACAAACTTTTACAAAATATGTGGTTTATGCATGATGGTGCTTCACCACATTTTGCAAGAAATGTACGATCGCACTTAAACACTTTGTTCCAAGGTAGTGAATTGGCCACGGAGGACCTATACATTAGCCGTCAACCTCACCGGATCTAAATCCGTTAGATTTTTACCTCTGGGCCATTTAAAAACTAAAGTTTATTCTTTTTCCATCCCAGATAAAGAAACGGTAATTTCTAGAATATATAAAGATTTCGTTACAATCAAACGGAGCAGAAACGTTTTCGTAAAAGTTTGCAATTCATTAATGAACAGGTGTTTGGAATGCGTAACGGCTAATGGTGATCATTTTAAGAATTTGTTGTAAATATTTCGAAATATTATTACCAGTTATAAATATTATTAATACCAGTACTTATTTTTACCTCAATATTTGTGTCTAATAAAGAAAATACAAAATTTTTATTGTAATCTTTTAATTTTTTTAGATAACATAATATAGCAAGTATGACAAACAGTTAGCTTTTCTGAAAGCTAAGAGCCTGAACTAGGTGTTATTTAAGAAATATATATGGTCGCAAGGTAATTGTAAAAAGATAATTGGTACAGAAACAAAAATTGTTCTTAAAAAAATTCCAATTCTAAAAGTATTGTTTTAATTTGAAATACTTTTATTATACCTTATTTGAAAGAAAATTTAATTAGCTTTTTAACGATATAAACATTGAGAAAAACAAATGGTTATTTCTCTAGATATTGAGTTATCTTTAACACAAGGTACAACGTTGGAAGGCTCCTTTTCTAACATCTATAACTTGATAGGGAGGCTTTACAGTGTAAAGTGGTAGAAGTAAAGTCATGTTCACTTTGATCAAGGAATCTTACAGTACTGTTTGTGTCAGCCACTTAAGGGATACCCTGTATTTAAATCCATATAAATGTATCGTTGTTTATAGTTACACATTTAGGTACAAATAGTCTTCCAATAATTTATATACCTTTAATTGGTTTGTGTTTGACAATCCCATTATAGATTTCTTTATAAATTAATAAGCACTATAAAGTTTTTTATTTATAAAATGAAAAGCCAAATTCTAAATTTATAAGAAAATTGATTTGAACTAAAATATATAAATTATTGATTTGTAATACATACTCACGGTATAGCTATATATATATATATATATATATATATATATATATATATATATATATATATATATATATATATATATATATATATATATATATATATATATATATATATATTTAAATATATATATATATATATATATATATATATATATATATATATATATATATATATATATATATATATATATATATATATATATATATATATATATATATATATATATATATAGGATGTCCCTAAAGTGGCTGACACGAATAGTACCGTTGGATTCCTTGATCAAAGCGAATATGACTTTACTTCTACCACTTCGCACTGTGAAGAAGCCCCCTTATCAAGTTATAGACGTTTGAAGAGGAGCCTTCCAACGTTGCACCTTGTATTAAAGATAACTCAATATCTACAGAAAAAAACAATCTGTTTTTCCCAATATTTATATCGTTAAAAAGCTGATTAAATTTTCTTTCAAATGAGGTATAATAAGTATAAATATTTACGTAAAAAGTGTTTCAAATTAAAACAAAACTTTTAGAAAAAAATACCATACCACACATTTACTGTGAATTTATGTTGGTAACTATTTACAATTTTTAAATGAGGATTATTTGATGACCAAGAATGCAGGTTATATAAATTTATACATCTGTCCCGAATAAATGCAGCTTCATCTGTGAAAATTATCTTCTTCGGAAACCAAAAATCTCATGTTTGTTGCTCAATTACCCATTCACAAAAAATTGTTATTTATTCAACATGTAAAATTTGTATTGTAATCTTTTAATTTTTTTAGATAACATATTATTGCAAATATGACAAATTGTTAGCTTTTCTAAAAGCTAAGAGTCTGTAATATGTTTTAATCAAAAAATATTTATTGTCGTAGAGTAATTGTTAAAAGATAAAAGGTAAAGAGACAAAATTTTTTCTTAAAAAAATTTCAATTCTAAAAGTTTTGTTTTAATTTGAAATACTTTTTACGTAAATATTTATACTTATTATACCTCATTTGAATGAAAATTTAATTAGCTTTTTAACGATATAAACATTGGGAAAAACAAATGGGTTTTTCTGTAGTTATTGAGTTATCTTTAATACAAGGTACAATGTTGGAAGGCTCCTCTTCAAACATCTATAACTTGATAAGGGGGCTTCACAGTGCGAAATAGTAGAAGTAAAGTCATATTCGCTTTGATCAAGGAATCCAACGGTACTATTCGTGTCAGCCACTTTAGGGACACCCTATATATATATATATATATATATATATATATATATATATATATATATATATATATATATATATATATATATAATTTATATATATATATATATATATATATATATATATATATATATATATATATATATATATAATATATATATATATATGTATATATATATATATATATATATATATATATATATATATATATATATATATTTATATATATATATATATATATATATATATATATATATATATATATATATATATATATATATAAATGTTTTGCAAATTGAAATTTTTATATTGAATTCAGTTTTTATAAAGGCAAAAACTATATTGTAGTACTTATATGCAGAACACTCAAGTAGAAACACTCAAAAAATAGTAGTTTTGATCTCTACTTAGTAAGTTCGAATCACGCAGTTCTTATATTTTTTACCAATTTCTATTCAATGCTACTAAAGCTTAGTTTTTTATGTTAATTTATATTTTAAGGCTTAACCATTTAATAATTAACATGAAACGTCAACGCAGAAAATTACAACGAAGATAAATGTTTGTAGCTAAGATTGAATTAGAATATTTAACCTGTCACTAATTGGTTTTGACGCAATCCTGAAAGTAGGTTGCTGAGTATTTTTCAACCGGAGACTCAAAGTTGGTCGACTAGTCTCCGGGCTCAGGGTTAGGAAGAAAACCCTCTGGGTGAAATAATAACTAAACAATAAATATATAAAATGATTAATTTAATTTGTAATGTCTAATCAATTTTTAAAAAATCTAATTTATATTAATTTTAAAGTTTTGTATCAAATAAAGTGTATTTAAATTAGATTTTCGGGTATTACATAACGTATTGGTCATTAAACGGTTAATTCCATTTATTTGTAATGTTTTTAAAATCTAATTTGTCTAAAATGCAGAGAAGTTCAGTAAAATTGTGATTGTTTTATACTATAGTTAAACATTGGCCACCGGGAAACCAGAGCAATGCTGTCATTACTAGCTTACCTTTCCTTTTCCTACACCACAAAATACTAATTAACGATCGCTCAGGTGTCAGTAACCGAGTCGCGTTTGTCAAAACTAACATTCCTTCCACTGTTTTGGTTTTGTTATATATAACACGGGTGTATGGTTGTGCCCGGCATGAGTTACTGGTAGGTCCTTGGCCGTACATTCTAATCAATCAATCAATCAATTAAGTTTACATAAAACTGAGAGAATATTTGAAATTAACCATTCTCGATTACAGTCTCAATCAAGCCTAAAATATTTTAGCTGTTCTGAGTAATTTACTGAAGTGTTATGGTTAGTATGATTAGATTTGTATGATTATGTATTAGATTTTCGATTAGGATAATAAATGTTTACATCTATGAAAAACATATACGCTTGCTCATTTATAATGTGGTTTGACTAAAGCTTTTATTTTTAATGAATCCTTATCATACTTAGCCACAATGTGTTCTTTAAAACGCTGTTGTATTGTGTTCTCAAATTATTGTGGCTAGACTATTAGAAGGTGAATATATCGATAACTGTTTGGGTGACAAGTAATTCATGTTAAGACAGTAATGGATTAGGTTTCTAAGAATTTTATGTGATTTCGTTCTGTCACCATTTGGTATAATAATTTTATTTAAAAAGCTAGGGCGCGTGGTTAAAGGAACTGTGATGTTATTTTTTACAAACTTTTCAAATTATTTATCAGTTTCGTAAATTTTCGAAATATACTTGCGTTGTGCTTTTCGTTTAGTGTTGTTATGAGCTTGAATTAATATTTTCACTCTTCTTTTGGGTGTTTATATATTCTCGAAAATGCTTTTAATAGGTGATTGTTTGGTACTAAGCTTAGAGAGTTTTGTATGAGTGGTAGTCTCTTCATAATAAATTTAGAATCTACTGATTTGTGATGTGAATTAATGCTAGATTAAAATCTGTGTATATATGATTGGGTAAACGAGTTCATATTATTCGTTTTGACTATATCTTAATTTTAAGACGATTTCCTAGTTGATGTGCGTTTGTTCAGTTGTAAGCTCAATAGAGAATTTAACAATTTTTTTGCATTCATATAAATATACAAATTTGCTTGACATTTTAAGTCGGATACAATTTTTGCGTATCTTATATACGTTTCTGTTCGCCACATCGGAAATGGCTTGATAGGTATTTAGTGAAATGATGGATATATATTTGAAGTAATTGGTTCATTTGATGTATTTGGTATTGAACTATGCATTTAAACAGATATATAGTTATGGATTAGTTTGGTAGAGGGGGCTGTTAATAAAACAAGTTTTATTTGATGTATGTTAATTAAACCGGTCCAGTCGGTATATACAACATAGTCAGAATATTATAATTTATACCAGGTTTTGGCTGTAGATATTTTAGGAAGCTCATTTATATATACTGATAATCGATTTTTATTTTAGTTGTTGTTTTAGCAGTTTTTGATTGCTTTAATTTAATCTACTTACTAATATAATTATGTCGCACAATCCGCTCAGTTCATGAATGTTAACATATGACTGGATATGTGTCACAATGCTTTTTTAGATGACGTTCCCTTGTTCCGTATTTAAATTGTTAACACCAATAATATAGTGTAACCTATTAATTTTTTGTTATGGTTTATGATTTATGTGTTTAACACATTGAAGCTTGTTTAAGGTGAAAACAAAGCTACTATAGTAATAGTTCCTTTTTTAAAATATGAAATGTAGGATTGGTGGTCTGCACACGGTAAATAACAGAATATTTTTACCTTATGTTTAAAAGTTGATAAATTTTATAAAAAAAAAGTCACCGAAAAGTTATACAAACGTTATAGTCATAGAATTTTTAACAAATTAATTAGCTTAAATTTTTTGAAAGCTAGCACTATATTATATATATCACAATTATTTTATTTCAATTATGTGAAATTAAAAAGTTATAAAATGTTCATAATGTTTTGACATGGTTAAAAAAGTTTACTAAATTAGTTTTATTGTAATAGAAATTTTAATTATTTGATAAAAAAAAATAAATTTTTGCATTAACGTACATTATAGAGTGGTTTCAAGTTTTATTTTCAATTACAGAAATGTCAGCATGTATTTATTTTAGTGAATAATTGTAATATTTCAAAGTAATGAAACAACTAATTTTTAATGTTTAAACTTTTTAAAAATCAGATCCTACATCATCGATTATTGTTATAAATTTGTGGGTATAAAATGTATATTTCACATACATGTTAGTTCTAAATGGTTGGCTTTCCAGAAATTTTTTTAATCTCGCAGGTTTCGAAATTAGGAAGTAACTACTCCTTAGGAACTCCTGTTATTCGGGAAAAAATTAACTTGAAGTTTAAAAAAAACCTTAAAGTATTATAACATTATGTCAAATAAGTGGGAAAATAGTTCACTATAAACCAATTATTTAGTTAAATTTAATAGTGAGCTTAAAAAGTAAAATTGGAAAACATTAATCAAAATAAAATGGTATACATACAATGATTACAGTAATTTATTTCCAGAACTCATTCCAAGCACTATACCCTGATTTTGGAAAGATGTATTTAACACCTTACATTAATTCATTGACTTAAATAAATTTTGTTTCGAAATTTAAAAAATAATTCTGAGATACTGAGATACTGAGTTGTTAATTTTAGGAAGTGGAATCAACTCGGTTTGAGTTTGCCTCAGGAAAGCATAACAACGTAATAATATTAATTCTAATCAACAAGATTTGTTTGTGCCAAATAGAAAAAAAATTCTACTAAATTTAATTGAAGGTAATCAAGTCCGTTACTATCGGTAAGATCAGAACCCATTCCAATATTTATTCATCAAAACACTTACAATTTAAAAAAAAGATAAACAATATTTAATTCCATCATGTTTTGCCGAAATTTTGCAGAATTTTTCTATGAAAGCGGCTTGAAACCGTTTTTATATAGCTTTCCAACTTCAAATTAAAAGGAACATCTTCAATGTGGAAATAATCATTTTCAAATTGAAAAATAATTAGATAGTAAGCCGGGTACGATAAAACAATCACAAAGTTTTTCATTTGTTTATTATTAATATTGGACGCATTCGTTCGTTCATTTGTTCATTCGTTCTGTAAAATTATTTTGATGATTTTATGGTTGGTGAAAAAGTCGCCGAACGAATTAAATCACTTGACATTGGTTTTAATTTGTTGTCTCTTTAATTTATATTGTTTTGTCTATTTTACTCTATGTTCGTTCGGTCAACAAAATAGAGTTCAAGCACCTCTTATGAAAAAAACACGTCATTTTCGAGTAACATGATTGGTTTAAAAAAAAATTCAGAACGAACAAACGAAGGAACAAATGAAGACAACCATAAATGCGCCTTAACTGTTGAGCTAAATGTAATTTTTTCCATCGGTGTCCGTACTGTGATACATTACGTAGCGTTTATTTATATAGTACCAACTATAAGGTGGCGGACCTGAAAGCGCCCATTGAATTTTAGTTTTGCATTGTCGATATATAAAAATAATATTTTTGCGCTTAAAATGCCGTATATTAATTATTAAGAAACGGAATGTTGATAATATTAAAAAAAAAATTGTGCTTGCTATATCAAAGGTAGGGATTGAAGAGGGCCCGCAAAAACACTACTTAGTGTTGAAAACGATAACTTCATATAGCAAAGAACGAGGTAGTAGGATTACAAAAAGTAAAATTACAAACAAATATCGTAATTTTATGGAGCAGTGTGTTGAACCAAATACAAAAACAATTTTGAAACAAATGAAACAGATACTTTTATACAGGCTTATCAGATTGATGTCTCCCTGGAATTGCGCGAATGTATTTAGAAAGTAAGTTTTTTGCAATCACAAACTTTAATCTTTTTACATCAAGGAAACAATCCAAGAAAACGAGCCATTGTAGATAAATTGCAGTAGACTATTGTGGCTCCAATGTTCATATGATAGGATACATATAGGTTATGTGTAGCTTATTCATTACGAAGTAAGAATATTATTCTTTAATTATAACATTATTGGTAACTCTACAATTTTCTTTTCGTTTTTTTTCGAAATATTAGTTCACCTTTCAACTATCGAATTATTTAATTAGAATATTTTGACAATCACAAAAACATTTTTTTGGCTAAAATTCGGAATAAAAAAGTTTATTTCAATTTTCTGCAGGCTTCATCAAAGTTTGTTATTAATGAGTTTTACCAAAATGTTCAAGGACTAGATTTATATAATTAAATAATTTCATGTTATAAAAATAAGTTTTAAAAATTAATGAACCAACTCTTAAGCATGAGTATGTCACAAACGTGACGTCCATTAAAACATGATTGACATAAATCCAATTTTATTCGTTATAATTTCAATTAAAGCACTAAAAATCCAACACATTTTAAGTATGCAAAATATGCTTTTATGATCTTTGAAGATTGAATTTCATTATATGTATAGATAAAATATTATATAAATGTGGTATCGACCTCAAAATATATGAGTGGGTATAGGCTTCCTAATTCAAAAACCATTATATATTATATTTGAACATGATATAAATCATTTTTGATCAGTTTTTCTTTGTATTTTTCGATTAAGCAAATATAACATTAGACAAGACATAAATGTTAAGAAATATTAGGTTTCATGATAGAAGTTCTTCATTTTAAGACTATAATAAATTATGGCATGAATATATATTTAATATCGTTATGCTTTGTTTCAAGCTTAATTGTTGAATAAATGTGATCCTAAACCAAATCGAAGGGATATTAAAGTTATGTCTATATATACATTCATATACATAAACTAATGCCATATATACACATATTACACATACGTTAATAAGGGACAACGAACAATTTATTTTCATATCAACTACGTACAGTGACCTAAGTAACTGTCTTCAATGCCGAAAAAGTTGTTATTTTACCCATTTCAAGAAAAAGTTGGAATTTGATTTTACCTTTCGAAATTCATAATATGTCTTATTGCTAAAAAAAAAGAAAGGATCCAAATCAAACAAAAATAAGAAAATTTACCAAAAATTCTAAGGACATGTAAACGATGTATACGCATTGCAATTCTATTAACAATATTGTTTCTTAGACATATTGTTACTTTATTAGTATGTACATACTGTATACTACTGATTTTTTTTTCGTTTTTATTTTATTTTGGTAAAGCAGCACAATAAAAGGTAATATTAGGTTACGTTTTATTCATTTTCCTTGTTATGAAAACACAGTTTCTTTTTTATTTTTTCCTTCTGACGTCATTCCACTTAAAAAAATATATATAAAAAAATAATAAAAAAAAAACAAAGATTTTTTTTTTTATATTATTACTATTATTACTTTTTTCCGTTTTCAAGGAAATTTTTTTTTATTGTCTTCGATTTTTTTTTTAATTCTTCGATGGTGTTGTTGTTATTATATTTTTAAATCATCTTTAATTAAAAGGCTAATCCCACTCAAACCAGTCACACATACACAAATACACAAATTGACAAATGGTTTATAATACTTTGGGTAGTTTTCATTATGGAAAATAATTTTCTTAGAAAAGTTGCTATTTTTATAGTTTATTTCACCTTTGTAAAATGGTTTTGTTTTTACTCTATAGAATTAACATAAATTCTAAGTCATATCACATGGAATGAGTCTGAATTCGACAATTTGTCTTAGTTCTTATTTGTAAGTGGAGTTGTTGTTTCAATATAATAAGTAGTTTTTGTCAGTTGAATTTTTATATGTTCTTTCCTCTTAAACTAAATAAAACAAAATACCTGTCAAACGTTTTTAAAATTATGATTATTATTAACAAGAATTTTTAGGGTCTAATTAGTAATTTTAAAAGTTTCTTCGTTTTAAAATTTCTAGAAAAAAACTTTCATATTAATGTCGACTCTAGGAGGGGCTTTTATTTCATTTGCTCAATGTTCAACATATTGTCTCAAATACTGTAGACGAAAACGGCAAAGGCGGAGATGTACATTTTCTTCTTTTTTATAACCTTGGGTTGACTGCTATTAATTTAAAACTCTAGATTTTGGGGAATGTAGAAATAAAATGTAGACCCAATCAATAAAGGTAAATACTTGATTAGTCTAATTTTTTCTTTAATATTGGGAAAGAATCATTTCTGCAGTGGCGACAATTATAGATGAATAATACGTTTTTGGAAAAGGTCTTGTTGGACCCAATCAAAAGTTTACCTTGATGTGCTTGTCATTCATGGTGACCTTAACGTCTTGAGCACTGAATGCTTTAGAGAAAAGTACAAAAAACTTTCCGTGGGGAAATATATGGTAATACATTTCATGGTTTGCCTTTAAAATCTATTAATTGTCATTATTTAATTTTTACCGAGTGCCAATTGCTCGGTTATTAATTGTCATTGTAAAAGCTAATTTCACAGAAAATTTTCTTTTACAGAATTGGAAAGTGAGATTGTTTGATTTCGTGATCAACACACTTACCAGTTTCTGACCTAGTCAACACTCATGAGTCAATCACATTGGACAATTAATCCATTGAGTTTGGCTTTGCAGGAGTTCAGTGAGATAGTTACGACTATCCTCATTAGTTTCTTATTTAATATTAGCAACGATATAACGTCACTTGTCCTTTAAGGATTTTAAGCACTTGACGCTTAATGTTACCAGCGGCCGAGTTTAACCAAATTGTCAATTTGTCACCAACATATTTAATTATATCATCAAAAAACTGCTTACTGATTTTGGGATAAACGTAACGGACATTGTTGACGAATTTAAATGTGTTGAATTTGGTTCTCTAATTACTAAATTTGATTGATGTTCCCACAAAATCTGCTCTATTTCAGCATGTAGTACCACAAGAAGGATTGTCTTTTAGGGTGTGGGTTACATTTTGAGTAACCGATCAATAGCTTACTCTTTCACAACTTGATGTCGTATTGGCTTTATATTTCATTTATTGGAATTTTTAGTCCAAAATCAGATATGGACCAAAATAATCCAAATAGTTGGGCATGTCTCAAAGTGAGATACTCGAAATATTTTTCTAAAAGCTTGTAAAGAAAATACAATCATTTGTGAAAATAAAGTCCTTTAATACGGCCTTATTTATACATTTAAATTTTAAACTTGTAGCGGAGTTATATCCAACCCAAATATTTGTCTATTCTATTTTTTGTTATTTCCAAAATAACTTCTTTTCTGATCCTTTGTCGTACTATTATTTCATTTACTCTAGTTATTATCTAAAAGTTTTAATTTCCCCTCTTCGTAATATTTAAGTTTGATTCATAGCAGTTTTGAGCACAACATGCAAATTACCCTCTTGCATCGACATCATTCATATTCTGTTATTTCCGCAAGCACATAGTTTTTTTGCGATTATATCGCCTCTTTAATTTGTAGGAGTGCTCTTGGTACCAACTTCCCATTTTAATAAATTTAAACCACTTTAATAGTTGGGCATACAACTACTTTTCTACTCTATTCATTTACTGAGTTATTTCCATAGTGTAAGTACCATAGATCAGACTCTGGTGATCCATTTTCACTTATAATAAAGATGGAAAATTTGCTCATATATCTGCATATTTATTATTAGTGGAATTATTGCCCAAACGTTCCGTTGACTATTCAAATTATTATTTTAAACCATAACTTAAATCTACCGCCACAAGAGTTTAAAAATTATGCGAATAGTTGTATACGATATTAAATGCTATCGCCTTTTGTCCCAGGTCAGTCGTTCTATGTAGCTGAATTACTGGAATCGACTTTTATAATGTCGATTTCGATTAAAGGATAAAACTTGCACTGAGTGCAAAAAGAGTACTCGATTTACCCTGATTATGTTCGATTGATGACAAAAAAAAAAAAAAAAAAACTGCTCTGACAGCTAATTTGACAGATCTATTGCAACACTCGAGGTCTTTTGGTCGAGTAACGCCTACTCTACACACACCTACAAATATTCTGTTTATTTGTCTATAAATAATTTGTCAGTGACGGTTAATTTGCTTAGAGGAAAATTTGAAATATAATTTTGCATTATAGTTTGTGTAGTTTTTGTTCAGTTATGTTTAAAGTTTCTGTTAAATTTTCTATTAATTTTCTGTTAATTATTGTTAATTTTTTAATTTTGTGTTTTTTGGTAGTTAATTAATTTTGACAAAATACATATTTTGACAGAACACATAAACACAAGCATATAAAGCTATCAGATTTATTTTCATGTTCGTTTGATTGAACAATTTAGTGTACTTGACCAGGGGTTCGATTCTGTTTCGATGAAAAGAGAATGAAAAAAAAAATTTTATCAATAAATTTTCATTTGCTTTTATTGTTTTATTTTATCATCAACATCGAAAATGCGATTCTGGTTTACCAAATTGATAAAATACATTAGTTCCGAGTTTTTTACGCATGATGTCAGTGAAAACTGTTATACATTTTCAGTTCAGTGTTATATATGTTTATATATCTAAATAAAATATATGTCAAAATTTGAAATAGATATTTTGTATACACAAATTTATATAAATTTAAGTCTTATAGAAAAATTGAAGCACATTATTACGATTATTATGGATTAATTAATTATTATTTAGTAAAAACGAAACTCGTGATTGACTTTTAAAATTTGTCATCAACAGAATACACACAACACAAATATAGAATACACACATATAGAATACTGTATGTATTCTATATGTGTGTATTCTATATTTGTACACACGAAACCCAAACATTTAGGCGCAAAAAGAATAATTTTATCATAGGCGATAAACTCTATTCAGCAACAAAATCAAATTGATAAAACATCTCAGTTTTTAAACCAAATTAGACACAAGTTTATTGTTTACCACGAAAAGGGAATCGCGATTTGTGTTTTATCGATGATAAGTTTATCAATTATCATTATCATCGAACCGGAATTGCACCCCAGAGGTGGGTAAAATATCAATCGAAATCGATTTTAGAAATTAAACAGGTTGTTATGATAAGACTTCAAATGTAGCTCTTACTTTACGAATTAATTAAGTGAAGCGAGGGAATATATAATAATCGTCAATTAGACATCCTTCCAAAATAATAAAATAATTTTTAATTTATGTAAATTAATTATATTGTTTAATAGCTTTTTAATTATATTTAAAACTTTTTTACACGATTTTGAATACCGCATTATTTAGTTTGTTATTGTTAATTTGTTTGCTTAATTGAAAATACATAACCGAAACGGTTTATATGAAATTTCATAATATTTGAATTACGAGTATATCCTATAATTAACAGGTAATCACGTATTAATATTAATTTTAATATCTTATATATATATATATATATATATATATATATATATATATATATATATATATATATATATATATAACATATTTTTGTACAATTCTAGATAGAATTCTATATCTAGAGCATTTAGAATAATAATAAAACGACATAGACTTTATTTTTAGTACCGTGAAATATAAAAGTTTCTCAAGTTAGATTGGAGTAAATAAAAATATTTTTTTTTTATTAGAGATAATGTTTCGCTCTAATAAATTTATCTATTGATTTCTTTGTATATACATTCGGATACAACTATTTGTATTAGTAGCTTTACAGTAGTGTATAATTTTTACTGTGCTTTTTGCTGAGATTTGCTGAAGTTTTGCAAATGATGATTCAAAATTCAAATATGAACTTCAAAGCTTTTGTTTTGTATATATAATAAAATATTCGCAGTTTATTAATTTCTTTTGTGTGAATAAAATCTATTTTCAGAAATCCAAAAAAAGCTTGTTAATGATTAATTCGAAATTCATTACACGAATTTATTAATAGAGATATTTTTAGAAAAAATTAAGGCTAATGATGGTTTTTTGTCTTGTATTGTTTAAATATTTTCTATTGTACAAACAACTAAAGGTAAAGTAAAGCGACGTTTCTACTCCTGTGAATTTTAACATATGATGAAATATTTTAATTTGCTTTTTTATAGAATCAACAATTAATTTTAGGTCTTTAAATTTGTTAATATAGTTATACCGTTGTACATAAAATATTTATAGGAAAAATAATTACTTATATATTTATAGAATAAATTTACGCAGACTATTTTGTAGGTAAACACGAGTTGTGTATTTAAATGATTTATTTTTAGCTAATTAATAAGTTATTTATTTGTGTAAATTATATAAATAATTAAATATGTAAAATTAGTGAAGGTGGTAATTGAATGACTTTTGTTGTTAAATGTATTAATTGGTTAAAGCGTCTATCACGATTTTGATCAGGAAAATTTATATCACGTCAGCACCAATAATCTTGATTTCAAACCAGAATTGGTATTACATCGCTTTAGTTACGAAAAGTCCATTTAGAAATATGATAGAATTCTGCAGATTCAAAAAAATACCACAGATCTCTAATACTACCTACACAATATGCAAAAAATATTCTAAAATAAGAACCTTTCATGCATATTTTTATTTATATAAAACCTAATTTTTTATCGTTTTTCAACAAAAAATATAGCATCACCAACAAAAAAACTATGACAATGAAAATTTGAATTTTTCATAAAAAAACAACAATAAAAATGTAATGAAGCATTGAATTTTGAAATTGTCCTTCGCTCTTGTTTTGTTTTTTGATTTTCTAAACTCGTTTATGGGCTAAATAAATTCTATATAGGAATAAATCAAATCTGTAATTTGTTTAGGTTTTCTTTTATTTGGGATGATATACAGTGGTGTGATAGTGGGAGTCTACGGTTGAGAAATATGTATATTTTATAAATTTGGTCTTATGTTTCAATAGAATAAAAAAAAATCAAAAAAAAAATTTCAAAGAAACCAAATCCATCGATTGAACCTTTGGGCAAAAAGTTTTTGTCTTTTTAATAATAAAGTTATTTTTTTTTCGGTTTGTCATGAGAAATATAAATATGTATATGTATATATAATTAGGTTAGCAGTAGTCGAAATAGATACTTCCATGTATTTTAGGTATGTCATAACAACACATGATTGATAATTTAAAATATTTCGTTTGCGCATGACATAATATGGTCCTATGACGTTCAAATAAGCAAATAAAAGGGACAATAATCCGTCCCACCACATCACCCTTTTCATACCTCCGGCATTAGATATGTATCGTAAATTCAAGAAAAAAAGGCTATAATTATATACAAATAATAAAATTTTATAGAGTGATTATAACTTGGAAAAAAAAAATTAAAATCCAAAATTTTTGGAAAATTTAGTAAATCCAGAATTAACGATCCTTACTTTTGTGCGAGTGAAGTTTGATACTTTTAATTATTACCAGTAATATAAACCAAAATAGCTTATGATAACATAAAAATTAGTATTATAATTCGTTATTATTTTAGTTTTAGTTTTTATGGTTGGATAGTAAAAAACACGCAAAGACAACAAAATGCGACAGCACATAACCCAAAAAGTACACTGTATATATATATATATATATACTATATACAAAAATTTCGTCAGTGGAATAGTTTATTTGCTAGATTTTAGTTGCTGCTAAAAAACATGTCGCATTGTTCTAATCGTGTACTCGCTATATACAACTAATTGATGATTTGGTTGTTTTAAATTAAAAAAGCTTAATTAAACTTTTATTAACTTTTTAGCTTAATGTGTACCACAATGAAGCGCGCTATATGTATATACAAAAACGAACTCTCTAATTCTTTCTTTAGTCAAACTAAAATATTTAAATTAACCAAAAATAATAAAATAAAAAAAAAAACGTAAAAATAAATAATTTATATTTTCCCATTTTTTTCCATTTTCATCATAAAGAAAACAAAACCGAAAAAAAAATTTTTTCTGACGTCAAAGAATTTTTTTTGTGTTATTTCTTTATAAAAAGAACAAAAATAATAAGAAAACTTCCACCTCCCCAAACTCAACATAAAAAAAAACGTTTAGAACCTAAAATGCCGATACCAACAACAAGAACACGAAAAAGCTCAAAAACACTGAAGAACAATTTATGAATGAAAATTTTATCTGTACTTTGTTGCCGTATATATTTCATATCGAGCTAAGGATGGAAATTTCTCGTTCTCATTTTCGTCCATCTTCATATGGTATTAGACCAAAAGTTTATTTTTTTGTATGTTATATGTTTAAGACAAAACAAATGGATAAACATACATATATATATACTTATATGTATATATATATATATATATATATATATATATATATATATATATATATATATATATATATATATATATATATATATATATATTTACAATAACTATAAAGATGTAATCTTATCGACATTATGAAAAATTATGAACAACCGAAAAAAAAAATCTGAGTGTTTGGAGTGTAAGTGTGTGTGTGCGGCGCGCGGGTTCATTATTTCCTAAACACAATTTATTTTAATGTGATTTTATAATCCATGAATCTCTTTTCTGTTGCCTTAAACATGTTGGGATTGCCTTGTGTTTTTTTAGTTTGGGTTTTGTATTTAGATTTCGATTTATATTCAAATCGAAATTTTTTGTTAAGTGATGGCATTTGATGTAGAAAGCTATAGATAGATCTAATGGAAAATCATCACTTTTTTTGTTAAAGTGTTATATTATGGAAATTTAGTTTAATGCATTGAAACGAATTGATTTGTAAAATATTACATTTAAGAATTTCGCTAGCTAAGTATGGGTACTCTGATAGTTTTTGATCTATGATTTTTGATTACGAACTATGAAGCCACTTTGCCATGAAGTGATGAGTCCCAAGTTAATAAAACTCTTTTACACTTAATTCTTCTAACCGTTAATGTTACAAAGAGGTTTAAGGGTTCTATGTTAATATATATATATATATATATATATATATATATATATATATATATATATATATATATATATATATATATATATATATATATATATATATATATATATATATATATATATATATATATATATATATATATATATATATATATTTATATATATATAAATTCCCTATACCTAAATAGCACTGGATAGTTATATATTAAATTTTTGACATTGGGTCGAGATGTCAAATGTTGGTTGTTACAATGTTGTTGTGAAATACTTAAGGACTAATTTTTGCTTGCTCAACTTCCATTATCAGTTAAAAATTTTACTAATTGTTTTGGTCGTGACTTTTTAACGACTCAAATAAATGGACGAAATTAGTTAGACTTTCTAATGCTTAATGATTTGTTAATCAAATTTTGCTTTAATCAAATTTAGATTTGTTAATCAAGTTTTGATCTAGTTTTGATCAAACATGTCCGACCATACAATTAAATTTCAAATATAATTTAACCAAATACAACCTTCAAGTTATAAGGACTGCAAGACTGTCAATTAAGTATTTTTTAATTAGTATTAAGGTAGTAAATCTCCAAGATAATAGAGATTACATTTCAGCAGTAAGAAGGAAAAGCTTTTAGATTAGTTGGTTTGATTAAGCCTGATTATGTATTTATTTCTGTATCTATTTCTAACAAAATTGTTAGATATAGAAGCAAAAACTGACATGACAGAAATACATAAAAACCAATTGCGGCACGGAACAAGCACAAATTCTCTATACAGCTGTGAAATTAAGATTTGATGTTCAACCCATTTGAAGAAACAACAAGACCGTCTTGTATTTAGGTATATGAGTTTTCAATTTGGGTCTGTAAAGAAATGTGCTATAAAAAAAAGAACCTTAATGTTTCCTATATCTATCCAGAGGCTTGTTGCCTATTTATTAAAATTTAAGTAATTTTTTTTTGAGAATATCAATAATATTGTAATATATATAGATAAGGCAAATTTCTATTATTTGCAGATTATTTAAAAATCGTGAATCGTGAACTGTCTATTACTTCAAAATCTTAAAAACTTATATAATTCGTGTAACTCAAATGAAATGGAACTTAACATAAAAAAAATTAACGTACCTAAAATTAAAGCAGGAAATTCTAACTCAAATTTAAGAAATGACGTCAATAATATCAAATTGCGTGTGAAATCCCAAGTTGTAAATTTATTACTACGAGTATTAATGATAGTAAAGGCTTTAAGAAACACGTTGAAAAAAGCAAACAAATGCAAAGCCACAAGAGTGATAAAAAATTTGTCTATCTGCAAATCTTATAGCATCATTTATTGGTAAAAAAAGTATTGTCGAATGTTTAACGCCTATGTGGAATTCAAACAAATTTTTGCTGATGAGTATCGCTAATATTTTTTTTTTACTTCAGAAGCAGTTTTAGTGTTTTAAAGCAAACTAAATTTTCCCACTGAAGAAAAATACTTATCACAATTAAAATGATAATTTAACCTGAAATATATTTTTAAATTTTTTTTTTAATTTTCCACATTTTAATAGGATTATTTTAATTAAAAATACTATTATACATTTATTTGTACCTATTTTTAGAATACCTTAAAATGTTTTAAATAATTTTAATTCCCCAGGAGAGAATAATTAAATGTTATTTCCAATAAACTGGATTGTGTAATAACCTCTTCCAAGTATAACATACACGTGCGTATTTTTAATATAAATTTAGATGAGACGTTTTCTATTAAGTATTTAGAAATCGAACCAAAAATTTATTTTTAGCATTTTAAGATACCAAGAACCAACTAATATATATATATATATATATATATATATATATATATATATATATATATATATATATACATAAATATATATATATATATATATATATATATATATATATATATATATATATATATATATATATATATATATATATATATATATATTATAATACGTTTCATTCTCATTACTGTAACTTCATCAAAGTAGAAATGTAAAAATCTTATATGATTTTGTTTGGCCCTAATACAGTCTAAACATTATTGATAAATGGTCCTCATCAAATTAAGTGTTGTGACATTCTATTTTTTTAAGTCTAACAGCAGTGATCAGTGTAAATTTTAGGTTGTAACAAAGTTTCGAATAAAATTCGTACTTTTCAGATTTTTATTTAATGTTTTTTAATACATAAAATGGCTTATGGCCGGAGTAGAAGATCACAAGAATACACATTATATCAGCTCACTTAATACTTAACGCTCACTTAATTTTTTGTGAGAAAATTTGATTATTTTGTCATAAAGTTTTGTATGTTAAAAATTTTCAGTGGGTATACAGTTTCTTTAAAAAGAAAAACCAGTACTATAAATCGGTTTGTTTTAAAAAGATCCATTTAGAATTGCCATGATATATGAAGTTTTTACCTCTAATAAATAGTGCCATATTTGAAGTAAAAAATTGTTAATGCTTCCATGAATGGTGCAATTAATTATAGAATGAAACCAGCTTTTTTAAAAAAAAAATGGGAAGACAATAAAGAGATAACCTAATTTTGTTAACGATTATTAGCTTTCGTTGTCACCGGTCGCATAGTAATGGTTAAGGTGTTAGCTTAAACACACCATGGTCTTGAGTTCAATCTCCGCCATTGACTACAACGCCGTGACTAATTTTGTGGAAAATCGTTCGTTGGGTTGACCACCTACAACGATCACCATTAGTAAAAATATGGTCTGCAAGCACTTGTAAACGATCTCAGCAAAAGGTTTGATTTTTATTATTTTTTTATTAGCGTTTCTGTCAAATCATTGATTTGTCTAGGCAGTCATAGTCTTGTAAGTATTTGCAAGTTTATTATCTTCCTGTGAATTATTTGTTTTTATTTAAAATAATAGATTTTCAAATTTTTTCGGAAATAGTTCATAATTTTAATTGGATTGTCTTACAATTTTATTTTACCTAACAACTTATAAACTAATTAATTGATGGAGCATGCCTTTGGTTTGATTTACCCAAAAATAAAAATTACATGTTAAAAACAGAGAGTTTAAAAAATAGATTTTAAGGAATTACTGTCTAAGTAAAATTTAATCTTTATCATAAAATGCAAAACTTAAGACAATCAAACCCTAAACAATATCACTAGTTAGGATCTACATCAAACATGTTTATAAGTAGTTATGTAAAAAAATTTTAATAAAAAATTTTTTTTTTGACATGAAATATTAATGTGGAAAATTACAACACTAACAAGTAAACGTTAAATCCAGTGAAAAGTCTCTTTTCAAACAATCGCTAAGTGACGCTAACCGATAAGTTAACTGTTTCATATTAAAACAAATTAAACGCAATTAAGGTGTAATAAAAGAAAATGGCTTTATTTCCATTTTATAATTCACTAGAACAACGTGATCATAAGTGTAAAAACCTAGTATGAACCAAGTTATTTTTGTAATTTTGTAGTTTGGTCGCAGCCTGATTAGAGACCAAATTTTTAATTTGGGTATCCAATATAATTCGCATATTCTCATGAACTAAAATGAAACGAAGCAAATTTCGTCTCTTTTCAAACAAACTCTAAGTGACGCTAACCGATTAGGTTAAATTTTCATGTTAAATTCCATGTTTCCAGTATGGAAGTTAGAGAAATGGAAACTTAGGCAATAGTAAATTCATGTTAGTAATGGTAATTAAAATTTGGCGGAAGTATCACGAAAACAATCAGATAAACGGTGACAACTACACTTAAAATAAACTTAACCGAAAATTAAAAAAACGTTTTTACTACGGCTTTGGGTATATTACTCCATTGTGAAAATATTATCGCCTACACTAAACATCTTAGGCAGATCGCTAAGTTTTGGATGAAGAATAGATCTTACCATTGGTGGAATAAGGTATGTAATTTACAGTTTTGTAAATTAGATTGAAAACTTCCACTTAGATACAGCAACCTTTTATGCCGTAGTGGTCATATAGTTTCGAGTTCAAAAAGTTTAAAAAGATTCCTAATGCAGTTCTGTGACGCTATTTTAAATATTATATTGCGTGAAAAGATTAAGAAGCCGATTTTAAATCGATAAAGCTATTAAATAGTTTGAAATAGTCGTAGTAGATGCTAACTATAGGTAAATTTGAAGCTGATATTTACATATTTTTTGAACGATAATTTATTTCTTTTCCGCTACAATTATTTACTTTTCTTGCGCAGTCACCTATTTTTTTATGCTTTTCAACTTATTTTCAACATATTTATCTGAAGTACCCCGAGAGTATAACCAAGTTCATTATACAAATGATGTGCCACTATTAAATGTAACATGCTCATTTATTGTATTTTCATTTACACTACTACTTGTAAAATCTGGTTGGCAATTCGATACTATTTATGTTTAATTTTAGAAAATGTATTAAGATTTTCCTATAAACTTCTAATTTTTGTGTTTTTCGTAAAGTTTCCTAGCCTACACTTTTTTGTTTAGCTCAATTGCATGTGTAAGCTATTGGTTTCTTTACATTTTAGATGAACCACAGT
Source organism: Tipula confusa (assembly GCA_963556175.1). Lineage (NCBI taxonomy): Eukaryota > Metazoa > Arthropoda > Insecta > Diptera > Tipulidae > Tipula > Tipula confusa. Next base: position 72,104,885 of record OY744476.1, read on the forward strand.
AAACCAATCGCTCATTAGTATTTAACCTAAACGAAATTGTGGAAGATGCTAGTACTTTTTAAGTATTAAAATTTAAGAGATATAATAGCCCCGATTCTGGCACGATAAAATTCATGTTATGTTATTTTATTTCGCCTTCTTCCTATTTGAATCTATATTAAAAAAAAAAATAAAATTAGAACTACTGTATGTTAGAATCAACCATATTTAGGAATAAAAAAAGGAAAAACTGCAATAAAAAATAATTTTTATATAAAAAACTAATTCTTGAAAATCAGAATCGATCCACAGGGCGGAAAGCAAAAAGACTACATTAGAGAATAAATTAAAACATAAAATAATTGATGCATCTACTGTGGCCCAAATTATAAAATAGTAAGGCAGAAAATCTTTGGAGGAAAAGTAGGGTCTAACTTATTTTTGTGAATATGGTGATTTTAAAACCTAATTAGCCTTGTTTTGAGCCGGTCTACATGGCAAGTACATTTTTTATTAAATGTTGTACCATTTAACACAATTCCAACAGTGGAACGCACACATCTACAAAACACCTAACTAATATCAAAAATTAAATTTTCGATTTGACTAGGAAAATAACTTTCTTCTAGATCATCTATCAAACGTTCGCCGTGGTATTTCATCCTAGTAAAAACGCCAAACGTTCTTTCGAAATTTTATAGTTTTGACATAAATTATTAGCTTACATATATGTGCACGGCTGTAGCCATATGGCTTTCTTATAAATAGATAATTAACTGTTTCAACTTTCTATAATTACTAAGTTTTTCTGTTTTTTTAGGTTCAGTGCTTAAAAATTATGATGCGATACGTTAAAGGGTCGACAATTTTTTATCAACCATCAGAAGCATAAAGTGGAAAAGTCCTACGATATCAAACATATTACTTTCAAATTTACTGTTCTTTACTTCTGAAAACAATTTATAATGAAAGTAATTGTCTTTTAACTAGTTTAACTAGTTTATAAAAGCTTAAACCAGCAACGCAAAACTCAAAGTAAAACCACGCGGAAAGTGCATACTATATAAGCTTACAAAAGTTAAGTTAATCATAATTTTTATAAAGTCGGGTTCCGACTTTCAAAAAAAAAAGATACTCAAGAGAAAGTAGAAATAATTTTTTGTTCATTTCATCCCCAAAAAAAAAAGTCAACATTTTCAGATAAGTATCCATTTTCAATTTTTTTTTTTAGTTGGTAAAACGTAAAGAAATTATTTCGTTTCTACGAAATTTTTCCACCAATTTAGGTAATCATTACAAATTACGAATACAATCTAACCACCCTAACCAATTTGTCAATGAACACAATTTATTCGATTACACCTTAACATAACACATTTTTATGTTTACGTATACACATAAATCTTATTATTTTCTAAATTTTATTCGTTCGATGATTTATGTGCGCGGTTTTTTTTAATATTTTTGTGTATACTCTATAATGTCAAAGAGCACCACATAAAATTAATTCGTATTTATGTATAGTAAAGTAATTAATAAAAATATATAGCTTTCAACATGAAAGCTTTTTCAAAACAAAAAAAAAAAAATATACATAAAACTAAAATCTCTCGATAACTATCTTTTTGTGTACTAGCTTGTTGAATTTAACAATAAATACCTGAAACAATTATATTTAGTTTTGTATGTTGTGAACTGAGTATATAAATAGTATTCGTATAGTAGTATATGTATAAGTCTATTATATAGTTATACAGAAATACTAATCAAACCATTAAAAAACTATTTTGTAAAGGTCATAACAATTTTTGAAATTGAAAATACATTTTTGTCGTAACATCGTTTATATATATATATATATATATATATATATATATATATATATATATATATATATATATATATATATATATATATATATATATCGAATAGAGTTTAGTATTTAATTGAAGTTAATTCATAGATTTGAAATTTTATTAGCACTTGAACCCTATACTACAATACATAATATACTATACAGTAGATGGGTTTTAATCATACTTAATTTGATTACAGTAAGGTTCCATTGTCAACATGCCACTTTAATTCTAAATGTTCGATTAAAATAGAAAATAATTGAGAACTCATTTATAAGAATTGTCACAAATAAAATGGATTTTATTTGGGATGGGTGGGCTTGCTTTTGAGTTTTGTTCCACCTACAAAGGTAAATTAAAATAATTGACGATTGATTTAATTATACGCGGTCACCAAGTATTATATGTCGTATCGTCGTATGTATTTGACAATATGTATATGGTACTATTGAGTAATCAATATAATATTATACAAAGATGTATACAAACGTAATGATATTTCGATTACGTATATTTATATGCTATATGTCGTACTATATATACATAAATTATTGTACATAGTGTTTTTATTTTCAATTATAGATTTTTATAGTTTTTTATATAAAACAATATAATGTCATAATAAACGAATATGTAAATGAAACGATTTCCAATTAATTTAATTATACTCTCATGTTTTTAGTTTTTGAATGCTATATGCATTAAATTGAATTAAATTAGTCTAAATATCGTTTATGTAATGGCTCAAGTTCAATATCTTGAAAACTTTCATATTAGTAAATGTTAAATAATTATAATTGTTACAAAATGTTTGTTGAAATTAAATCAGTTTAACATAAATTCGTCGATTATTATTACGGATTATTATGTTAAGGTAATCCATAAAAAAAAGTTAGCCCAATCGGATCGAATTTGAAATAAAAAATAATCTATACAATACGGAAAACTTTATATGAATTTCCAATAACTCAGTGCAAATTACTGGTTTAATTAAAAAAAAAAATTATTTTGTCACAATTACTTAAATATATTTTTTTACACCAGCTATTAAGATCTCCCTTTAAGAATTCGTAATTTAAACTTAATTTTATAAAAAATTCTTTTGTTTTCCAAGTGACAATATCTGGTATTTGAAGTTTGTTAATTAAAGAAGAAGAGCTAATGCTTTCAGAAATTTTGAAAATTTACGATTTCATATTCGTTTAAAAGCTGATAGCAAAAAAAAATATTTAACTGTAACACACAAATTATCGGCATAAGCTATCTAATGCTGGACACAATAAGTTTCTACCTATTATATTTTTCTACTGAAGAAGTATAAGCTAGGTCAAATTATAAAAATAAATGACAAATCATTAAGACTGATTTATGATTTTTCGGTAGCATCTCTAAATCGCGATAAATTTTGTACAGATTATTATAATATAAGAGAGAGCTAAAAATATAAATGGCTCTTAAACTAGCTCAATGTTAAATTTTTTTTTTATAATAACATTTTGCTTCCCTAATCTATATATATATATATATATATATATATATATATATATATATATACATATATATATATATATATATATATATATATATATATATATATATATATATATATGTATATATATATATATATATATATATATATATATATATATATATATATATATTTATATATATATATATATATATATATATATATATATATATATATATATATATATATATATATATATATATATAAATATATAGTAATACTACGTTTAACGTTAAGGATGCGTTCCAAAATTTCATAACGTTAATCGAACATTAAATCAACATTAATACCCCTATTATGGTTCTCACCTCACCGTACAGTTCACTTCACCTCACCTCACCTAAAAGATTCACCTAACTCATAATTTGGTATTATGATTCTCACCTAATTTTTGGTGGGCAGTTGTATGCGGCGCTGTGCGTAATTTTTTTTTATGTTGGAACAAGTAAATTTTAAAATGTTTGACATTTCATGTTGAGAATTTGTGTGTTTACAAATAGTTTTTCGGTGATAAAAATTAAATGAAATATATATATATATATATATATATATATATATATATAATATATATATATATATATATATATATATATATATATATATATATATATATATATATATATATATATTCATATATATATATATATATATATATATATATATATATATATATATATATATATATATATATATATATTTATATATATATATATATATATATATATATATATATATATATATATATATATATATATATAAATATAAATGAAAAAATTTACCCGCTTTTGCCTTCAATTATTTTATTTTTAAACCAATCACCAAGATATTGTAGGTGAACAGATTTGACACTTTGTTCACCTCACCTCACCTCACCGCGAGAACGATAATACCAAAATATTGATGTGATCACTTCACCCCACATTTTTGTGGTATGGTGAGGTGAGGTGAGAACCCTAATAGGGGCATAAAAGATGTATGGATTCCTTGCAAAATAACGAGATAGGCGACTAGGCGAATAAAACTTATTTTTTAAATTCATATATTCATTTGTTGAAATCAAAGTAATTCAAAATAATATTTCTTAAATTTAATGAAACTATTTTATTATGTCTTAGGAAAAATTTCAAAGCTAAAAACATAATAATATAACTTGGTTTTTTTTTTAAACTATCCAACGTTATTGTTTCACATTTGGGGTATGTTCCTTAATAATTTCATGATATTACGTTTCGAATCGATGTGCTTCTCTTAAAATTTGGATAAATTTCCACTGTTTTTGATAGCATGTGATATCGAATTCACCTACTTTCTTTAATTTAAAAAAAAAAAAAGCGAGCTGAGGTTCAATTAATTCCTCAACTTCATCGTCATTTTTACTTTCATCCTCAGCAAATTTCGATTAAATTTTCGACGAAATTTTAAATTCTTATGAAAAATTACTTTATGAGAATTTAAAATTTCTTTTATAACATCATTTTGTCAGAAAAAATTTCTAAATTATATATATATATATATATATATATATATATATATATATATATATATATATATATATATATATATATATATACCGCGTGTTTTTTTTAAGCTGAAATTTTCAAACATCACGGAAAATAAGCACTCAACTAAAAAAAATGTTCAAGATCAAAATTTAATCATTTCGAAGGGGACATACATTAGTGCTAAAATTTGTACCCCCCCTTCCTGTAGGTGGGGCGGGAAGTTACTTTGGAATTAAAATAGGAGCTGCTATTTTTTATTGCAGATTCAAATTTTCCAACTAAAAAAAAGTACATAGGGAAGTTAACTTTGGTGGAAATCGGTTAACCGGAAGTGGAAGAATTTAAATTTTTGTATTAATAAAATAAACAAAATAAAAAAAAACAAAAAACTTTAATTTTGTTTTTTTTATTTTGTTTATTTTATTAATACAACATTTTTGCATTCAACAGTTTTCGAATGAGTGCTGTACTTTTTGAAATATTTACAAAACTTGAAAAACTCCCTATGGAAGCAGCCATTTCTGGTTAGCCGATTTTAGCCAAAACTACCTAACCTCCTTACTTATTTTTAGCCGGAGAATCCGAATCTGCAATAAAAAATAGGGGTTCTTATTTTCATTTCAAAAATATTCTCCGCCCCACCTACAAGGAGGCAAGAGGGGTATTTATTTTAGCATTAATGTATTTCTCCACGAAATGATTAAATTTTGAACTTTAAATTTTTTTCGTAGAGTGCTTATTTGCTGAAATATTTGAAAGTTTCACCTTAAAAAAAACACCCGATATATATATATATATATATATATATATATATATATATATATATATATATATATATATATATATATATATAATATATATACTCCTTGTTTAAGAACATTTTTTTAAACATTCGATGGTTTCTCCAAAATAAAAGAGTGAAGGATATTAGTTCGCGATTAGTCTAATGGGCCATTCTTAGAGAAGCTTCGAATTCTACCATGTCGATTAGTTAGAGCTGAAACTATTCTTGCGGCTAGTAGAGAAACCATCCATCGTTTCATAAAGCGTGCTTCACATTTAAAATACCAAACAATACTAAACAGTGAAACACGCAGGGACCAACGTCTTTGCTTTGCAAAGTAACATATTAAATGGGACTACTATATCTAATAGTGGTATTAGATTGTCTTTCCGATTAAAAAAAAATTAAATTTGGACGGGCCAGATGAACGATCTTAGAAAATAGGAAATTATTTTTAGTAAAAGACACAGTAAAGAGTATGTTGTAATGGTATGAGGAACAGTGTTTTTTTTTGGAAACACTGATTAAGATTTTCAGACAATAAACATGATAGAAAATTGCTATAAAACTAGTTAAGAATGAGGTATCTATCGGTATCTATCACTCCACCAGTCATATCTATCTAGACAGCAAATCTAGCTAGAAAAAAATATTTTATAATATGCCTTTGTAATAAGGGTGTTTGTTATCTTTAATAAAATCGATTCTAAAGAATTCCGATAAAATTACGGATTATTATTGAATTACTAGTACTCTGGCCTTCATTTTTTTTACAAACGATTGAGTGCTGTTCTTAAGTTTGATAAATTTCCAGAACTTTTCTGATTACAGCGTTGATTGTTCTATGTCAATAATGTAATTATTGTACAGAAAGCGGTTAGGGTAAGAAAACAGACTTCTTAAAGATTAAAGTATAGTAAATGGTCACTCACTATCCAGCCATGTTTGCCTGACCCCCTGTGTGATATTTATTAAGTAACATCAGTATTATAGAAGGAAAGAAGGTATCGTCTTCCATTGTCTTAATTAATGCAGGAAAAATGGCAATTTAACTTTTTTGAAAATATACTTTCACGAAACACGTTATTGATTAAAGCTAACCTTAAGTGTTAAATTTGAAAGTTTGTTGAAACAACCAAAATACTTTTAGTGTTTTACTAACAACATGCTAGACTTCTTTAAAATTTATTTGAACAATTTGAAATTTGTTTGATATAGCAACTTTCCATTTCATAATTAAAGTGAACAGAAAGAAATCAGATCATTTTAAAATTTTCTTTTTTTTTCATTCCTTATTAGTTGTGAAGTGTCTAGACATCATATGATGAATTATAATAATCAACTGTTTTGAAAAGGATGCTTTTTGTTGAATGATAAAAATATCAATGAAATCTCTTTTTACACAAGTAAATATATGAAAGAAAAGTATAACTTAACTCTTTGATAAAAATTATCTTGTGTCATCTGATTTGTTGGTTGACTTTGCATTACTTTTTGTAAGTTAGATGGTTTGAATCAAATACTGTTAATCTAAAGCTAAGAGTTTCTAAGCAAAAAATTATTTTAAAATTTTAATAATTTACCTAAACAATCAATAAAATAAGTAACAATGGTCAGATTGTGATGACTGATACCTTTTTCAAAAACTCTTTTTTCAATTATAAAATTTTTTAAAACATCTACTATTAGTATAGAATGAATAGTTCTTGTTAGACTTATAATCAGTTCTATAATATCTACCTTGTTTAAAATAATACAAAACCTTACTATTTATAAAGAAAATTTATCTCGTTTTAATAGAAAACAATAGCAAATATAATTTCTTATCTATTTATAATAGAATTTTGAAAACTATAATAATCGCTCAACCGTATTTATACGAAAAACAAATTACTATACACCAATTTAGTAAAAAGTTTCTTAACTACCACTTAATTTTTCCAATCCAAAAAATTTTAGATTTCAATTTGTTAAAGTTAGAAAACTAAGCAAGTGTATATATGTAGATATTTTATTTTTATTTAACTAACTATATAACTAACAACAAATATCCATTAAAATTTTCATTATTTTATTATGTCCCTCTAGTTCAATAACGTAATAATGTCAATATTTTATTTCAAAATTATTTTTGTGGATGCTTCCAAGAATAGATAAAGTGGAATTTTCGTTTTTTTGTTTTATTTTTGGGAAATTTTCATTCACAAACATTAAAAGAAACAAAAAAATAAAAATATACAAAACCTGAACCAAACCTTTTTCATTTTTTATTTTAATTTTTTTGTCAAACGGCAAAAAACTCATTTTTCATGTTAACACCTTATTCACATTCGATATATTTAGATAATATTTATGTATCTATATCTATTTATATAATTTTGTATATATATATATATATATATATATATATATATATATATATATATATATATATATATATAAAGTATATATTTTTATAGACACCAGCACACGTATTATCGTGCTTCACTCCTTGATTTTTATTAGTTATGTTACGCGGGCAACATATACACTGAGTTGATTTTCGTTATTTATGGTCATTCACAACTTTTAATATGGTCGTATAGCAAACCAAAACACATTGTTTGTTTACAAATCACTGTTTTGTGAAATATGTGCTTTTCTCTGTTTATTTATAAACTTTTCTATACGATATAATACGAAACTATTTTAGTTTTATAAAAGTATAATATTAAAGGTTTACACGCGTATATAGAAACGCAATAATACTTTGAATTTTCAAATATTGTTATTTGAATTAAAAGTTATGGACGGTTTTATAACTTTATATGCTTTATTGATGCCTACAAATCAGAATCAATAGGGTTTGCAAGCGAATTAGTCTATACTGGATTGTTGAAACATTCACTGGACCTTTTCAATTTCTCTCAAAAGTAATAATATATAAATGTTATTGTGCACTAATTTGTAGCAGAAAACTGTTTCACATTTTGTAAATTTTTATGAATTTCGCTTTTTGATTTAGCGCTGTACTGTTAGTTTCCCTCAAGCTGCAGAGGGTATGTTGTATTTGTATGTTGGATTTTTTTGTATTTGTTCTATTATATTATAGAATAAAATATTATTTTATTCAGAATTTTTATAGAATGCACTAGGTTTTGTTTCGTCGGAATATATGTGGCTTCCTACGCAAAAATGGAAATGCTTTTAAATTTGTTCGAATACTAAGAAAAATAGGATTGAATCTCAAAATTGAAGAGGTAACTACTATACATTAAACCATTATTTCATCTAACGAATAGTGAATTTATTTTTATAATTCAAGACCTTTTTAAATACAATGTAACTTCGTTTGTAGAGTATATAATATTACAATTTAACAACTTCGTTATTTTTACAAAGCATCTTTTGAATTTATATTTTATTTTTTATTTAATATTAAACTTCTTGGAACTACAAAGAATATATTGTACTTATCAGTTTAAGAATTGTGCTTTTATGATTTGCTTAATATATTTTAAGGAACATACTATGTAACATGTATTTAAATTAATTCTTAGAGTTACATAGCCTAGACAGAGATTAAAAAAGGATAAAAGTAGCTGATTTAAATCAAATTAACAATGCAATTAAAATTTTGAAAATAAAGAGAAAGCTTTTATATTGTAAAGATCTGGAAAAAAAAATATCTTTGTGAAAGTAATGAAAAAATTAAATCAAAATTAAGTGGATTATCGAGATAAATATCATTCCGGAAAATTTACGAATTAAGTTCCACCTTCCATTTTAAATAGCATTCTTTTTCCTCAATTTAAAAAAAATACAATATTCCTAAAATATTTTAAGAAGCATATGCTAAATTATATTTTTCAGTGTTATATGTATATATATATATATATATATATATATATATATATATATATATACATATATATATATATATATATATATATATATATATATATATATATATATATATATATATATATATTGTATATATATATAAAATATATATATATATATATATATATATATATATAAACATATATATATATATATATATATATATATATATATATATATATATATATATATATATATATATATTTATATATATATATATATATATATATTATATATATATATATATATATATATATATATATATATATATATATATATATATATATATATATATAATATTATTTAGCATATGCTACTTAAACTATTAAAGGAATATTGAATTTTTTAAAAATTAAGGAAAATGGTGCCCAAATATTGGGCGGAAGAAGTTTAATAAACATCTAAACAATACTATAGGTATAGATTGATAAGCTCACTTCAAGTTAATAAAGTGGAAGGAACTAGTGTTACAACATAGGCAAACGATAGGCTCAGCATATGAAAAAACATCCAAAGAAATTCAGCATTGAAGGGAAATTTTAAAATACCTTTGGTTTTACAGAATTTCATGCTAAGCATTCCTTGGCCTAATTTTCAAAACAAAATTATATTGAGGATAAAATGCGCGAAATTTTATTGCGTAATAATAATAGTTGATTATAAATTTGATAAGAGTAGGAAATAACAAATGATAAGAAGTTTGAAATTAAGGGTTTTTTTGTGGGGTTTTCTAATAGTCTCCGATCCGACTGGTAAAGATTTGACTGACTTTATATTAGACCAGCTTGAACTTTTAGGATTATTAATAAATAATTGTTGGAGCAAGGATATGATAACTGACGGAGGAACAAATTTGAAGTACGCACAAATCAAACGATTGGAGCCACAGTCATCTTTTGTTCCATGTGAATCTCATTAAGCTAATTTAGGCGAAGTTTAATTTCCCTCAAAAAATAGGGTGTATAGTTTTTTGACAAAGTTCAAATTTTATATGTATTTTTATCTAACTCAGTCCATAGGCGAACAATTTTCGTAAATAGTAACTTTCAAGCTATTGTGTAGGACTAGGTGGGAAAGTCATATTAATGCGTTGAAACCATTAATGTTTCATTTAGAGGATATCATGAAGCTTAAGTGGAATTTAAAGACTCATTAAAATTCTTAAATTCGACTGTATTTGTCACAGGTAATTTGGTATACTGTTTTGAAAGAATCAATGTTTTTAGTAAATATATACAAGACCCTGAAATTTAATTAGCTTCAGCTGTAAACATTCCATATTCTACGAATTTTTTGTAGTTAATTTAACAAGTGGTGATCGTTTTCAAAATTTGGCAATAATTGTGATTTTAAATATTTATATTTGTATTTTTAGCTATAATATGTGTATTTTTTAAAATTTTTGGATTTACAAATGTTTAGTATTCTAGTTGAATTATTAGTTTTTGAATTGTGTATGAGGATTAAGCTTCAGTGAGACATATCAATAAAAAAACGGATTGCAAATCCTACCCCCAAGGACAATGTTAACTGAGTTTTTTTGAAAAACATATTACTGCTCGATATGACCTCCTTTGGCTCTGATTAGTTGATTTAGTCTTCCATAGAAAGCATTGCATGCTGACTGAACGTTGGCTTGGGGAATTTTATTCCATTCTCGAACAAGAGCTGACTTCAATGCATCAACACTGTCGTATTTTTTAGTGGACACCTTACTCTTCAAAATGGACCATATGGAGAAATTCATGGGATTCAAGTCTGGTGAATATGGTGGTCTATCTTTCGACGAAATCAGCCGCGGAACGCAATTTTGAAAAAATTGCTGTGTCGCTCGAGCTTTATGTGACGTCCTGTTGGAATGTCCAACGGTTCGTACCAAAGTGTTTACGTGCCCAAGGTAACAAAGAATCGTTTAGGATCTTTTGGCGATACACCTCTTGGTTTACCCTGACTCCATGTTTGATGAAAACCAGAAGAGTGCGTCCATCTGCAGTAACTGCAGCCCAAACCATAAAATAAGCTGGTGATTGCTTGCGCATGGCAACTCTTGTGTCCAAATTATCGTTGGACTTGTGCTCTAACCAAAACATGATCATTTTGTTTATTCACATACTGTTGAATGGTGAACATTTTCTCATCAGAAAAGACAATTTTTGGAATCTCATCACGTTCGACCAAGGCCTTCAATGCTCGTGTTCTTTCAAGCCTAACTTTTTTTGTGCCTCCGTAAGATCTTGAACTTTTTGTGTCAAGTGTAGTTCATTTTTCAATATGATTTGAATGCTGTATCGTGAAACATGTAGACGTACGGCTAATTGATTGGCACTTTGACGAGGATATTGTTGGATTCGTTTCTTTATCTTTCGTCTCACACCTTTTGATGTTGTTGTCTTTTTAGGACCGCCTTTCGTTGTATCGAGTTATGGTTCGATACACAAACATTTTATTCACATTCAAATGCTAGAGCTGACGAACTATTACTGTTTGTGAATTTCTACCCAAATACAGTGAAATTACACTATTACGTTTGAATTCCATTACGATTTTTTATTAAGATATTAATTTAGAACAATTATTTGTTGACCACATGTAAACAACTAACCAAACTTCAATCTGTTAAAAAATTGACACGCGAAAATGACAACTACACAAATGACAGCAGGGTGAAGTCAGTAACATTTGGTCTCAGCCACCTTGTATATATATATATATATATATATATATATATATATATATATATATATATATATATATATATATATATTTATATTTATATATTATATATATATATATATATATATATATATATATATATATAAATATATATATATATATATATATATATATATATATATATATATATATGTATATATTATATATATATATATATATATATATATATATATATATATATATATATATATATATATATATATATATATATAGGATTTTTCATTTAGTACTTGGCTACTTCGAATTTTCACTTTGAAAATATATATAATATAATATGAAAATATTATATTTATATAATATAATATAGGGTGCGAACGCGACCTTAAACAAATAACCAAACTGTCAGCGTCAGAACATTTAGTAAAGACAACATTTTCATCTTGGTGACGTACACGAACGAACAACGTTAACAAATAATGAGAATTTACTACAACAATTCCGGGTCGGTGAAAGCGGATTGTTGTGTTCGTTCCGTTCTTTCGATCCGTAAATATTCTGCAGTATTATTTTGATGATGGTTGATGAGAAAATACAAAACAATTTTATTTCCACCAATCGTTGAAGAGTTTAACTTTTTTGACATTGCGATTGTGATTTAAAAATATTTTGTGTATTTCGTTTCATCAATATTTTTTAAAATTAATTATTGTTTTAAAATAATTATAATTAAAATACTTATTAGAAATACTTATGTTGAAACGTGGCTTTTATTTCTGCCTCTACTACTATACATCGTATTGCCTTTTTCTTGTCATATTCCTTCAGTAAAAAAGTTGAAGATAGACCAACTTGATGAAAAATCGTCATTTTCGACGAATCTTATTGGTTAAAAAACAATTCGAAGAGAAAGAACGAATGGAATGAACACAACATTGAATCCGCCTTGACTGCAACATCAAGAGCGTTAATTTCTGGTCGTAATTATCGTCCTAGTAGACAAGCAATTCATAGTCTTGAAAAAATTTGAGTTTACATATTTGCTGCTGGATGTTCCCGTGCTAGTGAAATAACGAGTTGGTCGAAATGCCGAGAATATTACTGCCGTTCAAGCGTCCGTTGCAAACAAACCGAACCAGTCGATTTTATTTTAATTTTTTAAATTTTTATAATAAAGTATTATTGATCAACCAGTGAACTTAAAGTTCCTTAAAGGCTAACTTAATCAATACTTTATTTAAATTCACACAATTCATCCACCCCATTCACACAAGTAAAGTATACTACCTGCGCATTGCATAGCTCCATGCCACCCTGTACCACGATGATATGGAAGATGGATCGGTCCATGAGTTCTGCACTCCGCAATAGGGGGTCATAGTTGTGTTTATCAAGAAAAATTGTTTTTTGCATCCTGCCTCTGTTAGGATTCGAACTAGGTGCCTCCCGCTTCAAGTGGCACAGCGCTAGCCACTGAGCCACTCACTTGATTCCACGACGTTCTCAAGAATTGGGCATCGCTCAAACCACACTTTTAAATTTGAAACGATTTGGTAAATTAATTTGTGCATTCTAAGCATTTGTTAGTTCTACTTGCCCGGTAAATAAAACCAGCATCAAATATAACTTTGGATTCAACCAACCAAAGGTAACCGGAACATATTATTAGTATACCAATTATATACTAAATATAATATAAATATAAACAATTGGCCCTAATACTGATCTTTAAGGTATCTTACTAACTACTTTAAGTATTACTATACCTACTGTATATGTACCTACTAATGACGATTATCCAACTAATTTGTTATGAATCTGAACTTTTTGTGCATATCAATAAATAAGACAGCTTAAATCAGTTACTGTTTTTTCCATTATATATTTCATTACTTAGATTAGCTACTGCCACTTGTGTATAACTAAAGATTTAATCAATTCAGATGTTAGAAAAAATAAATCTAAAGGTATAATTCTATATAATTCTAATTGAGAATTGATTCGACTGGAGTTTTTGTTGTTTCTGATGAACAAGATAGTTCGTGAGATAACTAGTAACTTAAATAATTCTAAAAAGTTAATATCAAGCTGGATTAAGCTATCTTTTAGTATTGTTATTGATTGCGCGATTAATCGACTTAGTTAGTTATGCAAATGATAAAAAAATAAAATTTATAAAATTTATAAAATAAATAAAAAAATGTAGTGCCTAAACAATTACTGTAACAAAAAACTGTCTCCTTTAAGTAATTAGAAAACACAAAGGTTGACATTCTAGTAAAATAACTCGGCGTTATCGTTACTTAACTCAGAAAACAAAACATAAGTGTAAACATAACCTGAAAACAAGATATAAAACATAAAAAAAGGAAAAAAAAGTTGGGTTATCTTTGAAATTTTCGGAATAATTTATTTCCGTGTAATAGTAAAAACACTACATTATTTTGAAATTCAATAACCAAATTTACATTTTTGCTACTTGAAAACCTTACAATGAAATTTGTTGGTTTTGTTGTTTTAGTGATTTTTTAGTTTTAATGAAATATTTTGTGTTGTTTTAATAATAAAATAAATGCTTGCGGCGAGTTAACACAAATCGGAAAGGGTTTGTTGGTAAAACATATATTGGAATGTATATGAATATATATATATATATATATATATATATATATATATATATATATATATATATATATATATATATATATATATATATATATATATATATATATATATATAAATTTATATAAATCGTTGGTGCATATATTCGTTTCTACAAAACTCCAGAACAACTACAAATCGATTGACGCCATATTTTAAACATATTTTATATCAGTTTGTTCTGTAAGCCATTTTAAATTAAGTTTCATTCCAAAAAATAGTGCAGGAGTATAGATTTACCTACATGAAAAAGTCCTTATCGAATTTAGGGTCGCTTTTCAATATACAACATAAACCATAAATTATTGTAAAATCATCTCCACATTGCCACCCAATCCACAATATGAAATAAAACAAAGAAAAGGCTACTTTCAAGGCCGATCTCCAAGTGATTGTCATGACATCACCAATCGATTTTTCAAAGCATTTAGAAATACAAATGCGATCTACATATACTATAATTTTGAAAGTTGAAAAAATTTAGCTAGATTCCTAGACGAAGTAGAAAACAAAATTGTGTGCCGAAATACCGCAGATTGAAATGTAGGATAAAATTTTATGCACATTGTTTGATTTATGGATTTATGTTCATGAAGCGCGATGACAAATTATGTCTTGGAACACGGTGCGGATTTTTTTAAATTTGACCATGAGGAATTAGTCAAATAACATTGAAATGAATAATTTTGCATTTAGACTAAGCAGACATCATATAGATCAGTTTGTTTTGAAGTGAGAGGATATTTCTGCATAATGCTATCGAAGAACTACTCTTAAAATGGAAAATACCTATTTGATGTGAAAGTTTTTTATTCAATCGCGGCCTTAAACTTAAACAATCCTTACCAAAAATGTTACCACCACAAAAAATTAATTTTCGATAATGTTATGCATTCTTTTCGAGAGTAAGGTTTTTCGTATCATCGGAAGTAGAGTAGCTATGGTGGAAGAACATCATATATGGCATTAAAATTACCTCGATACATTTAAACAAATTAAAATATAGCGTTCCACAGTAAACAACATTCTGGCATGGCAAAAGTTTAAAAAAAAAAATAACACATCCGTGTTTGGGATAAATGTACAAATCGCACACTGAATGATCTTAAAACAAACGACTTTTATCAGGTGATTTATTATTTTTATGGCACCGTGCACAAATTTAAATTGACAACAAACATGAGAGCGTAAATTTTAGTTATTGACTGAAATTACCAGATGAGCCCTATCACCTAATACACACATATTAATATATATATATATATATATATATATATATATATATATATATATATATATATATATATATATATATATATATATATATATATATATAAAAGAAAAGGTGAAATGCACTTAGAGAACTATTGGTATAATTTAACATAATACCTATTATATATATATATATATATATATATATATATATATATATATATATATATATATATATATATATATATATATATATATATATCAAATATACATATTTGTATTTAAAGGTCGTATATGCGCATTTTTATTCTATTATTTTTATCTATAGTGCCTTTTAGTTTTATTCATTTTCCAAATATGAAAATACAATTTGCTTTTATAAAATGGCGTCAATCAACAATCAACAAGTTTATATTATTATTTATGTGACTTACCTATTTGTGGTACATCATATGCTCGAGGGGCCCGAGCATTTCGTAACATAATTGGACTGGCAATACCATGCGGTATCGATGGCATATCTGATTGTCCGTTATTATTATTTTGTATTAGATCATGATGATCAGAATCATCATGATCAACGAGCATGTCATGCGAAGATGAACGTTTATGTTGTTGTAGTGTTGTTTGTAGTGTTTGTTGCTGATGGTGCTGTTGTTGTTGATTTATATTATATTTTTGTTGTTGTTTTTGTTGTAATCTAATATCTAATGTACCATCATTATTTTTATTATTATTAATTAAATTATTATTATTATTATTATTTATTTTATTTGTATTAACATTTAATTTATTTTTATTATCCAAATTATCGAATAATTCTTGTAATCCATGTGATTGCATTTGATTTACGGCGATATGCTGCAACGATGCTGATTGTGGTATTATGGGTAATATTTGATTTCTTTTATTTTGTTGTTGTTGTTGATCGATTATACCTTCATATATTGTGTCATCGTCATTCAAATCAAACTCGTCATCTAATATAAATTTATTATTATATTCATAATTGTATTTCAATGGTTTTACTGTATGTTTATTATTAATATTGTTAATTGTTAAATCGTTTGGAACATCTAGATCATTTAAATTTTGTGGTGGTTGATGTCGATATGCATCTCGTGCTATATGTAATGAGTAGGTGCCAACCAGCACACTCAATAATGCTAGAGTTTGAAGTGTTTCTCGAATCATTATATATTTTAATATTTTTTGTAACTACTTCTTTGTATTTATTAAATTATTAATTAGAATGGCAAATAATTTTTTTAATTAATTAGAAAATCAAAAAAATTATATAAATTTAAAAAAAAAATTCTATCTAATCCACCCTTCTGGTTGTCGTCGTCTATATATAATTTTTATGTTTTATTTACACATATATATTTATATTTATAAATATATAACTATATTTGTATATATTAATATATATATATATATATATAGAATTTTTTTTTATATTATATTATTATATTAGTTTTTCCGAATTTTTCCAACACACCACAAACACACGCGCAGAAAAGAGACACAGTAATTTAATTTTGTGTGATATAAATGAAAATAACCAAAAAAAAAAATTAACTGTACAATTTATATTATGAAACTGAAGAAAACACTTGTTGAAAGTTTTTCACTTGACTTTTTCTATTATTTTATTTTTGCTCGATTTTCCCCGAAATAAAAATTTAATTTTAATATTTTCCTTTAACTAATCACAAAAAAAATTTTTGTTATATTTTCCCAAATTAAAATTTCGACACAGAACCAAAAATATCAGACACTTTGAGCTTTTTTAATTTTAAATTTTTTTTTTAACCACTTGACTAGAAAACTTCAATCACGACATGTTAAATTATAGAAATATTTAAATTATAGAATATTTCGTTTTCATTTGTTTGATGAGATTTTCTGATGGTTGATTTTTTTTTTTAATATTTAATTTTTATTGCTGTCACTTCACCCACAACAGTATTAGAAAAAAAAATAAACAAATTAAACAAAAAGCCACTGTTTATTAAATAATAAATTAAATATTACAATTTTTTACACTAGAGTTATTCGCGATTTTTGGTATATAAAATATATATTTTTAGAGCTTTTTTTTAAGTTTCGTTAAAGGTTTTGTTTCAAATAAATATAAATATTAAAAAAATTATTTGTTTGCGTTTTGTATGTTTTTTTTTTATTTTTTATTAATTATTCTAAATAAAATAATTTAGGGGGTAAATATGACCACCCTTGGAGGCCGTTTTGGCCATAACGTGGCTTTTAACCGATAACTTATACGTTTCTCGTTAAGGATGAAAAACGCGAATGAAATAGATTTTTCGTTCGAAAGTATAAAAATATAAAATGATGCTTTTTTTTCGTTTGGTGTGTTAATATTTGTGTGTGAAAATGAATAACAAAATAAAAAAGCACCAAATAAAATTGGAAAAAGGAAAAATACGAAAAGATCTCGAACTTAGCTGTAAAAAAATAATTCTAAAATACGACAAGAATCGAAAGCTTTTCTCTTTCTTTTTTTTCGGTATATTATAATGGAAAAAAGCATCAATGAAAATTCGGTATACGATATGAAAAGAGAAGTAGATATTTTACTTTTTGTTGTTTTTGAGAACGGAAAATGTGTAGTATGGTTTAAGGCGCATGACTCGAGTATTGTACATATAAGGCGGTCTACATTGAAAAAAAAAAAACAATGAAAAATAAAATAAAATTCGCCAGCGACGAACTAGTCAACTACTGTATTTTTATGTTGGTGTACTATAGTGCACGCTACAAAGCCATAATCCATCTCTGTCTTCTGTATCACATTGAAATTTATTTATCCCTGTGGGTGCGCCAGCAGACACCTACGCATTGTATTAAAATAGTGACGTAAGCAACGAAACAAATATATGTTTATAATATGGGAAAAAAATGATATAAACTTTTGGACGGAATTTAATAAGACCGAGTAATATCGAAATTCCCGACATGTACATCGACTGAATGGAATGAATATAAAAATGGAAATAATCAGTTTTTCCTTGTTACAGGTTTTCCGTTTTGCAGTGTTGCCAGAAAATGATTTTGTCGCGGGGAAATATATACCGCATCGTGTGTAGGTAGACTTTTATATTGGATTTTCATATGCATATCACAGAACACACACATATATATATATATATATATATATATATATATATATATATATATATAAATATATATATATATATATTTATATATATATATATATATATATATATATATATTTATATATATATATATATATATATATATATATATATATATATATATATATATATATATATATATATATAAATACATAAAGCTGAATGCATCAGCTTATTCTAGCCTTGACTGATAACAAAAATATTATTTGATGCTCATTGATGAAAACCCTACATTAAAAATATTCATTCCGTCACCATAATAAATTTATTGGAGTAATTATTATGTTTATTTGTTCAATGAATTGGATATTGGTTACAATGTAAAATAATTTACAAGTTTCAACCCGATAAACGAAATCGGTTTCTGCCAAAAATCGAATTGCTAACATATTGATTTAAACTGCAATTTTACACTATATTAGTAGAAGGTCTGTTTCTTGCAAATAAAAATCATAACTAGTTTCAAAAATTCATAATTTTTTATATTAGTGTTATGTTAATTTTGTGTTTGATAAATTTTATGTTTGTAACATAATTTTATATGGAATTAATACTTAATCTAATTATTAATTCTTAATATATTTATGAATAATACATTTATTGCGCAATATTGCTGCATATGTTAGGTTTGATCGAATAACAAAAGCTCTTAGTAGAATGTGGAATAGGAGAACCATTGACATGACAAAAAGAAAAGCCAGTCGAATAGGTTCTCAAATTGTTAAAGTTCAGTTTATGTTATTTATAATAATACTTATAATAATAATTATACTTATAATAATCATTTTTTTATTTATTGATTTAGTTGAAGTATATGTAATTTAGCATTAAGAGGAAAAGTAGACACTACATTTTGAGCCAAACAACTTAAATTTGGTGGTTTTGGATTAACACCGTCCTTATGACATCTAATTTTAGATTTAAATCTAAGTAAATCAATAATTTTAATATTTGTGATAAGTATTTTACATTTTATTATTAAGTTAATGATTTTTATTTGAATGTCGTAAAAGGTAATTATGATTTTAACGTTCTTACTGCAACATAGCTGTCGGAAAATATTTTAAATGTCAAACTGTTTGGTTCTGAGTATATTGTATTCAGATTCGATCGAAAATTATAATAGTGTATTTGATCGCTATAAGCGTCATAAAACCATTCTTCTGAATTTCAATATAGAATTAAACTTTTTCTTTGGTGGTATAGATTGGATATCTTTATTCCATTTTTGTGAACTGGATTGTGTCTTTGATAGATTTTACTATATTTTGTGTTTGGTTTAAATATAGTGATTTCGGTTTATACGACTCGTATAGAATAGAATAGAATGAACAGGCCTCTTCAAATATAAATGTAATTTACAGCTTTATTCTCTTTGACATAATATTGCTCGTCAAAACTTTAACAATCTCAAGAGATCTAAGTTACGTATATATACAGATAAAATTGAATCGATTGAAGCGTAACTCAAAATACTTTTGGAAAATTATTTACTATAAAGTTCGCGTAACTGGTTATCTGCGCACTACGATTTTTAGCGATTTTATGTCTCGTGCTGTGAGTAACTACGCTATTATGTTTTCTTTTTTTATTCCTCTATATCCCTAAATTTTTAATAGATAATTACTGGATAGTTATTTTCGTAAGGGTTGGAAATCTTCTCACATTTTTGCAGTTTTCATTTCTTTTTTGCCAGTTTTTTAATGCATGGTTTATGACACCATATTTAATTTAATTGCAGAAACTGATTATTGCAGAACATTTTGGCGTAAAAGGTAATTATGAAGGTAATTATCTGGTTGATTTTACAATTAACTTATTTGCAGATGATTTTGAGGTGTATTCACTGATTAAAGATTTGTCAATTGAAAGCGGCAAATTATAAAATTAGGTGCTCCTGTTTCTAACTCTTAATTATGTTTCAGCTAGTGTCCCTTAAGATGGTTATATTTTGGCCCATTATTGTCCTTAGTATTTATCATGGATGTTAAGTTTCGGTTGGTTCTTTCGCATTACAGTGTGATTATTTCGCTTCTTTGGGTGGTGTAAGGATATTTTTTTGGAGCTGAAAGTTATTTAGTGTCGAAAGTTATTTTTTTGGAGCTGAAGTTATCCAAAATAAATAAAATGTATACCAAATTGCCTGTGTGATCTAGATTACTTCCGGATTTTTGAATTGGAGATACTGTGACATCTTTTAGATAGTCAGGAAATGTATTTTATGTGAAGCAGATATTAATTAGATTTTGTATTGTTGAAAACATTGTTGCTTATACTATCTTTATCTGCGGCAAATCCTACATTAAGGTTTTTAAAGATTTAACAAATTTCAGGAACCTGAGCACTTATTTGATAAAGTGATATATCGATAGTTGATATACTGATTGATAAATTTATTTGCACTAATTTGGTATTCCGAAATTAAATTAAGCCAATTAAGATTTTATTGATTTCCATGAGATATTCTTAAACTAGTTGGATCAAAGTTTAAAATATATTATTATTTAAAAAACCTTTTAGGAGGTGAGTGAAGTTGATTCGATATTTGCAACCAACAAGTGATAATTAGAAGAGCACAATAAAACTAACAGTAACCAGATACTAAAACAAACAATTATTAGTAAACGAAAGCACAGTGTGAAACCAAAGAGAACTAGAAACCTTTCAGCTATAGAGGCATGGTCTACACCATTTACGATGATCAGAGAGTGTGGTTTAATCTGCAAAATATCAGAACCCCACTAAAAGAGGACAACTCCCTTTGTAAACAAATTGATAAACAAAGAAAGAAAAGCATATTTTATCTACGAAATGAGATAAACATTCCAGTGTTGGTAAGATCGTTATGTAACTGACATACATAAATTGTAGATATTCTTAAAAACAGGAGGACTAAATGTTTAGATAATATATCAATCAATTTAGTCAAAGCATTTTGAAAGGGGGTCGATGTGCTAGCACATCAATCCCTGATGATCAAGGTCCTCCAATCATTCTATATAAAACTAAGAAATTGCAGTGCATCTAATCTTATGCACTGTGGTTCATCATATTTATTGGGCTTATGCGGAAAAAATACTGTAGATATTATATGACCAAAGCACAAAGTAGTTTTCTATAATTGTGTTCTATGTTTTAATCCAAATTTACACCTAGCCTGTTAAAATATGGGACATGTTAACCAGAAAAATAAGGAGAATTAGTGAAACCACTTTTATTTTGGTCTTGAATTTGCAGTACCAATAGGCGCAGATTTACTTCATGCGATTGTATTAAAGCTCTCGTCATATAAAAGCAAATACAATTTTAACTCCTGCCGCATTTTTAGCTGTATTTTATAGATTTATTGCATAAGGGATGGATCTTGCACATACATATTTTCCATCTAAAGTTCCAATTTAAATGGTGTTATAGGCGGATAGTGGGTGAGTGGAATGTACTTGTGGTAGAAAAAGAAATCAAATTGTTTTGTTTGAAATGAAAAAACACCAAATGGTGTTTTACTTCAGTGCAACTACTCCATTTTGGAGGGATCTAATGAGGATCATTATCAAATGAGGAACTCCGTACATACCTCTGATTTAAATAGAAGTTATGTTGATTTATCGTCCATTAAGTGCAAATGGTCAAGACTTTCATGATGGACTCACTCCTATACCAGTATATAAAGTGGTTGGAACTTAATTTGTTTAAGTGAATATAATTTTGTCCTTTGGCCATTAGCAAGCTGTCTAAACGATGATTCAATTGGTATGTAGACAATAATTATGTATTCAATAAAGTTAATATCAGAGATTCAAGTTAAAATAACATGAACCCAATTTGCAACTGGATCAGATCGTAATAATAAAAACGCATTGACTTATAAATAATTGAATATTAGGTAAAGTACAAAACGGGCATTTAGAGATAGACTGAAAGTTCATCTGGTAACCTTAAAAGTCAGTTGATGGCGTAATTCAAAATATGATCTTTTTAAATTACCTATAATCTACACAATAAAGATATCTGACTCTCCTGGCGGTGTCACGATTTAGCCATTTTTAAAGCCTACCTAGCTGAAGTATATAATAAGCAATTATAAAACTTGGTGTTTATCTTATGCTTAGCAACATTAGTGCTTAGTAATTTCAACCATTCTAGATTACAATTAGGTTACACTACTTAGCTAAGCATTTTTAATTGATACTCAACTATGGTATAGAAGCGATACTAGTCCACACCGCGTCTCATAAGGACTTTTGAAACCTATTCACACTGGTACAAGATGAAATTAATTATTTTCTATTTATACATTTTTTAGTTGGGCGAGTATCGAAATTAGGACGGCGGCATGGTAAACGAATACATAACCATCGCTATACGCCAAATTGGAGCTGGTAACTTGTGGAACGAATCACAAACTATCAACAAACTAACCTGTCTGAAAGATTCAATGAATTATTGGATACATGGTGATGTACTACCTAGAAACCAGAATTGATCTTTAGATCCAACAACAAGCGCAGTATAAATGAATAAATCAACCATCACTAAGGGTTGATTTTAAATCAGATTGATTCAAGGGGGCAGAGGAAGTTCAGGATCTAATATGCATCTGATAATAATTATTGAGTGATCTTAAATAATAATTCGCTAACGCTACATGTACACTGTACATAAATATATATATAGAGCGTAAAGTAGGAATTCGTTAAATGTACTGTTGATTTTTTCAGTGAGGTTAAATATCTAGGAGTTATTCTGGATCAAAAACTAAACTGAAAATAACACCAACTCAAGGTTCAGGGTAGAGCAACTAAGGCACTCCAGGCCTGTCAGAGGCTCTATGGAAGAACCGCGGGTTTACAACTAAAAATGATATATTGGTAATTTCTAACAGTCATTGGACCCATGGTCACATATGCTTCAATAGCGTGGTGGCCTTAAACTTAGGAAAAAGCAACGTGAACATTACTATGTAAGGGGCAAATTACTAAAAAGGGGCCTAAACAGCACTGACATCTGTATTGTATAGGATAGTCAAGCGACCTTACAAGTTTTAGGTCCCACACCATTGAATCAAAAGTGGTGTAGGATTGTCTTAACACAGTTAAGAAACTGGCGAAAGGTAACATTTGAGTTAGTGTCACAACATACTGGAGTTGAGAAAAATGAGGCTGCAGATGGCCTTGCTGGGCGGGTTTCGTTTCTCTATTTATTGAGCCAGAGCCTTTCTGTGGTGTCACTATGGCACACCTTAAAATAGCGACGAAATGCTGGAAGAACATTTAAAGGTCCTATTTTTGTCGCAGAATTACCGGGCTACGAGTTAAAGAACTCTTCGTATTTGGAAAGCCTGAGTTCAGGCTACTGTGAGGTTTCCTCATAGGCCATATTCCTCTAAGATATCATCTTAGAGGAATATGGATCTAAGTGCGACGGATGCTTGTCGCTTCTGTAATATGGAAGTAAAATCAATGAAACTTATCCTGTGCCAATGCGCAGTGATTTTCTTGCAATGCCTGTAACATTTAGGTGTGAAAATAATGAGCCCACACCAAATGATGCATGTACCGTCTAAAGATATTTAAAGATTGACTGGACGGTTGATTAATAAGGGTTTAAGCACAAAATATCCTAAAAGTCGCGGTGTTAGTGGCTACAACACCCTTATGGCCCAACAAAAAAAAGTAGCAAGTAGAAATAGCACTCGGTCACCATGGCCTGATGAGATCTGAATAATTATTTAACGATGCTGTCGGTATAGTATCCATATCTATGTATGTGCCGAACATTTTTGTTTAGTCAGGTTATGACCATACTATTCGTCTATACTATTATGTTCGTATAATATTATGTACTATTCGTCTATACTGTACTATTATGGCGATTATGTGCTACCGTTTAGTTTGCAGGTGGGTTTGTGTTTTAATAAGGAAGTTATGACAAAAACAAACATTGATTAGTATAATCTTTGCCAGTACACTGAAGTCGTATTTTCCTGATTTGGCTAATAACGGCCAAAAGTAAGAACTAAAAAGTTTACCTCAAAACATTTGGGGGTGCTTGAGTCTAAGAACTGATTGCATTGAATAAAAAACAACAATAAAAACACATACATATAGTTTGTATGTGAAAATGTGCAAAGCAATATAGATTGTCAAATATAAAAGTGGCAACACAGCATTTTCCCCATAAAACGAATTAAAGAACAACTGACAGAGAAAATAAATAGAAAAACTCCATTGCACTTTGTTGGTGGATTTTCCAATTTAATTTTTGTTGACTTTGTTTTCCTCTCTTGATTTTTAGTCATAAACCTTGTGTATTCGATGAAAAAGCTGATGTTATACTTATCCAATTTTCCTGGATTTTTTTTTTAAGATACATTTATACATTTCTTAATTTATGCATTATCATCAGAAAATAAAACATAAAAAAAAATGGTGAAAATTTGAACAATTCGTATCTAATCACATTTTGCCTAATCACGAAAAATAATTTAATTTAGATCACGGATTAAATTATATACGTAGAATATAAACATGTATAGTTTTAATGAGCCAGGAAAAACTAAAATATGATAGCTATACGAACAAAAATTATTTTCACATAATTTTCATGGTTATTGTTGTTGTAGGTACCGAAAAAAAATGTAGACAACGAAGAAAAGTAAATTTACGCATGTCCCATATATAGCTACATCTTTATATTTTAGGTATGTAGCTGTCGTCATCGTTATAATATTTAAGCAGATAACATTTTTTTTTTATTTTAGAAAATTTTTACCAAAAAATAAAACAGAATGTAAAAAAGGAAAATCGAGTAAAAAAACGGAATTTTTTTTTATATATATATTTTTGATTCATAAAAATTACAGCAGATGAAAAGCAACATGTATACATATACGCAGATATATATTGTGGTATATGCATATAGTATAAGTATGTTTGTTTGTTTGATTGCCTAAATTTTTCACTGTGACGTAATACTTTTATTTTTCTCTCATTCGTTTATTTTGATAAAAATGTGTGTGTTAATCCGTTAATTTTAATATTTTGCGGCTTTTTTTTCGCGTCTGAAACTCAATTACATTTTTTAACTGATATATTAGCGTTGTTCTGGCAGGGTTGTTGGGTAAATAAAAAACAAATTTTTTTTTTTAAATTTAATTTTTGATGGTGTGACGACGCTGTTGGATTTGTGGTCGTAACGAGGTTGAAAAGTATTGGTGTGTGATTTGTAGTGTTTGATAAATTGGCATTTTAAATAATTATTTAACCTTAATTAAGTTCCTATATTTGTTGAGATATAGCTTAAAAGCTAGTCTCAGAAAATAATATTCTTATTGCACATAAATATAAGATATAATATAATAGTATTTTGTTATGCAATCTCTAAGTTTGTATGAACTACGTAAGTAAACGAGAATAACATCTATATTATCTTAACGTTTATCTTCTTAGTCCAAACAGGATGTAGAGTGTGCTTGATCTGTTTTTTTTTGATTAGTTGCAATAGTAAATAAATTACTTCTGATTTAGAGACCATCTATGAAAATAATTTGGGCGAAGTTCGTAACCTATTTCAAGATCAGCTATTATGATAGATATATTGTTGGCCGCTGATTTCAAAATAGTGTAAACTATTTGCAAATGTGGCAATGATGCAGTTATTTGGAAGTGAAATTTTGGATGTTATAACTATTGATAAGTTTGGAGAAAGAACAGACCACTGAAGAACTCCTGTCGGTATTTCTAATGCTTGTGATTTTACAATTAAAAATAATGCAGTTGGAAGAATCTATCGCTGAAAATTTTTTTAATTATTTCAACTAAAGGATAATAGGAAATTCTAGCTGATTTAATTTAATAAGTTTACTATTATGCCAAATGTCGTCGAAAGCGGCTTTTTTGATAGCAATGGCAATGAGACTGAGGGAAAAAGTATAATATTTATATGGTTTTGCAAATTTTATTGGTTCTTGAAAATATCTAAGGTTTAAAATTGCTTCAAAAGCATGACAATTAAAAAAGCGGTTCGCTAGAGTTTCTTTTTTTTCTTTATTTTTAATTAGGGAAGTGAACATTTTTCCAATGCTGTTATATGACATTTTTCTTGTAAGTTGGAATTATTGATTTACGCTTGAGATGTTTTGTCGAAATAATTATTGATGTAATGATCATATATCACTCAGTTTCGTTGATGTTTAGGATGATTTTATTAAAGTTATAATTGAAATGGTCGTTAATAGCATTGGCAAAAATTGTATTAAGTGCACATATGTTTTATCTGTATTTTTAAAGTAAGCGTCTATCCTTCGTCTTACTCTATTTATATAACACACTCCAACTGTAGAATATTATTGGGAATTCTATAGTTTCAATTATCTTTTTAATTGCTATTTGATAAGTATAGAATAAATAGTAGAATAGCTTGTGTCTACTTTTAATTTTCAACAAGTTTTCGTTTCTAATTGAATCGTTTATATCTCTGTAACATAAGTAGATTAATATTTTCTTCGAAATATGTCTAAATACTTCCAACCATTTTCTTTATCATTGAAACATTGATGAGAATAGCTAGAATTAAATTTTGATGAAAAAAGTTGTTTTAGATTTGAAAACAATTGATAATCGTATGTGTATAGCTGTTTACGCAAGCACCTTGCAAACTTGTCTATCATTTATGTTCATGTGCCCACTGATGTAAGCCAATCTAAAGATAAAACTCATTTTACAACAATTTTAGTGATCTGATGGGATCCATATAAGAACACGATGTTAGAATAGTGATTGGTGAATTTAATACTAGAGCTGGTAAAAATCAGACTGACTTATGTGAAAACACGATCTATCGACCGATAATGGGGAAGGAATGAGGAACTTTGCGGTTACGCATTAACTCATTGTAGCTAGCACATTCTTTCCTCATAAATATATAATTTGGAAACATGGACACACCCTTGTAAGACGTCCCAAAGTCAAATTGATCATTTATTAATTACTAAGGGAAAATATCGGGTCATCCAAGATGTGAGATCTTTTCGGTTGGCTGCCAAAGTCAGGAAAACAAAAGTTACGTACCAACTGTGCAGGTCTGATCAACGAAGATGACCAAGGAAAATATTAGCATCTTGTAAGCAGTAGCATTATGGAAACCAACCCCTTTTCTGATGATGTGAATGCTCTATGGGAAGTATAGATAATTTCGGTCATCGATGATGCCTAGGAGACTTTAGGTATGGTAGAAATTAAACCCAAAATTAAACCATATGTTTGATGAGGAGTGTCGTCTTGCTGTCAAGCAACTGAATAAAGCCTCTAATGAAGAAAGAATGTGTTTTACAATCGCACGGAAGAACAATGCGGTCCTTGCTAGGGAAACCGCCAAGCAAATTTTGAAACGGAAAAAGCATGAATGGTGAAAGCGATAGTCTTAAGAGTAAGACAACTTCGCAATGATCACAGTTCTCGTAAATTTTTTAAAGGAGTCACAGAAATGTTCCTTACCTACAAACCTAGGTTTACCGCTATTTGTGACCAGGATGAAAACCATCGATGCAGTGCTCGATTCTTGGAACGACCATGTCTCTAATTTACTAAATTTTCCACAAGTGTCGCATTCTGTATTTGAAAGCAGTCAAATATAGACAGCGAAGATGTGTTTAGAGGATCCATCCAATGAAGAATTCATGAGGTCATACAGAGACTGAAAAAAATCGTTCCTCTGGGATTATTTGCATCAATTCTGAGCTCTTTATATTCGGAGGGGATACTTTGTGGAACTATCTTTTCAACCTTATTTGAATAATATGGCAAAGCAAAGTTATGCCTGATGAATGGAAAGTGGCCACGTTGTGCCCTATCCTTGTGCCGGAGGAAATTGTAATTGACTACCAAGGAGGATTTCGGCCGAATCTGTCAGTCACTGATCAATGGTTTTTCGCTGAGAATGATTCTTTTTAAATATTACGAAACATTGCGTGATGCACATCAGGTGTTCTTGCATTTCCAACAAGCCTTTGACTCAATTAATTGGGATTACTAATGGTTTGCTCTGTGATGTCGGGAAATACTTGTCAAGTATGCGCGTTTATATAAAATTACAGTAATGCAGGGACAATTTTGGGTCAAAGTTGAGAATAAGCTATCAGGAATTTTTGCAATCAGCTCATGGTGTACGGCAAGGAGATGCTCTTTCCCCGATACTCCTTATACTCATGTTAGAATTCACCTTTTGAAAAACTGAAACACCTCAGGATTAGGTTCTGGCATATGCAGATGATATTTAGGTAATTAAATGATTACGGTGTCTGAGAACTGCTGGATTTACTTGTACAATTTTCAGCTTCCGTTGGTCTCAGAATCCAACACAAATCATATGATTACTGGTTTTAGGGACGCAATGGATTTTAGTAATGATGACCTCACATTTAAATAATCACAAATTTCCGTTACCTCTGATCCCTTGTCACTCATGATAATTGTGTGGAAGGGGATATTAAAGCGCAGCTTGTTGCACGCAACCGTTATTTGTATGCCTTGCGCCCGCTGCCAAAGTCAAAGTCCCTTGCAAATGTCGACAAGCTTAAGTTGTGCAAGGTGTTAATCAGACACGTTGTCATGTATGGGTATGAGAATGAGACTCTGATGGATGAGTATGAAAGGTGGCTAATGACATTTGAGAGATGAATTAAGCACAAGATATATGGCTCCAAAAGCGACGATGACGATATTGAAACCGAATTTAATGATCTCGTTCATGAAATAAAATGACAACGGGTACGTTTTACATCATCAGAATGGATGTTGGTTTCCATAATGCTACTGCTTACAAGATTCTGATATTGTGCTTTGCCATCTTCGTTTATCACACCTTCACAGTTGACACGTAAGTTTCATTTTCCTGTGATCTCTAACTTGTATACAAAAACTGCCATCTTAGCTTAGCAGTGACCAATTGAAGATCACTGCCTACAAATTTGGCAGCCGAACGAAAAGATCTCACATCATGGATGACACTTGATCAATTTGACTGCGGGATGTCTTACGAGAGTGTGTCCATGTTTTCAAGTGGTTATTTTTATGAGGAAATAATGTGCTAGCTACAATGAGGTCATGTGGAACTGCAAAATAAATCATTCTTTCCCCATTATCGGTCGCTAAATCGTGTCGGGTACAAGGACCATTGTTTTCACATAAGTCAATCTGATTTTTGTCAGCTCTAGGATTAAACTCACTAATCAATATTCTAACGTCGTGCTCTGGTATGGATCCAATCAGATCATTATAATTGTTGTAAAATGAGTTTTGATCTTTGGGTTGGCTCAGTGGGCGCATGAATACACATGATTGATAACACGATTATCAACTGCTTTCAAATATAAAACATTTTTTTTTCATCTTGGGCCCAAGAAGGAAACCAACACCTCAATTGCAAAGGTCATCTCCACTGGAATTATAGCCTTGAGACACCGGGTCTTCATTTTTAGCCATCAGTTTACGGGAGAGCAACGAGTCTCAAGCGATACTATTTCATGGCTGATATAGTGTAATCAAACGCGCCTGGGTTTTTATTAACTGCACTGATGAATTTTTAAGCAATTAGGTTTTAAACAGATGTGAGTAGTCAACCCTGCGATTCAACCTTTGTTTAGTCGCCACTTACGACAAGCGAATGGGGCTGTAGTGGGTTATTCTAAGGATCTACGTAATTATTTTTAGCTGGTAAATCCGAATTTGCAATAAAATATAGGGGTTCCTATTTTAATTTTAATTTTCCCCGCTTCACCTACAAAAAGTTAAGGAGGAGTATTCAGTTTAGCACTAGTGTATTTCGCCCGCGGAATGATTAAATGTTGATCTCGAACATTTTATTCGTAGAGTCATTTTTTTCAAGATATTTGAAAGTTTCAGCTTAAAAAATCACCCGGTATATGTTTGTTTCTAGATGCTTTTAGTCTAGAAACAAACAGATTTACTTTTACTTTTCGAGCAGAAGAAGCAAGCTCTGTAATTATTTACTGTAAAAGTACTGTTCGACGTAAAGCAAATAGTGTTTTATTGCTACCACTTTAGTGTGTTGCTGTTTGAATAAATGAAAGCGATTTGGTTGCAGTTGATTTTTTTAAGGCCTATTAAGAACGTTGTTGAATTTGTTCGAAAAATGTCATTTTTTCTTTTTGTGGGCCTTAATATATCTTGTTGTTTAAATCTACAGGAAATTAAAGATTCCCATGCCAAACTGACCGATGAAAAGTTCAAAAGTTTTCGACAAATATTTTTCAATAAAAGAACAAATGTGAAGTGGGCGGTACTTTTACTAAAATGGGTTATTTTGACTGACAAATTTTACTTCCTCATATTTACTTCCTAACAATATATTGAACTACAAGAAAGTATAGTTCAAAATCCTAACCCATTTAGGATTTGCTTTAATGGTCTTGTAAGTGTTTATAGATAAGGCTTGTGGCTGCTTTGAACATCATCTGTTATAGAATAGCATAGCTTACGAGAAAAATTAGTTGCAGATATGTTGTAGATATCGCCATCATGAAAGAAGAAAACCAAAAAAAAACATCAATTGCCAATTTTCATCAGACATCAAAGCAAAGAGCAGTATGCGACGTACTCAGCTTGTCAAAGTAAATGTCCCACAAACACCTAAAATTAATCGAAATTCATCAGCTTGAGTGAGCCCCTAAAAAGCTTGAAAAAGTCAACACATCAGGTGGAAAAGGGTGCAAATATATCAATTGAAAATATTGCTGTGGAGCTTACAGAACATAGATGGCGCTTGCGACAGAAAATCCATGCATCATCGTTCTGCTTGACTTTTTATGTTCTCCCAAAAATTTAACTTTTCGGCCCTAAATCGAGGACTGTTTTGCAGCAATACCAACAGCTGCATATTTGCATTCATTTCAATTGTACCATCATCTGCAAGCATATCCGGGAAATATTTAAGTATACCAACAGATTAGAGATGGCACTCTCAAAACCGGTTTTCATAAATATTGAGATAGTGATTTTTTCTTAAATACTGCCCTCAAGTAGTAATTCAGCTCAACTGAATTTCGTTTCTATTAGAATTGTTTGCTACTTCTTTTAAGTTCTACTCTGTAGGCGACAAAAACCACATTTGTTTCCTATCAATATTAAGAAAAATCAGGTTTCGAGTCTGATCGTATAAATATCGAACTATGGCTAATTTAAGTACTTGGGTGTCCATTTGGCCACCAAATTCGACCGGAAAACACGTCCTAGTATCATATCCTATAGTAAGGTCTATGTTGGTATGCTGGTGTGGTAGTTACACAACTACAAAAAATTTTGTGGGTTTCATCGCTGTATTCTTGTTAAATCACTGGCCTTTTGAAATGCACTACCGGATTCAGTCTTATTTCGGAAGGCTTATTTATTTTTTCCAGAAGTATTTTTTATTTATAGTATTGATTATCCAATGGATTTAATGTCCTTTGAAACCTGACTTTAATCAATACTTTCACATTCACACTAATTCATTCAACCTAAGCACATAAGTACAGTATACCACCTACGCATTGCATAACGACATGTCATCCTGTACAATGACATGAAAGATGGGTCGGACCATAAATTCTGTACACTAATAGGGTTCAAAGTAGTGTTCATTATTATCACCTCTCGTAATCGTGTGAACAATTTCCTTTTGCATCCTGTCCTAACTGAGATTCGACCCTGGTACCTTTCGTTCCAAACACCGCAGCTCTAACCACTGTACCACTTACTCACTTTGTTAATATTTTCAAATCCGTTTTGGTTGAAAATTACCTATTTCATTTGATTCCATGCCAGTGTCCAACTGTTTGTTATAGCCACTATGTCACTAAAAGCCGTTAATTCTTTTACATCCTATTATCATTAAGTATATTGTCGTTAAAGTACCCACATTTTTGGTTAACTTATAAATTGAAAATAAAAATTTTCACTTTCGATAATGGGAAACGTATTTTTATTGGTTATTTGAATGTTTTGACATTTAATCGATCATTATTTTGATTATCTAACTGAACACTTTAAAAATATAAAATATTAAAATTTATTTTTATAAATACATATATTATATATAGACAGTACAATGTCCGTAATTGAAGTTTATTACTTTTTTATTTGACAGAGATATATTTTCATATTTTTGAATAACCTTTTTGGAATAATCAAAAAAAAAAAAACATTAAAATTTACATAAATATGCAAATAGTCATGTCATACAACTTTTGATAATTCACAATATTTGTGCGACTGCTCATCGTTGACACGTGACTGAAGAAATGTAAATGTTCACTTAATAAATTAAATAAAATCAAAATCAAAATATAAATTTTTGAAAATTTTAAATTTATTTTTAATATGCATATATGGGTCAGACACAAGGAGCGACCATTTATATAACATTTTCAAATTTGTTTATTGAAAAAATAATTAAAAATTTAATGAATTGAACATTCTCGAAATTTAGGAAAATAAAACCAAAAAGTTTTTTTTTTATTAATTATATATAAATTACATAAAATGTCAACCAATTTGTTTATGCCACAAATTGATATGGGTTTTAGCTGACATATGTTTGTGTATGTAGAATGTGGATATAAATAAATAAAAAGTTTTTTTTTTATTATTATTAAAAGCCAAAACAATTCGTTTATAGTAATAACAATTACCGTAAATCCCTTAAAGTAATTAGAATTTATGGCCAAAAATATAATTTCGGCACAATAAAACACTTTCCATTAAAAATGATTAAGCTTCAATGTGCACAATAAAATACCATGGTATGTATATACACGAAAACAAATAAAAATGCGTGTGTACGTCAATAATATTATATGACTATAGTGCGGGAAACAATTATAATACTAATTTTTTGGTTATATAGGCGATGCACAGATAGATTGATCACTAAATACGCGAAGAAATGGCATAGGTTTGAAAACGATTTGATAATATTTTGTTTGAATGTTATGTATATACTGAACTATATAGAAATATTCATCCACTGTTGAACAATATATTCCCAATTGAGACACCGATTTCTCCTCTGATGACCTTATAATATTTCATATGCAATTTTTATTGGTATTTTAACGTCCAACATTAACAAATGAACGTCGACTGTAAAAAGTAAACGCTGTACTTATGGCCTTGGATGTCATATTCGCTGCTGATTGTGATTAATGTACGAAACTGGTTTTAAAAGAAAATTTCTATAGAGAAAAATATAATGGTCTTTCGAAAAAGGTTGATACTCTCAATAAAAAAATTAGATTATTTGGTGCGACAGATAAGGGAAAGGTATCTTGCAAATAATCGAAATAAGGCTATTAATTTGAAATTCAAGTGGAAAGGTGTAAATAGTTAAAAATAGTTTTCAAATAATTATGCGTGATTAACTGTATCAAAGGCCGTCGAGATAGCAATGAAGGCGGAAGAAGTATTTAAACTATCATTTAAGAAATTAAAGCTTTCTTGGTGGACGAGTTTTTTAAAAAACCAAAATTTTTATCAAGATAATTTATTTTGTCTAAATAATTTAGAGCCTTGATTTCAAAACTATTGAAAATCTTGGAAAAAGTATTTAGACGAGTAAATGGTCGATAGTTATTATAGGGTTGTTTCGTGAAGCTTTCTTGAAAACTGGTTTAACGATTTCAATTTTTAATCTATCAGGAAACACTTCTTCGGAAAGACACATATGAAAAATAAAAACTAAAACGACAACCTTCGCTAATTGGAAAAAAGAAAAAAAAATGGCATTATTATACCTCGATAGCATCAAATTATTTCTAACCGTATTATCAATAAAAACATTTTCTATCGTATTTTTACTTAATGATGTTACTTGAATCGCTAGTTGGCCCATTATATTTAAAAACCTAGACTAGAACATTAAAAAAAAGTTTATCAAAGACTGTTTTCAAATTCACACCCAATTTACTGCAAATATTCTAAGCATTTTGACTTTTGTGGAATTTAGTGGGTTGTTGTTGGAATTGTTACAAGCGGTTGTAATTGTTGTAATTGTATTTTTTAATATGCCTTAATAAAGTATATTAAACCTGAGTAAAAGCAAATGTAGAATTTCAAAGAGAAAAGCTTACGAGATAGAGTTTCTTCGGGTTAGATAAACAGAAACTAAAAAAAGAACGAGTTGGAATTAGATATAGCAGCAAAACTTGAAACAGAAATTGTTAACCGATTTTATGAAAATCAAAATTTTTGTGGAAGAGTTGACTACAAAAAATATTGTTCAATTGTTTTATCCAAGGCTAGATTCATTCGATAATCGTTTTCAGGTAAATATTTTAAATTGAAATATTATTTATTTTAAGCAGAAAAAGTTGTAGATAATGTTACAAAACGTCCAGCGACCATCGATACACAAGTACAATCAATTATTAAGATGTTTCGTGCAAATTCATTTAATTCGCTAACGCTACATGTACACCGTACATAAATATATAGAGCGTAAATTTGCAATTACACAAAGCACTCGGTTGCCATGGCTTGATGAGATGACCATTAATTTTTAACAAAATTATTACGATACCTCATCAGATCGAAACTGAGCACACACACTTCAATTCTAAATAATTTAAATAACGAACTTTTTATCATCGTTATAGATATTGTAGTAACATCTAACAATAGAGCCATTGCAATGGTGAAATATGGACGACAATGTCCAGTAGAAATGCCATTATGCTTAAATCACGGTTTTTATTGGCCATTTGTGATACATTTCTGAACGATGAAGTGGAAGACATTGGAATACATGAAAATGAGCATAACATTTTGATGACTATGGGGAAAAAATATCAGTCAATTTTGGTGAAACATTTACAGTATTGACGAGAGCTTAAACAAAGTGCGAGCTGTAGTTGATTTTTTCAATTAATTAGTTAGCAACGATAGTCTGTAAATACAAACCTTATTCTTTTAGTCAAGTCACCTGTCCTCTGACATGACAGTCAACTTTTGGTATTCTCTTCGATTAGTGTCGGTAAGAGCGACAATTGTCACTTTTTTCATCACCTAATAATTTGAAGTGATAGCTTCAAAATATATAAAATGTCATTTTAATCGATTAAGGAAATATCGATTTTCACTTGGACAATTGCCACTAAGAGAATAGTAGGAACTTAATAGGAGCTCCAAAGTAAAGATTAAATTCGGTCATGAACTAAAATTAAAAAACGATGTGAAACAGAGATGAAATTCGAATTGTCCCATTTTGGAAATATTTCTGAAAATTCGGATACCGATTAAGAAGCATTGCAAGAATTATTGCTATACCTGTTTAATTCTGGAAATCTATTTTGAAATAATAAAAAAATTTTGCAGTATTTTGAAACTAATTGTTCTTACTGTAGTTGCTTATAACCAAAAACATTTAATTTGCAATTTAATTTTTATTTAATAAACTACATATATACGGTACGAAGTGCTTTAATTTCGGTACCTGTTACTAACACTCTTAATATGAAATATTGATAATTGTGATGAGCCAACAAAGAAATAAACTCTTTGATGCTGTGAAGAAAACAAAAAACCATCAGTTCGTTCCTGTTACTTTTATAAAAATATATAAGAATTTCGATTTATGGGTAAATTAATCAGTCTCGCTGAGTCAATCACGAATTTTCTTATTTTTGGAAATTTTTGATTTCTGCCATACATTTCTCAGTTTTATGCGCTTACCATCATGTATTTTCCATGGTTGGAACGTTAGTTTTGCATAGTTGTGTACATTTCTCAAATTTGATGGGTTTACCATCACGCATTTTCTGGGTTACGAAGTTTCAAGTTGTGTCATACTATCAAGTTTTTTAAGATGTTAGGTAGTTTTCAGTCTGTGTCCAAAAATTCTAAGTTGAAATGCTATCGATCCGGAATTTGCCAAAAATTAAATGTTTTCACTTTGTGTCCAACATTTCTTAGTTTGGATGGGCTCATGGGCGTACCAGCAACTCAATTACATCTTTAAGTAACCAACGACAATATTGACGATAGATCGAGTCCGCATGTTACTGACCAGTGAACTCTTAAAGCACTGAACGAAAATGTTTCGTTTAAATGAATTATCATTTAATCAAGTTAATTACTGAGCGAAAATTATGGAACAAACTGAAGGAAATGTCAAATCACTTTATACGCAACTTCAAGCTATGGCAAATTGTTAAATTTGCCTTAAAAAATAATATTCGTTCAGTTCGGTAATATTTCATACTGATTTCTTACAGACTCGCAGGTTTCCCTATTATTCTGATCATCATCCGTTTTCTGCGTTTTTGGAACTTTTCAACTTGTGGCATAATATATTTCTTAGATATCATGGTTTATTTTCGATGTATGTGTCGAACATACATTTTTCAGATTTGATAGGCTAACCATAATATATTTGCCAGATTTTGCAAGTTTTAGGAATGTGGTATACATTTCTAAATTCAAATGGGGTAACCATTTGTTATTTTCTGCACCTCTGAAATTTTTGTTTTATGCCGTAAATTTACCAATTTTCATGAGCCAATTCATACATTTACTGCGAGCTTTTAAACATCAAGTTTTCAATTTGTGCCATACATTTCCGTGTTTTACTTTGCTAATCATGATGCATTAACCTAATTTAGGAATTTTTTGATTTTTTTTGATTTATGCCATTTACTTCTCAGTTTTAACGCGACCCTGTTTTTCCCTCCCAATGAAAAATTTCAAAAGTGATCCCAATCCCAAAAGACCCTAGCGCCATGAGGCCAATTAGCGAACTACCGGTTTTATCAAAGTTCTTGAAATCATAATGAAAAATCAAATAACTAACTACTAGAATATAAAAAAATACTTAATTTCGGTACCATCCGATTTCAGAGCTAACCATAGTACGGTAACTGCAATATTAAAAATTAGTGAAGATATTTCGAGTAGGTTAGATGATAAGCAAGCCGTTTCTTGAAGATTATTTCTCATTGAAAATATCACTTATATGCCCATGACCTTTAAGTTTATTGAGGTAGCATACTGAATTTAGGTAATCGTATAGCTTCTCAAATTAATGAGGATCTACAAAATATTAGCAATTGGGCTCAATCCAATAGTCTTTGTTTAAATTCATTAAAATCAAAAGTTCTCAAAAATTTATAGAGGTAACGTTGATGAATAAATACTGCAATAATTGCTTATGCTAGTAGTGCACAAAAACTAGGTTTCATTATTACTTCAGATTTTGAGTGGGATAAACAAGTAAATCGCGTTTGTGGCGATATATATTTTTTGGTTAAAAAAGATTATCTAAATTTAGTTTTTATGTAGTCCTTTAATACTAAAATGCACATACATTTATCAGTTTTGGTAGGCTAGTTTCTATACATTTTTATGGTTTTAAAAGTTTTTTGATTTGCGGAAGTCATTGTTTGATTGGATTTGGTTTGTTGCTAAAATTTACTAATTTTGTTGTACTTTCTTAGTTTATAAGCTTTTAATTTATGGCAAACAAATTGAATTTTTGTAAATTATGGCATATATTTTTTAATATTTTTTTATATTTTAATGCTATGTTTAAGAAGTTTTCGGTTTATTGAATAAATAAATTGGACCATCAAAACATCAATATTTTCCTGGGATATGAATATTTTCCTGGGATATGGTTTTATTAAAAAGCTAAGAGGTATTTAAAATTCCCAGCAATACTCTTTGACGATATAATTTATACAAAAGTACTAATTAAAAATTATTGGTCTAATTGGTGCATGCATTAATCTCAATTTTATTACCATTGAAAAAAAAAATCAAGAGTAATATATTGCTTTCAGAGCCATTTAAAGCTACACCCTCTTTACATCGTTTTTGAGCTAATAATAAGTATGTAAGTATATATATAGATTATAAAATCATAAAATAATAAAGGACATGTTATTTTGGGCCGGATAAACCATTCTAAGAGTCCAGCATTTGCACGCTTAGTTTTTAAATATTTTGGTTTACCGGTGAACTAAATTACTTACACACTCTATATATTGCTCCAAAAATCATTTCTGTAGCCGGTGTAACCTCTGCGGAAACATAAATACGAGAATAATTTATAAATAGTTCCACCGGCGTTTTATTTACCAGCCACGCTAAAATAACAGTGGTAATAATTCTACATATAGATAAGAAATTTACAGGTCATGGTCGTACATAAATTGGTCTTATCCAAAAAAAAAAATATATATTTCCATGTTCTCATCTACCCAAAAATATTTTTAGATTTTCTTAAGTAACTAACTGGTCATAGATAACTTTGTACATACATTTGTGTTCACGTATATAAGAACACACAAAACATATATCACAGGGCTTCATATCCATTCCATTTATACATAAATACATCCATATACAAGTTTTGTGTTCATCTCTCCGCATTTTATCTTTTTATTGTTTACATTCTTTTATTTATTGATTAAGCTAACAAAACAAACCGACATATAAAATAAAGCACACACGGAAGAAGATGTTATAATAAAGAAAGAAAAAGCTTGAAAAGCGCACACAAGCATAATATACATTTATGTGTATTAGAATAAGGCAAAAATAAATAAAAATTCATCAATTTTCTCATGAGATTTTAATGATTTTCCATAAAATAACACACAAACAAGCGAGAATAAGTAAAAACTCGAAAAAAAAGCTCACACACAAATACAAACGCAAACACATCTAAAAATTTCTCACCGTCATACATATGTAGGTATGTAGTTAGTGTGTGGAAAAATACCGATCCAAACTTATAAACCGAAATAAAAAATAAAAAAAAAAGAAAATTATAACAAATTATGATTTCTAAAAATAGAAATGAAAAGCACAGTAAAAAGCTCAAAAAAATTATTTTTATCATTTACTTTCGTTTCATTCGTCGTCATTTCTGTTGTGTTTTCCTATATATAGATTTTGTGTATGAATGAGTTCAGCACAATACTTACACATCACACACACAAACTTACTCACACACACTCACACACACTCACACACACAATTCCGTGAAATAAAAATGAAAAGCAAAAAAAAAAAAAAAAAAAAAAACAAAGAAAAAAGGAAAACGGAAATTCTTTTTTTCACGAAACGTATAATAACAATAAAATAAAACAAAAGTGAAATACAACCATATCCGGAAATTACAAACGGAAAATGCGTGCGATTATTAAAAACGAATAAAAAAATAAAAATCAGAACACTGAAATGTTTAGTGGTAACACAAAAAAAAAAAAAAAAAAATGTTTACTTAGACATTATACGAACGTTAAGGAGGGTTATGTTAGATTAGTTATGTTGTTTTGGGTGATTAGACTCAATTTCCCACAGCTTTTATTTTCGATTTCCACTTTTTATACTTTTTCTTGTTTACGTACATACATTTTGTTGTTATTGTATACTTCTTGATTTGTTGGATTAGATTCGAAAGATTATTTGTCAAAATGATTTATCAAAAATCACTTCTGTGAATTTTCAGGCAATCATCATTTTCTCGACACGTGTGTCAAATTACATTTTCAATGTGTGTGTGTTTGTATTATTTTGTTTTTATATACCAAAACCATGAATAATACAAATTTTGACAGTAATTCAAAGATGATAATCTGGAAGAATGTCATGTAACATTTTGGTATGTTTAAATTTATATGGTGTATGTTGTAAAATTTTGGATAGAATAGTGGTGTTGTTATAGTAAACTTTGCCTGTTGAGGTCCTTTTTTGAGTAAAAAGTAATTTTTGGACGTCTTAATGACTTGTCACACAGAATGTACCAAACGCGAACTTTTAACCATACAATCTTTTTTCACAAAAAGCTAATAAACTATATAGTCACCGCAAAGCTACCTTTGTGATTTTGTTACTAGGCGAGACTTGTACGATAAAAGTAACAAGAGCATTTACTTTTTGATATTCCAAAGGAGCTGTCTTTTTAACTTTATTCAATTTGAAAGGCAAAATAGGGTCGGTATCAAAAACCACAGTATATCAAGTTTATATCAAGATTTTGGATTGGGATATAAAAAGTAGTACGATATATGCGGTGCTCCGCTTAGCATGTATCGGGCGCGAATAATAAACTTGGCTAATGTTTTATTTTTTAATGAACATTTGTGGGTTTAATATTTCATATTTTAAGGTTTCATATTATCTCAATAGGCTATCTAATTTATTGACAGTGGTCATCAATTATGCACTTTAAAGCCTTACGATCCCTTGCGTGGTGGAGTTAAAAAAACTTTAATCGAGCGCGTCCTCTCCGAAGAGGCACAATAAAATACGGTTCAACGATCCAGAACCTTAGTTTCTGCAGCTTTAGGGGGTTTCCAGTTGTCAAAATTCAACGACCGTAATGTTTCTGCAGTGAAAACTTTCCTGTCAAAGCAAAAAATTGTTATAAGTTCGTTAATACGTTGCGTTCAGCTAAGCAAAGGGCGGTTAAAATTGAATCAAGTTCTGAGAATTTATCCCCAAGTAGTTGGACACATTCAAGAATAGTTAGAGGTTCTTGAGATTGACTATAGAAACACAGACATCTGTGGCAGTCTCATTTCCTGTTTTAAATCAAAACCAGGTTTTAGAAGGCATCAACCCAATATGAATTTACACTAATATCGCAGATTGTACGCTTGATTGTAAAAGTGTATCGGTCAGGAAACTGATGTTAGAGCCTTAACATAAGAGACCTTTGTATATATAAGGAACATTGATGTATTGTCTTTAGAAGACGGAGCATTTCTAGCTTTTGAAGCGCTGGTGGAAGAAACTAAAAGTATTGCCTCTATAAAAACTCTGAAAGCTTCTTATCGGAGGACATAAATGGCAGTCGTTAACTTTTCAAGCCAAACAGCAGAGAATGTCATATACAAATGTAAAAAAATATAAGTTGGATGAGTTGCAGAATTCGAGAAATTAAAGAGCCTTCCAACTATTTCAAATGCCTCGAATATGGTCACAAAGTTCAATAATGTAAGAGTTTAAAGGTAAGTTCTAAGCTGTGTAGGAAGTATGGAAAAGAGAGTCATAGTGCAGAGGGTTGCTGCAAAGATCAAACATGTATGCTTTCTTGTGATAAAGTCATTGGAAAGAACAGACGTACCACTGGTAGTTCGAAGTTTTCGATAAATCAGATGGTGCTGCAAATAAAACGTTTGGCGAAAAGCTTTTTATTTTAATGTTGGAAGAAAAAGTTTTGTCAGGAACGGCAGAAAATCATGTGTCTCAAATGACAGATTGCATTACAAAAGATAGCTGGGAAGTCCAGTGTACTGGTGGGCCCAATAAATATCCGAGCTATTTTTTAGAAAAAAATACCCTGTTCTATGCGCTTATATGAACGTGCAAGGCTCGAAACGAAATACGTATAACGAAAACTATATATTGCTCTTCTCGCAAACAACGATGCTTTCAAAAATTGTGTGAAGAGCTAGACCGGGATCGTTAGAGTAAGCCATATAGAATTTTTATGAAAAAGTTCAAGAGTTCATTAAATGCAAGCCCGTTGTTCCCAGAATTGTTGGAAAATATCGTCTCTACGTTATTCCCACAGCGGCTTGGTGAGAATCTTCGGAGCAAGTGGCAAGGAAGAAGTAATTCCAACTTTACCAATGGAGGAGGTTCTAAGAACATATGACAAAGTAGTAAACAATGATCCTGA
Organism: Tipula confusa; assembly: GCA_963556175.1. NCBI lineage: Eukaryota > Metazoa > Arthropoda > Insecta > Diptera > Tipulidae > Tipula > Tipula confusa. The sequence continues at coordinate 72,147,820 of OY744476.1, forward strand.
TAACATTTTAAATGTAGCAATAGCTGCGGTCCGTGCATAGTCCGCAGTGGTTTGTAAGTTGGTAAAAAACTTGCCCAAAGGAAAGATTAATCCATATGCATTGTAAAAATAAAGGTTGGTTGCTCTGTCGAAAGGAACAAAGGATTAGAGAATCCATTGTCAAACCGCACAATTTGTTTGCTCGATACGAGTTGTCAAATATTAGAAGTTATTATAAAAGAAAGACTGTATGAGGCCATTAAAAGCAAAAGGAATTGGTCTTAAAATCAATATGAATTTCATAAGGCTCGTTTGCCCATTGACTCGATTAATCTTGTTGTAGATGTGGCGCGAGAGGCGATTGCAGGTGTCACTTGAAGGAGAGATAATGGAATTTGATGCACAAATATTCATGCATGTTTGGATTGGTTCGCCTTACCGTATTCGTGTTTCTTGCACAATGAAAGTAATCATACACGATCATTCAAACATTGTGATGTATTGTTTATATAAACGAATTAAAATTTGCTCGATAATTTTGGCTAATGCGAGAATAATTAGTGCATTTTAATTAAGAGATCAAATGATGCAACAAAAAAATACATATCAAGAGTGCATTGGCATCCCTAAATTCCTTTTTGTTTGGCAATAATGTGGTTCGTTAAAAATCTTCCTATTGCACGAATTACTCAAAGCCGACCATTTCCACATGCCGGAGTTGATTATGCTAGACTTATTTTATTACGGATGTCAAAAGGGACAGGCAACGAACTATACAAGGGTAATGTCTCCGAATTTATTTACCTTTGTACAGAGGTACTTTATTTAGAAATAGTTAGTGGTTTATCCTCTTATGCTTTTATTGTCGCATTTAAAAGGTTTATCTCTTGATGAGGTAAGATCAGCGACCTATATAGCAATCACGGATATATATTTGATGGAGTAGCGACAAAATTCAAATCTTCCCATAACAAAGCTATTAAGTAATTAAAATTAGAAATTCTGAATACCTGGCCAGCAATAGTTTAATATGGCGTTTTATTCTACCCGTATATCTTCCTAGTTTAGTTAATTGTATCAGGTAGGTGGAAAATTAGTAAAATTCCATCAACTCACGACCATCGTGTCCAATCAGAAAAAATCTAGATAGTGATGCTATCATCACTCTTCCTAAGTCAAGCCTGAAATATATCAACATTTTTTGGACCGTTGGACGACGAAATATTTAAGTCATTTGTTAGAAAATTTGTGTTACTAAAACACGATAATTTTATACCATCTTAATGGCCTTTAGCTCGGGTTTTTGAAAAACATCCATGAACCAATGGAATATCAAGAGTCGTTACACTCAAACTAACACCATGAAATGACTGTTTTGCAAAATATGTCCAGTGCCAACCAATATTATTAAAGAATCTGTAGGCATGTCCATTAAAAAAGTGTGAGTTGGAATACTATATTTCTCAATGTTTATCAATAGCACAGATTTTAGTTCAGCACTTCCTTCAGTATAGCTTTTATTTATTTAACTGTTTCAACTTTGTTGACATACCGGAATTATATAGTACGAAAGTATAAAGTATAACGCATTACCCGATACACATTTTCCCGTCATTTAGGAGAAAACCACTTAAGAGAACATTATGTGCGCATCGATATCTGACCAATATACAATCAAAAATACTAACAAAAATTTCAAAATTAGCATCAGAGATTAAGAATAACACACATTAAAACCACAACGTCAATTGGTAACTTTAATTATTTAAATCAGTAGTGAGTGAATTTTTGGTGTTTTTTTAAGATATCACTATACTGCCACCATCCTTTCATAACTACGTATTTTTTCTTTGATCCAGGATGGAAACATTTATACTACAATCTACATCTATTTATGTACTGAACACTTCATGGACATTTTTCAGGTTTACCCAATGTTCAAAATGTGTTAAATGCAATAGATGTTAGTTGCCAAATGAGATTCCCAATGGCGTCACGTGACTAAAATGGAACTATTCTCGATGAAATATATTGGTATTTCGTAGGATTCTTTTCCTACCTTATTCGAATCAGTTTAAAACAAAATCGACGGCTATGTCTGATATTAATAAAATTATTTAAATTTTCATTAAAAGTTATGACTCAATCAATTGGTAGAGCTTGGTACTTTGCTTTAGAGTGGAGACTATCTGAGAAAACCAAAAATGTGATTTTCTGTAAAATGAGTTGCTAAATTGGTTTAAATTCGAGAATAATCTTGTGATAATATTTCTATCCTGAAATTGCGATACTCTACTAACATTAGAATTCATTTTGCGTAAATGTCAGCCCAAAACAGGTCCTGGTGATTGCAGATTATAGCTGCATTCACAGAACTTTAGTTCCTCTTACCCGATTTTCAGCTTTCATTGATTCTAAAATTAATGCGCATTTGAGTCAATTAGTCATTCATTTGAAGGATCATATAAAGTATCAAACCTACCATAACAGATGCTCGACACCGGCAAGGTATTTAAACTCTAAACACCTAGCAAGTGCCAAATGTAATGGTAATGTAGAATGACTTGAAAAGATGACGATTTTAATAAAAACTCCTGATGTCATTAAAAATGTGCTGGCCCGAACAATATCAACAATTTGGTTTCATCGGATTCGATCCCTGGGTTGCTTTTCGTACAATCCGTATAAGGCAAGTCATTTGCTATACGGTGGAGCCATAGTTGCTGACTACTACATATGCATCTGGTATTTTTCTGGTTCATTTTGCTGGTATTCCGGGACATTGCTAAGCAAACCATAAATTATATCTTGATTAATTGAATAATTAATCAAGATATAATTTATGGTTAACACCATCAGGTATTAACACCTGATGTATGTTACGAGCTGTTTCGTAATTTTTTTTTAAAGATAATCATCTTGAGCGAAAAAACTTCATCATTAACTAACCCATTACACGAAAGCCTCGAAAGCCTCCTTTGTAATCACCTAAAATGGCTTTCGCCATCGGAAAGATATTCTCTAATATTATGTAAGAGAATAATTTGTAATGCTCAGTAAAGGGGAGGTTTACCACGACAGTTTTCACATGTTGAGCAATCCCCTTTTTCAAGGAACGCGGCGACTATTCATCAAGCATAACTTCATTTATAAATCTACAAAGAGAAGTATGGAGAACTGATCCACAATTGCAAATCAAAAAGGACAAGTTACAAACAATAACATATACGGTTCATCTTCTGTGCTATACCGAACCAGAAGAACCCTTAGACAACCTGCTTAATGATAATCAAACATATCCAATTGCTCCAGAAATTCTTCTGAAGGATTTTTATGTTGATGATGTTTTCTGATGCATAAACCATATAAAATGCAATAAAAGGTCACCAACAGCAACGAGACATATTTGATTCTGGAGGTTTTAAAATGCAAAAATAGACATCAAATAGAAACGATATTATATGTGTGGTTATTATATTGTTGTAAAATGTGCACCGGGACAAAAAAGGGGAATTAAAACTACGATCATAAGGAGGAAACATAAAATGAGACCACCAACATTGTATCCGAAATAGACAAAATCTTCGATCATTTAAGTTGATTATCCCCAAAAAGGTTGTTTGTTTCAAAAATTATTGATAAAAGGAATATCGTGCGACGAAGAGTTACCTGAAGAAATAAATATAAGTGGATCAAATACATTTCAACATTCTACGAGTTGCTAAATAAAAAAAAAATTGTCGCTGGGTAAACACAGAACAAAATGATCGCAGGTTTTGGAGTTTCAAGGAATTTGCGATGTATCCAAACTAGCATACACAACAACTTTTTACTTCAAGGTTATAAGAGTAGAAAAACTGTTAATTTAGTCAAAAATTCATAATTCAAAAGTTAACCCTTCCAATGCATGAATTGGGCGGAGGTTCAATATTGGATATCCCATAGTGTAAGGTGCAGGCCTGCGAATAAATTTTCACAGATTATATTTTCAGCCCCACACAATGAAAACAGTAAAAGAGCCAATAATCAACACTGTAAAAGTTACTCAGTCTGCAGCCTTCGCATATGCTATTAGAAAATTAAGGAAAAGTGGTTCATAGTTAAAGTCATTACTTTGAAAACTCAGAAGTGAGCTCTCAAAAGATCCACCGATAAAATCAGTCTAGCAGATGATAATTCGTCCAATTTCTGAACCACATGATAATTCGCAGAAAACTCTAACATTCTTATCCAATTCTTTGGTTTTGAACGGGTGCACCGTGGCATTCCAGGAGATCCCGGTTATTCCAGGAGATCCCGGTTATTCTTTGGATGTACACTCTAATCAATCATTTAATCAGGCGTGACTTCGCTTAACCTTCCTAATCGAATAAGGTTAAAAAGATAGTTCCATAAAGTATGAAACTATGAAAAATGGAATTAATGCAATCAACCCCAGGAAAACGTTTTGTTTTTAGTATCTGAATGGCTAGTGTGATTCTTCACAGGATGGGTCCTCTTTATGCACATCTCCTCAGTTTGTATTTGGCAGCTTTCAAATACAGCATTTGACACTTTTTGAACATTGAGTAAATCAGAGAATTACTCCTTTTAAGTGTTAATGTTAAGCCTCTAGTACAAAGTTCACATCATCAAAAACAGGGTTGGTTTCCATAATGCTACTGTTATCAAGATTTTTATATGGTACTTTCTCATCTTTTATATGGTACTTTCTCATCTTATTAGACATCCATAGTTGAAGCATAAGGTTTGTTTCCCCGTGATTGCTGACTTGTCCAAAAAGTGCTATCTGAGTTTTGTGAAAACAAATTGATGATCACTATTTACAAATTTAATATGGATGACGCAAGACCTTCCCTTAGAAATATGCACTAATGCTCAATTTGACTTTGAAACATTTTACGAAGGTTTGCCTACGTTTCCAAGTATTTTTATGAGGAAAAATGTAGTAGCTGTAATGAGGTCGAACATCATTTTTTCCCCATCATTGGTCGCTATTTCGTATTGGAACTCTGGTCCTTTTTTTTACGTAAGCCAGTTTAATTTTGGCCAGCTCCTGTATTAAAGTTACCGATCACTATTCTGACGTCATCAGATTGGCTAGTCGCATTGGTGAATGTAGCTTCACATCCGGTTATCAAATGCTTTTAAATCTAAAACAGCCTTTTTTACCTGTAGCCCTTGAAAAGTTTGAACACCAAGATTGCTGATGCCATTCCCAATGTAAAGCAACGCATAACATTGGGACTCATCTTCATTTTTTGGCCATCGATTTACTTGGAGAGCAACTCCAATTAATCGAAGTCAGGTAAATATTGTATTCAATGTTCACTTTGACGTTAAAAATAAATAAAGTCAATTTACTTTCGTTTTGTAACGTTGAACTTTAAAACCGCTTAACAGTGTTTACGCTAACATTTTTAATTCTAACCAGTTTATTGTGTTCTCTATACATTTACCATAACACAATTAAATTAGTCAGTCAGTACTAAAATTGATGAACAATGCGATAGTGTGATAATTTTGTCATTCGACAGTAATATACCTAAGAGTTTACACTAATTTTATAAACACAATTTTAACCTGGAAATGGCGAAAACATTTGACCAAACCACCTTAAATATTATAAAGTACGTAATTATTTTTTGGTCATCTACGATTTCAATTTGAGTATATTTAATTTTTAACATTTATAGACAACAAGTTATTAATGATGCAGATAAGCTTATAGGTAAAGTATTAAACAGTTTAACAAATTTATGGGTCGAAACTCATAATGAAGATGAATGTATAGCCAAAGTTAAAATGATCTCAGAAAAAGTGCAATTTTTTTTTGATCAAATACTCGCCGAGGGCAACGCTGAACACAATCAATTAAAAGAAAGGGTAAGCCGTAAGTATAACGACAAATTTTGTGTAAATACATGTTAAATACATGTGTTTTGTTCCTCAATGTCAAATGCATAACATTATTTTAATTTTTAGAACTGTATACAGAAGCATGTGGTTTAAAACAATTGCTAAAATCAGATATAAATTTAAACCTTGATATTTCAATTTACGAAAAACAAAACTACTTGGCACATCACGTACTCTATATGAAGAATGATCTTGAGTCAAGACAAAGCCAAATCGAATCATTTTTACAGGAACAGAAAGTATTGTGTAATGGTAGGATTAACAGATAAAATACTGAAAAAACGAACTAAATTTATATAAAAAAACTTTTGTTTATCTTATATTTGGCAGATTTAGGAGAATGTCCTAGACAACTGATTTGTACTCCTAATTTACCAACACAAGATGATTTGAACGAATTTCGTAAATATTTAGATGGTTTAATCGAAGAAAAACAGAACCGATACATTGAATTTATCCGATTACGTAACGATATTGGTGAGTTGAAAAGTAAATTGAATACAGTAATAGTTGATCCTGGCGATTCAACTATTTTGAATCAAATCAATATCTCCTTAAGCAAGATAAACTTATTAAATCTCGAAAATGTTCGGAATGATTTACAAATTAAGTATGATTTTATGCGGAAAGATATTGATACAATGAGAGACAGTTTAATCACAATGTGGGACATTTATACAACAGACACCAGTGAAAATATTAAAAAAGATATTATTGAAAATTTCGATTATAATTATGAGACGTTAATGAAAATAACCCAAGAATTGCATCGACTTAGACTACAGATAAAGTTAAATATTGAACAAAATATTAATAAAATACGAAGTGAAATTTTATTTTGGTGGATTAAAACATTATATTCTGAATCGGAGAAAGCTAGTTTTGCCGCTAAGTTCACCTCAAATTTGTTTAGCGAAGATTTATTGACCGCACATGAAATGGAATTAAGAAAATTGAAAACATTTTACAAAGAAAATTCGAAATTATTTGGTTTAATCGAGGATCGAAGATTATTTAAGTATCGTTTGGATCAACTTAACGGGAAACCTAGAAATCTTAGTCGATTCGAATATCATGGAGGATCGATAATAAGAGATGAAATGGAAAAAAAAGATTTTACAAAAAAAGTTATCAATATTGAACGTGAAATAATAATTTTGGCGGAAAACTATAAAATATTAACAAATAAAGATTTTACCGCATATGGAAAACTTGTTACCGAGTTTTTAGCAGTAGAGGCCAAAAAATTAAACGAACTGGTACCTAGACCTATAGTAAAAAAGAAATCATTATGTAACCTTATTGCAGCAGGTCGGTCTCCATTAATGAAGGGCTCAAATACAAGTGCCAAAAAATTGATAAATTCTGCTTGTAAAATGTAAGTACCTATGTTTTGAATTTACTGGTTAACATATTGCGTACCATATATTTTCATAATGTAATTTTATTGCAGGCGTCGGACAAATGTTGGTTTAGTAAACTGCAATTTACGCGTTCCAATCAATTCAGTAACCGATAGTACAGCGAGCCAACATACAATAAAAAAAGGGTTTCCAATTATTAAACGTTCTGTAAGTAATTTATAGTCTAATGTAACTAAATAATTAATTAACGTTTTAATATACAGCCAATCCCAACAACATCACGTAAAAGTAACGAACATAAAATAGCCAATGGGAGAGTAGTAAAAAGCCGTGTTGAAATTAGTAAAATACCAAAAATGTCTAAGGGTGAAGAAATTGATAAGAGGACAGCAGTAAATCCTCCTTACATTGCGGTTCCAGGACCATCTAATGCAATAAGAAGAATTCCTTTAAAAAATACTCCAAGTAAAAATCGTGGGTCGCCAACAGGTCGTAAATTCCCCGATACAAGCTCTCCAATTTTATTTTAATTATATAAGCATAACATTTTTTAATTTGTATAATTTAAGTTATTTTGTATTTTAATAAAAGTCTTAAACAAAAATTAGCCCAGATTTTTTAAACAAAAATTAGCCCAGATATTGGTCATACAAATGTAATAGAACAACTCCTCATGGTAAATTATGGGCTCTATAAGCTTGAAATGAGGTAGTGAGCTCTTGATAATATGGCGAGACAAGGAATTAGTTCGTCATTTAAATGAATCCTAAAATAAGACAGCTCAACTAAAAACGAGATAACATTGAATGCAGAAAATCCGCAGCAAAACCACCCTATAACTTAAAAAATCATGTAGCAACAACGCATGTAAACTAACAACGCATGTAAACAACTTCTCGAATGATTTATTGAGTTCAAAAAGAAACGAAAAAAATAGAAAAATATAACCACAACAACTAGCTCTAAATGATTGTTCCATTGAATTGGCCTTAGCAATGTTGATCTAATATTTAGATCTAAATTTTATTTGAGTTATTTGATAAGTATTTGAGAAGTAAGTATAGTCTTTTTTAAAAAAATTGGTCGGGCCCAATTTGAAGCTAATTTTTTTAATTTTAAACTTTTTTATATATTTCAGACCACTTTCAGAGAAGGGTTTCCTCCAATTTTCTTCATTTTGGCTGATTGCAATAAAACACGTAACTGTGGTCCGATTTTGTTGAGTAACACTTTTATTCGAAGCTCTCGGTATCAGCATAAATAATGCAAGAAAATATATTTACATTTTTATAATTTATTTAGGAGTCATAAATCAGGCAAGGGGGGTCAGCCCACCAAATTATGAAAATTCATAGATTGTGGAATAAATCACGTCACAGTGGCCCGATTTTTATGAGTGATAATTTTATTTGAAGCTTACGTTATCATCATAAATACTGCATGAAAATATATTTTTATTTTGAAAAATTATTTAGGACTCAAAAATCAGGTGAGGGCCACAAATTGCTCAATTCTCGACCTCTCAACCATTTATCAATAGATGATATGGCGGAAATATTGTTACCGGGCATTTTTTCAATATTTGCACTTAAACGATTGCTAATTTAATAAGGATTAAACTGATACAAGAATTAAGTAAAATTTTCCGATTTTTTTCCTGTATTATTCTCTAAAATTTTTATTTTTTATATTTTCAGGGCTCATGCGCCAAAGCTGTTAACGATATAAATGTAAGTTACAACACTATGTGTTATATGTCCCGATGGCGTAGACATCAACAACTAATATTCCAGAAGGTGTATGATAGTGGTTATAAAAAATGAAAACCTTCTTCCATTACGGTGTAATTTTGGAAAAGTAATTCTACAACATCTGTGCCAGACATTCTGATTCGCATGGTATCAGTTAAAACCACTGGAAGAATATTCATATGTGCTGTTACAAACAAATGTCCAATACCAGTAACATGAATCAGTTCTTTGTTCAATGTGTTTATGACGCCACCTAAAATATAACAAAATTACCATTTAAAAACTAATAATTCTATTTTTTGCAGATAATCAAACTCTTTTAGTAAATGTATTCTAAACGTAAAATCAACGAATTCGTTAAGTTGTTAACGTTAAGTCAAAACCATTATTTGCGCAATCATTTGTTAACTTTTACTGTATTGTATACATTAGACCATATATACAAACCAGTTAATTGTAAAGTTTATGAACTGTATGTCCATTAGTTGTTTGATCCAAACAGGTCGCCATTCTTTGGTAACATTCATTTAATTTCACATCGATCGATCGTAATAAAAAAAAAAATAAAAATCTTTAACGATGGCAAAAACATTTAGAGAAGCTAAGTATGTAAATATGTTGTGTCTAATTAAATTATTAATAATTAATGTTGTAAATACATTTAACCAATAGAAAGCATATAATTGACGATCTTACCGATCAAACTGTGAATGTCTTTAATTCGCTGGAAAAAATATGGTTTGAAACTTTTGACGATGATTTTTGTGTAATTCAAGCTGAACAATTTTCGAAACAAGTAAAAACGTTTTATGATGAAATTGTTGCAGAAGCCAAAATTCGTCAAGGTATAACCAGAGAGGAAAATAAACGTGAGTGACTTATTTTTAAAGTGTTAAAAGTTTGTAATAAAAAATAAATAAAAATATATTCGTAGATCGCAGGAAATCACTGTCGCCAAATTTAAAGATAAAGAAGTCAGCCACTAAACCAACTTATCCAATTAAAAAACGTTGTGTTAGTATATATTAGTGGTCAATATACTCTAATAAGATTATTAAAATTTTATGAATATTACAGTCTATTCCGTTACCATTACGAAAAGGTCAGAACGATAGAATAACTACTACAGGTGGAATTGGTGGCGCAACACGTGTTAAAGTCAATATCAAACCTTCCACGCTATTTATTAAACCAAACTCGACTACTAAAACAACTGCTAAAACTTCTGCTACGCCAAATCAAACGATAGGAAAAGTGGCAAAGAAATTTGAAAAATATAGTACACCAATCGGAAATCGTTCACCACCAGTGAATCGTCTATTTTCCAGTGTCAGTTCACCAATTTGTATGTAACCTCTATGATTTTACTAGAGATTTTATTAGTTTAATGTTTAAGATGTAAATTTAGAATTTTTATCAATTGATTTGTAAAAAAATATTATTTTGGCTTGATTAAGCCTTTTGTTAAATTCTTTTAAATAAAATTCTTTTAAATACAAGATGCACCACTATTATGACGCCGTGTTTCGGTAGACATCCTTTCACATCATCCAAACTGTTGTGAAATGAGTCTTCTTTTTCTTTATGTTACGTTATAATAGAGGGCGCGTGAACACAGATGATTAAAAGATTGATCAGTCTCATGCGTAAATGTATAGCTGACTGCACGTTTCAAGTACCTATCCAAAACCGTGTGTCCGTTAACTTAAGCGGGGATCTTGTAAGAATTTCGCGGTTTCCAAATTTATTTTTGTAAATATTTTTAAAAATTAGCTTTTTTAAGGATGTGGTTCCCCTACGGGGTTGTCCCCAACCTTAAGGACCAATATGGCCTATAATTAATAACTTTTAAACTTACTGGATACAAATAGTCTCAGTGATGTTACTGTCGTATTCCGGCAATAAACCGACTAATCGAAAAGTTTACCGTTGTTAAAAACTGTATAATGTGGATGACCACATGCATGTTTGTCGTTCTTTTGTGCATATTATCTCCTCAGATTGCAATAGGAATCGTGCTCCACATGTCTCAAGTTAAATGTTTGTTCCAATACTGAAAAAATTACCACATAATGTGCTCTGAAACTATATATGCATCCTGCGTACCTAAAAATTAACAGTACCATGCTGATGATTTTTAATGCTCATTCTAATTTAAAATGGAACGAGCAGCTGATTAAACTCCGTAAGAGGGTTAGGAAACTATTTAATAGAGCAAAGCAATCTAATGAGTGGCATGAATATAGGCAAGCCTTAACAAATTACAATACTGAACTACGGCGTTCCAAACGCCTTACGTGGAGGAAAAACTGTGGTAATATCGAGGATATACCTACAGCTGCTCGACTCCATAAAGTTCTAGTTAAAGACCAGTCCAACGAGATTAAGCTTTTTTTGAAATCCGATGGTAACTATACATCGGGTCGCAAAGAGTCACTCGAAACCTTTCTTCAAGTGCACTTTCCGGGCTTGCACTGTATACAACACAAATACAATAACTAACCCTATATTTGGTACACATATGGGTGCAAATGTGGGTTGGGTTAATAGCTTATCCGGTAAGCTTTTTACTCCGGAAAAATTCAAATGGGACTCTTTTCAGCCGTTCAAGGCTCCAGGCGGAGATAGAATTTTCCCAGCCCTTCTCCAAAGGAGCTTGGATTTGATTACCCCTGCTTTGGTAGCCTTATTTAGAACTAGGATCAATTTGGGTGACATACCACAGGTTTGGAGCCAAGTCAATGTGGTTTTTAACCCAAAGCTTGGCAATCGGCCAAGTGAACTCCCTAAGTCCTACCGACCTATCAGTCTTACATCATTTATTCTAAAAACTATGGAACGACTGGTAGATCTTCATATCGGAGACTGGTTAACTGTAACCAGACCCCTTAATCCTAATCAATTTGCCTACAGAAAAGGCAAATTCACAGAGGAGGCGCTGCATCTACTTGTTACCAAGGTTGAAGCGGCTTATTGCTCGAAAGAAATTGCAGTGTGCGCTTTTTTGGATATTAAGGAAGCTTTCGACAATACTGGGTAAGACTCAATTGCTAGGGCAATAACGCGTAGATCAAAAACCCCACTGGATTAGCTCCATGTTGGCTAGTGTGAAGAATACATTGAAATTAGGTAATGAATCAGTCACGGTTACAGCAGTAAAGGGATGCCCACAAGATGGTGTCCTGTTACTTTTGCTGTGGTCACTCGTGATCGACGAGTTACTTGATGAGCTACATCTTCTCGGTTATGACGCCATTGGTTATGCGAACGATTTTGTTATCATAATCTCTGGTAGGCATGAATGTACGATGTCTGACAGCATGCAACAGGCTTTGCTTGTTTTTTCGAATTGGTGCACTAAAGAGGGCCTTTCGATAAACCCTAACAATACAGTCCTAGTGTCATTTACCAAAAGACGTAAATTGAACTTTGGTTCAATTAGTCTAAATGATATTACTATCAGATACTCTAATGAAGCGAAATATCTGGGTGTTGTCCTAGATAAGAAACTGAATTGTAGCTCTCATATTAAATCAACCACCGAACGCACGGTCAGAGCCATGTGGGTCTATAGGCGCATGTTCGGCAGAACTTGGGGCCTCAGCTCAAAAATGATTTACTGTATGTACATCATGATAGTGAGGCCAATTGTAACCTATGGGTCCATAGTATGGTGGCCGAAGGAAGAGCAAAAAGTTATTATGAACAAGCTTACCTCATTGCAGAGGCTAGCATGTCCCGGAATCACAGGTGCTATCAGCACTTGTCCTACGGTGGCAATGGAAGCCCTCATCGGACTCACTCCACTTCATATTTACGTCAAAAAATCAGATGCTACTTGTGCAGCTAGATTACAGCTGGTGAATCAATTTAGTCATGATGATCATATGGGTCATCTGGACATTTATGGGTCATCTGACTATTTTGAATGAACTCTCTGACTTGGATATGTTCTTTAGAGTCCCGGACGTGATGCCTAAGGAACTCTGCTTTGGCAGGAATTTCGGGCAACAGTCCTTGATAGAACCGTTTGGGATACTGGTGGACCTCTCATGGAAACCAGCAGCCTAATTTGGTTCATGGTTGGATCAAAAATGGATTGTGGAGTAGGCATTGGTGTCTTTGGGCTCAACAACAAAATATCGAAATCCCTGGGAACTTATCTTAGTGTTTTTCTAGCCGAAATTCACACCATCGAAACCTGCGTCTCAACTATTATGACTAAAGGTCTTAAGGGCGCCTCCATCCACATTTTCTCCGACAGTCAAGCAGCATTGAAAGCATTGGCTTCCAACTGCCTGGATTCAAAGTCGGTCAAAAGCTGTTTTACACTGCTACAATCTCTCTCTTGTCATAACAAAGTTAGGTTGTGGTGGGTACCTGGTCACAGGGGTATCACTGGAAATAAGATAGCCGACGAATTTGAGCGGGCAGGCTCATCAGCTACACCAATTGGCCCTGAGCCTTTCTGTGGCATCCCGTGGGCCTCAGTAGTCTACAATATTAGTAAATGGGAAAAAATGCAGTGCTTGATCTATTGGAACTGTCTTTCCGGCCTTAGACATGCCAAATCTTTGATCAGACCATTTCATTACAAGGACTTGGCGGTCAATTCAAGTAAAGGAAATATTAGGAAGCTAGTAAGTTTTCTTTTAGGTCACTGCAACCTGAGATATCATTTGAACAAAACGAACCTGTCCACAGAGACGGAGTGCCGACTCTGTTTAGAAGAGGTAGAAACTGCGGAGCACATACTATGTGAGTTTGTTGCTCTGTGCACACTGAGGTGGCTTCATTTTGAAGAGAGGTATTTGACCCCAGAGAAATGTAGATTGGCCTCTACAGGCAGCATTATCGCCTTTATTAGGAAGGTGGAGAGGCTCCTGGACTAACAAATCCCAATAGCACAAAAGATCTTTCAGGTCGCAGTGCTAGCCGTTTTGGGCAGAAGAAAAAAATTAAAATGGTTATTTTTGCGTAATATTAAGTTTTAGCGTAATATCAAGCTTCACTAGCTGAACCACTCCGAAATTCTAAATAAAATATTTAAGAACAAAACTTGGAAGCTCAGTTGTTGTACTTGATTATCGAAGACTTCTTACAGCCAAATTTGATGTCTTAATTTCATCCCATCAAAATTGGGATCGATCATGACTTCTATACACAAAACTGCATCAGCCAAGTACTTGGCCTGTTTAAAGTTTAGCACGAGATTTTATCGATTTTAATCTTTCGGGCACAAATTGGTTGGATATTGAGGGCGTCTTTACTACTTTTTCTACGGATGATAATGCTTTAGCTATATGATATATTATTTTTTATTCCATTTTCACAATACAAATACGGTCAATAGCTGAGAAAATGTTTGAATCTTCTATTTTCAAGTGACGTGTACTCAAAAGTGTTAGAATGTGAGGTTTTCAAATTTATACAGTCTATAGCCTTATGTCTATGTTGATAAATTTGAGTGAATTATTTTCGATTTTTATATGATTTCAAAAGGCAGTTACTCCGTTGAAAATGGGGTTAAAGGATTGGTTGTTGTAAAATGTAGTTAAGACAATCCTAGATAGCCTCAGTCCCAATAACAAAAAATTGGGCTTTTTCTGGAAAAAAATCAAGATTTGTACTGTTTGTAGCTATCAGAAACTTATTAGAACTTAAGTGTGGCCATCACTTTTATCTTTAAAGGAAATATTTTTTACTCACTTTTTAGTCTATTTTCAAATTACGTAAACGAAGCACGATCAGCAACTGTCGAGGGATTGCTTTACTTTCTTCGATATCTAAACACTTTGAAACAATTGCACATCGCTTTTTGTTAAGAAGTATATTTCAGGTTAAGAAGTATATTTCACCCAAGAACAATAGCATTTTTGTAAGGTTGTTGTTCTGTCCTTTTGGATCGTTCGTTGGCAATTAGTTAAATTGTATGCCACAAAAATGATAGGCATATAGGACCACTTTGATTTTTGCCATTCCTCAATGATTCGTTAACTGTTATAAATTTTTAAACTTTTTGCCTTACGCCGATAACTTGATCATTTTCGTTCCAGTCAATAACATATCAAATTGTTTAAAACTGCAAAGTAATCTGAGTAATTTGTCTATTCTATCCATGTTATTCGGCCAGAATTGAATTCGTACAAAAGCAGTTTGTCATATTTGCACTACGACATCTGCCATTAGTTGATAGGTCGATTGTGCCATTACTTTAAGAACTATACGAGTGACCCCTAACTACAGTAGCTAATATAACGAAAAATAGATTCTTATAACCCTACGAACAGCAACAGTTAAATTTTTATTTATATGCTACAATCCTTAGCAGTTTACATGTTGAAAACTGTTGCAAGCGTAAATTTATTTTGGAATTGTATTCAATGTGTATTCAATTAACGGTATGGATAACCAAACCAGTTGATACTTATAAAGTTTATGGCATGATTGTACGAAATTTGAGCATATAGAAACACAACAATATCATCATTCTGTAGTGGAACGCGGTCAAGTACACATCATTTTTTTTTTAAAAGCTGGACTTAAAAGTGATTTTAAAATGGAGACAGACTATGATAAAGCTAAGTATGTAATTTTCAATATAAATTTTAATTATTTAAAAATGTTAACGATTTTTTTTAGGAAAGCCGCAGCTACTGAAATTAGAGAACTATCGGAAAATTTTTTATCTGATATAATGCGAGATTTTTGGATCAAAATGTTTGATGATAAAGTGTGTGTGAGCCATGTCGAAGGTGTGCCTCGACACGTTAAACTACTGTATGATGAAATAGTCAATGAGACAAAAGAACGAATAACTAAAATAGAAACGTATAATAAAAGTAAGTGCGACATCACTATCTCGAACTGTAATGTTCCAAATTATGTTTTTAATATGCCGTTATATTTTAAAATAACTTAATTTTAAAATATATTTGTATTTTTTAGAGTTGTTGGAAAAAGCAAGCCAATTGAAACAAGAACTAAGCTCAGAGATTAATTTAACTCCCAATTTACCATTATATCCTCTTAAAATCTTCTTGGAGACCAGTGTGTGCAATTTAAAGAAGGAACGTGAGAGGAGGAAAATCGACATTAAAAACATGTCAGAAGAACAGGATATTTTGTGTAAAGGTAGGATTATTACATAAAAACTGAATACACTGATATGTATATTAATAATTTATTCAGAATTAGGAGAATGTCCTATGACGTTTAAGAACAGCCCGAATCTACCAACACAAGATAATTTAAATGCACTTCGCAAGTATTTAAACGATTTAATTATAGAAAAACAGGCGCGACACGCCGAGCTGATCAAATTGCGCAACGAAATTAATGAATTAGTTATCAAACTCGATACGACTATAGAAGATCCTAAAATTGTTAGTATTATGAATGATTCAAATCCGAAACTGATCAAGAGTAATGAGCTTAGGCTTAAAAAATTTCGGGATGAATTAAACGTTCGTTTTAATTCGATGAAAGAAGATATCGATACAGCAAAAGCTGATTTAGAAAGTTTACGGGAGCTTTTCGAGTCTGAAGTTAATGAAAGCGTTACAAATAAGTTTGAAGGAGTAAAGTACACACACGAGTTTCTTAGAGAAATTGTTCGAGAATTAAACCACTGGAAACAAAAACAGGAAAAAATTTTTAGGGATATTGTTACCGAAGAACGAATTGATATAATGGAATTATGGACTAAATTATTTTATTCAGAAGAGGAAAAAGCTAGGTTTACATGTTTTACTTCGAATTTGTTTACCGAAGAGTTATTGATTGCACACAAAATGGAATTAAAATATTTAAGAGATTTATATTTTGAAAATAATCAAATTTTTAATTTAGTTGAAGAACTTCACACATGTTGGAGTGAACAAGATGAACTTGAAACAAGAGCTGATGATCCAAATCGATTGTATAACCGTGGTGGACAATTATTGCATGATGCTAAAAAAAGCAAAGATGTTTCGTATAAACTCTTTAAAATTGAAAAAGAAATTTCTGTTTTGGCAGCTACTTATCAAAAAAGAACTAACAAACCATTTACTGTTGATGGTCAACTAATAGCCGAGTATATAGAAGCTCGAAAACAACACAAAAAATTAGAATACCAGGAAAAAATGCAGAATAGACGACAATTTTTAAGTCCTTTACCCAAAGTTAAATCACCAAATGCAAAGCCAAAAACTGGGAGAAGGTTATCTGACCTTTTTGACAATCGATCGTTTACGTCATCTAGTTTAAGTAATAGACTGCTAGTGCCAAACCCAATTCAAAATCGCAGTGCTGGTCATTTGATATCCGCATTACCAGATTAACAAGTAGTGTTTGTCATTTTGATTTAACAATTTATATTTTTGGAAAGGCATTTTTTACTTTAATAATAATGTTATACGATTAAACGCTGATTAAATTATGATTTATAAAATAAATGGTTTTGGGCGGGTTTTATTTAAAATATTTCCTTGATACTTATTAGAAATAAAATTTAGCATTGAATTCGTAATATTTATAATAAAACTCTATTACTAGCGTAAATGTTTTTGCCAAAAATGGTTAATTAGTTGGGGTTGAAAAATATAAAAATTAGCTGGGTTACAAAGAACAAGTGCTTTGGATAATATCACTGAGTATTTGGTATGCATACAAAATAGTTCTCTATAATACAAAAAGAGAACTATTTTGTATGCATACCAAATGCCGACTAAAAACAAAATCAATTTTATTTTAAATTTTTTTTCGATTTTAACGAATTAAACATATATATTCCGCAAATTGATAATGTCTCTTTTTAACTGCAATGATTTGTATAAGCCAAATTTCAAATAATACAAACCAATAATTTGAAGGCGGTACAAATGATTACAAATATTAACAAACATAAAATGTAATTGCATATAGATCAGCTGTGTTATCATTTCTATAAAAATCAATTTCAATGTTGGTATTAGTTTACGTTTCTAAATAAGTATATGTAAAACAAGTTTTGGTTGACCAAACTTGAATTTAAAAAACAAATTGAAATTACAATTTTATTTAGAACCAATTAACTTAACAATTTTTAGGCTCACTAATATAACTCGCTAACACTATAACACACCCGAATGATATATATGGAATGTATTTAATCTATTACGTATAGATTAATTAAATTAATTAAAATTAATTTTGACCAAATCAAATATTTTTAATTAAAAAAAAAAATTCACATAATTCATTGTCTGATGTGATGAAAATAATTTTATGGATATTCTTTTCACAAGTTCCTTATTCAGTTTGATACCGTTTGTCATTAATTTTTAGATTTTCATTTGGTAATTATTACTTCGAAAGGTTTTCTCTCTTTAGATATTATATAATCGAAATTGATTAGCCTGTGAAAATTCAAAAATATTTCCGTTACAATAAATTAAAAAAATATAGGCTTATATTAGACTCAGATCTTTGAATTGATTCAAATCATATTCGATTTTACCGGACCATAATTCATCATTTTTATTTATTCTATTTATTTAGTTTGTTTATTTATTTTATTTATTTATTTATTTATCAACCTAGAATGTACATTATTATATTTGTATACCTATAAGTAATTGTAAAGCAATATTTTCTACAAATTTTCCAGTTTAAAAATTTGTCTATATTTATACACACATGTATTCTTAAAAAAAAAAAAATGCAATAAAACAATTCCTATAAAAAACATCTTACTATAAGGATATATCAACTCATCTGTAACTAGGGAGCTTCTTTGATGATATATATATATATATATATATATATATATATATATATATATATATATATATATATATATATATCATCAAAGAATCTCCTGTACTTTTTGACAGTACTTTTTGACAGTGGCGCACGGCGTTTTACGTTTTTCTTGATTTTTCTTGAAAATGCTAAATTTTAAAGTCCTCTTGCTCAAAAACCATTTAACCGATTTGAATGTTTTATATCTCAAATGGAAGGAAATGAATGGATCTTATTAATATCTTATTAAATATTAAGTTTTTTATTAGAGAAAAAATGTGTTGTTTTGAAAAATGTCATTTCCCGTTATTTTCGACCCCAACGAGTTATCACTTTTTTTATTTTATTTGCAAAACTTATTTATTTATCAAACAAATAAAAAAATAAAAAAGTAGTCCCATCTTTCATTTTTAAAATATGATTTTTGAATATTTCAGGATCTGAATATTTTAAACCAAAAATCAAAAAAATCTATCAAACTTTTTCTTTATTAATTTTTCTTGAATTGTTCACTGTAACTTACACTTTTGGTAATGCTATAAAACCCTAAATTGGTTGTTAATATAATCTTTATTATGCAATATAAAAAAGCTTTTGCTTTGAGCAAAATGAAAATTTTCTAATATCTAAATATGTCTTATTAATTCGACAAAATCTATGATATTTATGAGTATCTGCTATTTGTTTTACTGAGCTATATCTAATTTATTTTGAATTTTTATATTTCTACCTAAGAAATAAAGAACAGGTGTTCCACCATATTTTCATCTTTCTAAAATTAGGTCATTATCTAAAAAACGAACGAAATAGTAATAAAAATATCTTATCAAAAACGAGGAATAACCAAAAATTTTTGAATCTTACAAATTAAAGGCGCATCCAGGTATTTTTGAAAGCATATTCCCAACATAAATTCATGGCTTTTATTCATGTATTTCGTACGGGCTTCTTTTAATTATTATTACTTCGGACAGAAAATCTGGGCGAACCTAGAGATTTTTATGTCATTCGTAACGTAGAGTTTGAAGTTAAATTTACAAAAGTGAAAATATCATATATTCAGTATGAAAGTTAAGTGTGTAAAGTGCCTTATATACAAAGATCAATCGTGTAGTCGAAAAGTCAATGATTATATAATTAATTTAGCTAATCTACAAGGGATAACCATGAATAAAGAACAGACAATTTGCAAAAAAATGCTATTTGGTGATTTATAAAAGTAAATCAAGTGGTGATAACGAAGAAGGACACTTTTTTTCACAAGATATTGGTTTGGATCGAGAATGTTTACTTGCTTCTTCTGTAAGTTCATCAAATGGGAAGCAATACATTCATCCGGATATTTCATCATTCAACGATACTTTAAAATCAATGCACGGTTCTCCTTTATTAAATAAGAAAATGAGAAGTGAAAACTATAAACAACAAAAATTTCAAGAAGTTTTCGCGAAAATTTTTGAGAAAATATTTATGCTTTCTGCACAGTTCCGGGCATGCCGTCTACAACAACAAATGAAAAGTATAAGATTTTAACATTGATACTAAAAAGCAGGCCTGTTCAAAAAATTCAAGATGCGTTTGGTGTGTCTTATTATATGGCAAATAGAGCAAAACCGATTCAAAAAGAAAAGGTATCATGTCAACACCGAACACCAAACTGGGATCAACAACTCTTAATCAAGAAATAGCATTGTTGGTGCAGAAATTTTATGAAGATAATAAAATAAGTCGAGTATGTGCAGGAAAACGAGATTTCGAGACAGTGTCATCAGAAGGAGTTATTATTACAAATAAGCGTAGATTGGTTCTTTGTAATTTGAAGGAAGCTCATCAAATATTTAAAATATTAAACCTATCCAAATTGGATTTTCTAGTTTTGCTGCACTTCGTCCAGGGTACTGCGTATTAGCGAGCTCTAGCGGCACACATACTATTTGCGTCTGCATATATCATCAAAATATTAAATTTATATTTTAAAATCAAATCTCTGAACCTTTTATCATACGAAGTGGGAAGTTATCAAGATCTTATTTCGCAGATTATTTGCGCTATTCCAAGCACATTATGCTATTTAAACGAATGGCCAACCTGCCCGGGAATATTCTTAAGAATTTATCTGCAAAACAACAAGCAGATTACCTGAAATGTAGAAAATTAAATTTAGCAACTGATGAATGTATAGTTATATGTGACTTTTCTGAAAACTATTCATCTGTAGTTCAGGATGCGGTTCAAGGATTTCATTGGGAAACTGGTCATACGATGGAAAACGATAGTAGTTTGGAATTCACAAGCTTGATAGCTTTATCTGAGGCACCCAAACATAATCATGTAGCTGTGAGATTGTTTATTACCGGCCTAGTTAATTTTATAAAGGAAAAATTACGGCACGTTACGTGTTTTTGTACTGGGGCTCAGTACAAAAAAAAATGATTTTCTACAATCTATGTAATTTCAAGGAGGATTTCGATATGGAAGCAAAATGGCATTTTTTTGCAATTTGCAACGGAAAAGGACCTTGTGATGCATTAGGAGGAGTTCTCAATAGGAATGCTGCTAGAACGAGTTTAGAAAGACCATTTGAAAACTAAATAACTACGCCACTTGAACTCTATTCATGGGCTGTGGAAAAAGAATCAAAATTAAACTATTTATTTTTTACTAATAAAGATTATAATGTAATAGAAAAATAATTAAAAATAGATATAGCTCAGGAGAACAAATAGCAGATACTCATAAATATCATAGATTTTGTCGAATTAATAAGGCATCTTTAGATATTAGAAAATTTTCATTTTGCTCAAAGCAAAAGCTTTTTTATATTGCATAATAAAGATTATATTAACAACCAATTTAGGGTTTTATAGCATTACCAAAAGTGTAAGTTACAGTGAACAATTCAAGAAAAATTAATAAAGAAAAAGTTTGATAGATTTTTTTGATTTTTGGTTTAAAATATTCAGATCCTGAAATATTCAAAAATCATATTTTAAAAATGAAAGATGGGACTACTTTTTTATTTTTTTATTTGTTTGATAAATAAATAAGTTTTGCAAATAAAATAAAAAAAGTGATAACTCGTTGGGGTCGAAAATAACGGGAAATGACATTTTTCAAAACAACACATTTTTTCTCTAATAAAAAACTTAATATTTAATAAGATATTAATAAGATCCATTCATTTCCTTCCATTTGAGATATAAAACATTCAAATCGGTTAAATGGTTTTTGAGCAAGAGGACTTTAAAATTTAGCATTTTCAAGAAAAATCAAGAAAAACGTAAAACGCCGTGCGCCACTGTCAAAAAGTACTGTCAAAAAGTACAGGAGATTCTTTGATGATATATATATATATATATATATATATATATATATATATATATATATATCATCAAAGAAGCTCCCTAGTTACAGATGAGTTGATATATCCTTATAGTAAGATGTATTTTATAGGAATTGTTTTATTGCATTTTTTTTTTTTTAAGAATACATGTGTGTATAAATATAGACAAATTTTTAAACTGGAAAATTTGTAGAAAATATTGCTTTACAATTACTTATAGGTATACAAATATAATAATGTACATTCTAGGTTGATAAATAAATAAATAAATAAAATAAATAAACAAACTAAATAAATAGAATAAATAAAAATGATGAATTATGGTCCGGTAAAATCGAATATGATTTGAATCAATTCAAAGATCTGAGTCTAATATAAGCCTATATTTTTTTAATTTATTGTAACGGAAATATTTTTGAATTTTCACAGGCTAATCAATTTCGATTATATAATATCTAAAGAGAGAAAACCTTTCGAAGTAATAATTACCAAATGAAAATCTAAAAATTAATGACAACGACAAAAATTGACGGTGGCGTTGTAATTATTAGTAACGTTTGTAAAGACGTTCGCTTCAATGAACCGCGGTATCAAACTGAATAAGGAACTTGTGAAAAGAATATCCATAAAATTATTTTCATCACATCAGACAATGAATTATGTGAATTTTTTTTTTTAATTAAAAATATTTGATTTGGTCAAAATTAATTTTAATTAATTTAATTAATCTATACGTAATAGATTAAATACATTCCATATATATCATTCGGGTGTGTTATAGTGTTAGCGAGTTATATTAGTGAGCCTAAAAATTGTTAAGTTAATTGGTTCTAAATAAAATTGTAATTTCAATTTGTTTTTTAAATTCAAGTTTGGTCAACCAAAACTTGTTTTACATATACTTATTTAGAAACGTAAACTAATACCAACATTGAAATTGATTTTTATAGAAATGATAACACAGCTGATCTATATGCAATTACATTTTATGTTTGTTAATATTTGTAATCATTTGTACCGCCTTCAAATTATTGGTTTGTATTATTTGAAATTTGGCTTATACAAATCATTGCAGCTAAAAAGAGACATTATCAATTTGCGGAATATATATGTTTATTTCGTTAAAATCGAAATAAAATTTAAAATAAAATTGATTTTGTTTTTAGTCGGCATTTGGTATGCATACAAAATAGTTCTCTATTTGTATTATACTCAGTGGTTTAATCATAAATAAAATAATTCTCTGCAGTGAAATGAATGTGAAGTGAATCTATACTCGTTTGACTGGCTTTTAAATTTAAATCTTTATTAATTTCAAACAGGACAAAATCAACCAAATTATCACTACCCGTCTCACCCTCATCAAATAAATGTATGCCTGAAATTACTAGCCCTATTTTATCCATTCGATAAAATGCCTATGGATTATGCCTTTGATGTCCAGTGTAGTAAAGAGGTAGCGAATATGATTATCGAATTTAAGCGTGGAACTGTAGTGAATTTTATTAATTCAATTTAATTTTTCTTACTCTAATTACAATTAATAATTTTTCATAACCTAAGTTTGCAGCAATACCATTATACTAACCTTACCATAGAATTAATACTATATAAATTGATTAATACATTAATAATTAAATTTGGGAAAAATATTATTTTTGAAACCCAGCAGTTACCATTCAAGGAATTCCATATGCTAACTCCTCTCACGAAAAACGAAGCGTTCATCAAATTACATTTATTGATAGCAGGTGTCAAGATTTCATTGTCAAAATATTTTTTATCATAGGAAAGTTGCACTTTATTTTACATTTATACATATGTACAAATATCACAATAAATAAACACAAATACACTACACTGTAGTATATAGTCAATTTTTCTTTAATTAAGAGATTTGGTAACAGATGGCGATAATTGTAATGAAAAAGTTGATTTATATTTTACAGTATGTATAAAATAATCGTTTACATTTTACATACATTTTACATGTAAAAAACCCAGTAAATTACATTGTGTAATTTACACGCCCAACTGTGGTTGGTAGTTTGTATTAGACGATTTGTAGTTTTATGTTGATTATTGTTATTTTGGTTGGTTGATGTTCTGTATTTTCTGTAAGTCTTTTGGCTGGATGAAGTTAATGAAGTTTTCGGATTACGTTTTTTTAATGGTGTCCATGATTTACAGAATTTCCAGTGCTTGTGCCTTGGATTTCGAAAGAGTGTTTCCTTGATAATACGGGCGTTGTTCGGCAGCTCAGAATGGCTGCCAACCAAAATGGTTTATTCCAAAGAAGGCACCATTATTGTGGTGTTGTTTATCTCAATTTGAAATTGGTTTTCGTTTATTTGCTTTTTTTTGT
The DNA here is from genome assembly GCA_963556175.1 of Tipula confusa. Lineage (NCBI taxonomy): Eukaryota > Metazoa > Arthropoda > Insecta > Diptera > Tipulidae > Tipula > Tipula confusa. Next base: position 72,172,306 of record OY744476.1, read on the forward strand.
ATCTAAACATTTTGCAGTGAGATTACCTGCCTATCGGTGGATTAATTAGTAGCAGCAATGGAATGAATCAATTTATTAATTAATAATTTTCAGGTGGAAATTAATTTAATTTATAACAGCTTACTGCTTGGAGAAATTAGTTAATTAATAAATTTATGTTTCAGATAAAAAATGAAGGTTCCAGAGAAATGGTTGCAAACTGGAGTTACCAATGAGAGATTGCAGAACACAGAGCAGTTAATTATAAATATGATTGTCTTGTGCTATTAGTAGTTTAAATATTGGAAACCGGGAAACCGAATTAATTCTGTCATTACCGACATACCTTTCCCCCCTCCATCATGACAAATAATACACTAACTATTGATCTCTTAGGTATCTGTAACTGGGTCGAGTCTGTCATAACTAATATTCTTATTCACTTATTTGGTTTTGTTATATGTAACACTGGTTTTGCCATTCCGGGAGGCCCTGGAATAATCCATACAAATTATGCATACATTTAAAGAAAAAAATTTTTGTGCAAAAAATTAGCAAAGGGCCTTTTCAAATTTACGAATTTGATTATTTGTTCAATACAACGCATAATAGTGGCCCGATTGTGATGAACGATATATTAATCTTGACAGATTTTTTGATACATTAATCTTGACAGATACAATTTGGCCTCAGCAGCTAAGAAATAATTGAGCGATTTAAATGAACTTTGGTACAGTTTATGTGATAAACATAACCTATTATTAGAGGTATCGTTGACCCCAATCCGACCACTATTACACGTCGTATTGAACATACAATCAAATTCGTAAATTTGCAAAGGATAACCCCTTTGCTAATTTTTTTGCATACAATTTTTTTGGAAATGTATGCATATTTTAAAGCAATATTTATACTGAAGACCAGAGCTTTTGGTAAATGTATCATCACAATCGGGCCACTTTTACTCGTTGTATTGATATACAATTAACGATAATACATATGCGCGTTAAGAACTCTTTTACGAGGCATTGGTGTTTCCTTTAGCAAAGTGGCAAACGATTTTAATAAGATCAACAACTTAGACAACACATTGCTTTGTAAAATTCAACAAATTTCATTTATTTAAGTTATTTAGACCGAATATATTTATTTTCAAAAAGATGACTACACGCTGCTGAATTAAATTAATATAACTTTTTAGTTATCTTTTAGTTGATGCAATTAGACCATATATCATTTTACCTTGGAACCAAGTTAGTTCATTAAGTAAACTCAACAATGAAATAATCGTTTCTTTTTATTTGTTAAGCTTTTAAATTTTCTTTACTTGTATAGTGTATCATATGTATTGTGTATAATTTAGTGTGGTTACCCTTTAATTTCAACTTTTGCCCAAAGCAACTAAATCGTTTTGTAAGTACAGATTTATTTAAAACATGTGTATCTTATGATAGTATTATGTCTGTACACAAGTCTAACATTTAGTTACATCCAGATTTAATCTGTAGATAAACTTTGAAAACGAACAGTATAACATAAATAAATTTCCCACCTCAAGATAAGTCTGCATTGTATATAGCAAATATAAACTAAAAACTTTATACCATACTCAAACTAATTTCGTGATGCTTATGTGCGCATTATTTAGTTTACATGTCAAGGAACCTTATAACTTTATTTTAGCTTCCAATTTTACACACAGACATACGATTAAAGTGTCTTTCGCGCGATCTTACACAAACGAAATATTCCCCCAGGTAAAAATTAATAATTAACAAAAAACCGACAACAACAAAAGAAAACTTATAAAGGATTTCCTTCCGTTGTTGTTTTGTTTCATCGTTAATTTATCTTTTATATACATATTTTGTTTGTTTTTTGTTGGTTATGTTATATAAGAAATTAAAATTAAAATGAACGAAAAGTGAAATGAAAAGAACTTTTACCAAGCAATAATAGCAACAAAAACGTTTACTATATGAAAAAGTGGTAAACACAGTGTGAAAATTAAAAAGAAAATTCATATCAGTCCATGAAATATATCTATATATACATATAAGGTACAAATACGGTCTTATGGTAAATAATCATAAGAACAATCCAAACACAAACCAACGAAAATGTGGTGTAAGAAGAAATAAAGTCGTAATATTATAATCTTCTAACTAAAATGAAAAGCTTTACACAGCATCAACGTCGACTTGGTTTATATTGAGTCAAAATAATGCGCAAATATAGAGGTCATAAACGTCTTTTGTAAACCACTTGTTGCGTATTATCTAGTCCATCAAATCTTTAATTACACACAATTCGGACACCGGTTTGCACCGGTATTGCAATATGTAATTTTTTTTATATTTATTGTCTAGTAGAATTAATCGGTCTTAGGAAGAATTTTACAAAAGCTTTATCTTTTGTTTTTATACTGACAAAGTTTCCACAAACTACTGATAGTGGCTTGTTGGTCTCCGTGGACTTTGACTATCCCTAAATTCGCATATAGAAATCAAATTCTGGTTGTACTACTCCTGTGGGCTGCAACAAATCCTTGATCAACTTGGTGTCGAATAAAGTGATCGATATGCATTGTTCGTAAGTGATGAGCATTACTAGGTTAGATCGATAGTCTTTTTTCTATCAAAACATAAAACAGATTACTTTGATGCTCCAAGGATCAGTTCTTTCTCCACAAACTCGATTTACAATAATTCTTGAACTGCTGTCGATACGCTTAGATTTTCACTTTGGCTGAAGCATTTATATGTTTGCAAAAAAGCCACCACTGCATCCATTTAGTCGAGGTCAAGATTAAACTTCAAACATTTTCAATTAAAGTATTATATAATTCTACCTGAACTTCTTGGAAGCTCTGATGAACTTTCCACTTCATTTTGTGGAACATATTCATCGTCATCATCCAATACAATAGTCTCACTGTCGTCTTACTAAAGCATTGTTTTTCGTCAATATCGAGTCAACTTGCAGTTCCAAAATCATTTCTGCGAATGGATCAAAATAATCAAGACTGGTGTTATCAGTCTGTATCTGAAGTCGTTGCTTTTCCTATAAACACAACATCTCGAGTCATCAAATTTTACATTTGTCTGCCTTGTAAACTTGTATGGTAGATTAGATCTTCAAATTAGATTTTAAAAAAATTGATGAAACATTACAAATCAATTGATTAATTAACTGTTTTATGACCAATACCTACAAATTATTAATAACATCCTATAATAATAAAACTTTTTAAATATTTAAATAAATATTTGGATCAATATCGACTCTAAGAATATGGTGGTGAATAAAATTTAAATGGTTTGAATCTCTGCTAGTCATATTTGTTTCTATTACCGCAAGGATCGCACATTTTGTATTTACAATTAAACATGGTAATCGCACAACAATATGCCACTATAAACTCGTTTTGTTTGTTTTGTTTCGATAAACTAAAAAACGATTAGACAAAGATGCACATAATTTATGTCATGTTACATATATGTCATGTTTATCGAAAATAAAAATGTTAAAATAAAAATGTATGTACATTTTAAAACCAATGTTTATTAATAATTCAATCTTTTTATGATCTTTTTACAAAAAAAAATACATCCTTCACACATAAAGGTCAACGTCAAACTACTAACAAAGTTTACAATCTAATAACAAAAACATGCT